>CM065694.1:42284553-42329328 GCA_017654935.2 Phymorhynchus buccinoides
ATGCCTAAACATCATAAATATCAAGATTCCATACTTCGTCGTTTGTCTCCTATGGCTGCAACAGTTACCACATAGAAGAAGGAACATTTTACATTCGATCTTGACCCCTCTACAACTCAAAGCTGAAATAAAGTCTGCCATGATTGGTTGATTTCAAGAGCAATGTCGAAAGGCAAACCGAAAGTAGGTTATGCCGTCGCACTGAAAGCTGATTATCCCGCCAGAAAATGCAAAACCTTTTGAAAACTCTCAAGAGTTAAATGGGGGGGGGGGGGGGGGGGGGGGGGGGGGGGGGGGGGGGGGGGGGGGGGGGGGGGGTGGTGGGGGGGGGGGGCCATGGTTATAATAAAGCAAAAAAGACGCGGAGCTGACTTGCGGCTGTAGACGGTCGCGTCTCTTGAGGGCTTGTCATGAATGGTGCAGGACGGTGGACTCGTCCCTCCAGGGCCTTGAGGAAGGACAGCTCCGGTTGAGTTGTCGATGGACTGGCAGATGTCGCGGCAGGTCACGCAGGTCCTCCACGATCTGGCGCCTCTCCGCGGGGCTCAGGCATTCCTGGAAGGATTGGACAGTCATGTACGTCAGACAGTCCGCCTTGGCAAAAGGCTGTGTCAGACAATTCTTCTTCTTCTTTCTCGATTTATACCCAGGACAGTTCCTGCAATTATTGATCACAGATGCTTCATGCTGCCATTATTGCGTACTAACTAAAAAAAATAGTTAGGCCCAACAATGTCCAAATTCGGCTGGATGGAGACTCTTTTGAAAGCGTTTCTTCGAAATTAAAGCAGGAGAATGGACGGTATAAAGGCAAGAAAAGAGAACAGATGTCGTGTAGATGCAGTAAGCAATCAGGGAAACCAGGCAGTCAAACGAGCCCGGATGGCAGATTAGAGAAAATTAAAAGTACAGAACTTCCATAAAGTTGTGGGAACTATGGATTTATTACAAATAGACACTACCCGGGGCCGACCCACGTGGGAAGGGGCGGGGGGGGGGAGGTGGTTCAGGACCAATTGGACATAAACTAGAACAACAAAGGCTATACGTCAAACTGTGGAGTCTATGTTCTGCGGGGATTGTTTTTAGCCATGGCAAGCTCTTAGCATAACGTCATCGAGTCTCCCAAATCATCCGGAGTCGGTGTGTGGTTGCCTACGTGGCCGTGGTAATCAAAAACGGTCACACGCAATATTGTTATCACCCCTAGGTGATGCATTTTTTTTGTACCATATGTGTTCAAGTGCTTTCCCACCAAGGGATTATATTGAAATTGTGTTATGATCTGCATAGTTATTGCGGGGACTGTTCTTTATGCCATGACAAGCTCTCAAGCATAACATCCTCTGAAGTCGGAGTGAGGCTGCCCGATGATGTAGGACGGGGTAATCAAAACATGGTCACACACATAATGTTTCTCATCCACCAGCTGGGGCATTTGTACCATAGTGTTCAATTGCTTCCGGCTGTTGGGATGATCCCTGGAGTCTTTAAGCCAAGGAACGACAACAACAACACGTCAGACAGTCCTGAGAGTAAGAGAAAGAATTGTTTGTTGTATGTGTCACTTGTATGTGTGATCCAGTGTTACCAGCCGTGAGCGAAGAGCGAGTGAAGCTGGTGATGTTTTCAATGAATTCTGTTTGTTCCCGACTATCTATCTACAGGGAAACCCATTTAGTACGAGTACAGTTTAAACGAGAGCCCGTGTTTAACAAGTGGTTTCAAAATTCCCGACCACAAGCCTTCTTTTTCCTTGTTAAATAATTCTGCATACAACGAGCTAGCTACAACGAGCAACTTGCATATAACGTACAATTTATTGACTCCCAAAGTCAAGCTTTTATGCAAAAACTACGCGGTTAGAACGAGAACGCACTTACAACCACACCGCCATCCCAAAGTCAAGCTTTCTTGCACAACTACCTGGCTAGAACCGCTAGAACACACTGACAACAGCATCGCCATCTTGACTGACCCCTCGATATGTAAGCGGCATTCTGATTGGCCGATATAACAACTTTGGTGTCTGCAGCGCAAGCAGACGACACGGGACTCACTCTTTGCGCACTGATCTTATGACTTCCGGGAAATTTTAACTTTCTCTTAAAGCGCGTGTGTGGACTTTTTGTTTTTGATGTTATCGTGTGTTAATAAATTGTTTTAAAGTGTTTGTAATCGGCATTAAAACCCTATGGATACAGGGCTTACAACCATGCTTTGTTGGGTAAGTGTGTTTGTTTCCGTTTTTCTGTCTTTTTCACACTTTACCAACACGCCTATCACAGTAGATGTGAGGACCGATTGATAGGTTCGTCAGGGTTGCCAAAGTCGATAAAATGGTTTGAACGAGCAATGCTTAAAACGAGTAAATTGGCCCTCTCCCCTGGAATTCGTACTAACCGGGTTTCACTGTATGTTGACTTATGTTACCACAATAATTTTGAACGGAGGGACCTAGGACGCTCAAATTCTGCATGTGGATGGTTACTAAATTCTTGGGACAAATTCAAAACTGAAGGTCAAAAGGTCATGGTCACTGGAGCCGAAAATGCTGCCACGCACCTTGGCACGATAACGTTTGAATGGAGGGACCTAGGATGCTCAAATTTTGCATGCTGATAGGTATTTAGGATATCTAGGCCAGGTTCGAAAATGAAGGCCATACGTCATAGGTCAAGGTCACTGGGGCCAAAAATACAGCCGATCACCTCTTTCTATTTTACCCATGTGAAATAAAGGTTCGTTATCAGCCGTGAGGTGAAGCACTGCAGTCAAAAATGCTGCCGCGCGGCTGGTATGATCTAGAAATACCCGTGTTCGCTGAAACCTACTCTTACAAGCATATTTCATGAGCTTCAGTGTCTCAATACTCCTCCAGTTCTCGCGCTCCCCATCACCACCCTTAGCTTTGACCACTCGATTCTCACATGTCAACATAATATCACCATCTTGTAGATCAACACAAAATGACGGCAGTTACAGATTTTGAGCCTCACTGCCTGGAATTCCACAGCCGTTGATCAAACCAACACTTCAAAGCTTTTAGAAGGCAGTCAAGCATTGAGGGTTTTTTGGGTGGTTTTTTTTACTGTTCTACTGAGAGCTTTGTCTTTTCTTGTCCTTTGCCGGATCATCAGATCTGCAAAGGACTTTGAGTTTGTCTCGGGTTTTTGCTGAGGCTGTATGGTCGAAAAACATAACTGTCAGTGCATCTAATTTGAAGTTTCTGTCTGATGATTGAAAAATAATTAAACTGTTGCAATATCGTTTCAAGATTATGAATACAAACTTTGTGGAAATGATTTTTTTTTGAGGGAAATTCAGGTTTAGATATATAGGGAAGTGGTAGATCAGACTTTTCTTTTATATATATAATAGACATAGAAAAACTCTACACCGATCGGTTCCGCCCACAACAACCACTACAAAAGCAAAGTCAGAGGGGGGGTAAGAAAGTGGCCGACGTACCTGTGGTATTTTTTCTCTGATGACTTTGAACATTCTGGAGCTGGTGGTGTCAGCACGGTACACCATGGTCTCCACCTGAACAAGACAAATCAACAAATCAATAAGGCAATAAACCAACCAACAAACAAGCGATTAATGTCAGGTACATCTACTCCGTTTAGACAGGAGCACGAAGAAATGCAAAAATCGTGCAAACGATTTGGCCAAATTAAAGCGACTCAGGTGGCCATTAGAAAAAAGAATAACATGCCTTCTCTTTCACTGAAATAAACTGACTTCCAGCACCTCCGCCAAGGAGGAATAACCAGCTAGATAATAGGCATTAATTCATTCAACATCACAACGATTTTGAATGATTAAAAAAGCTCACAAATCACTCCAGCCATACACACATAACAAAACATACATAAACAAAAGGAGAAATGAAAAGAAGATTACAGGTTTTTTACTTCAGGTTTAGATATAGGGAAGTGGTAGATCAGACTTTCTTTATATATATACTTTAAATAGAAAAACTCTCTACACCGATTGGTTTTCCCCCACAACAAACCACTACAAAAGCAAAGTCAGAGGCAAAATTGTGGTCGAAGGGAGCGAAGCGAGTTTAGAAGTGAGCAACGTATTGTGTGCACACAGATTTACTTCCCTTGAAGCAAATGCATCAAATTGACAGCTATCTATTAATTCCAGACATATATGTCCTGAATGACTTGAATGAGTTAAAGGCTTCAAACGGAGGACAACAAGTGCACTCACGATGAAATGGTCCACGGGGGAGCGCTGCACCCGTGCCTTGCACTGCAGCAGGGTGTCAGCGAGCTGCTGCTGGAAGGCCTCAAAGTCGTAGTCCAGGCGGGCCGCCTGGCCCACCCTCAGGCTGTAGTTGCAGTGGGACAGCACCAGGGGCAGCAGGTCGCGCTCCACAGAGCAACCCACCAGGTGGCGCTCCGTTACAGAACGCACCGGTACCTCCGGGAGTCTGTGGGCGGGGAAAAAAAAGATATATAGGTGATGCTTATGTTTTTTTTTATAAATTAGTAAGCTGGCAGCTAAAGGGCTTCGCACACTAGCGTCAAGATCTCGAGATCGCGGCGATTTTTTGCTGCAAGGCGCAGTTTGATGCGCTGTTTGCGCGTGAGAGATTCGCGGCGCGGCAGGATTTTTTATGCGTAGCTGCGCGATTTTTTGTTGCTCGAGAATAGAACCGGCTCTAATTTTGATGCTCAAGATCGCAGAGATCGTGAAACTAGCCAATCACAACGGACGGAAGGACCATAACTCTGATTGAAGAAAAAAAATGGCAGACTTGCTCGAACCCGAAATAAAGCGTCTGACGCTAGAGTAATATTTTCTTGCTTTCCAAATAAGGAAGTTCGCGCGACAAGAGTCTTGTGTGAGAACACCACTGCCTCGCTACAATGTGTGCTGTGATGCAGGCGTCAACGCGTCAAGGCGTTGCTCTGAGAAACAATTGACGCCTGACGCTAGTGTGCGAAGCCCTTAAGCAAATGTTGTGGATAAGACAATGCCATCAAATTTTCGCATTGAAAATTTTCACTATTTTTTTTTAGTGAAAAGCAACATTCTGCAATTCATTCTCGGGAAAGGATTGGAGTTGGGGCATGCACACTGTTACAAAAACAATCCGCCAAAAAACTTTAAAAAAATCTGTCAGTAAGAAATATGAAGGAGTGTGTAGTGTAAGCTACTGGTATACGAACATGATGTGTACAACCATTCGTATCAGAGATCGACTTCCGCTTCCTACCTGGCTGTTGATATGCATGCTACGCTCTCTCGTGAACCTTGAATAAATCCTTGATCACAACTACCATCGTGTCACTGTATCGCTCGTGAGCCATCAGACACCTCCCTACAGAGTGCACATCACACGCGGAAACTACCATCGTGTCACTGCATCGCTCGTGAGCCATCATACACCTCCCTACAGAGTGCACATCACACGCGAAAACTACCATCGTGTCACTGCATCGCTCGTGAGCCATCATACACCTCCCTACAGAGTGCACATCACACGCGGAAACTACCATCGTGTCACTGCATCGCTCGTGAGCCATCAGACACCTCTCTACAGAGTGCACATCACACGCGGAAACTACCATCGTGTCACTGCATCGCTCGTGAGCCATCATACACCTCCCTACAGAGTGCACATCACACGCGGAAACTACCATCGTGTCACTGCATCGCTCGTGAGCCATCAGACACCTCCCTACAGAGTGCACATCACACGCGGAAACTACCATCGTGTCACTGCATCGCTCGTGAGCCATCAGACACCTCCCTACAGAGTGCACATCACACGCGGAAACTACCATCGTGTCACTGCATCGCTCGTGAGCCATCAGACACCTCCCTACAGAGTGCACATCACACGCGGAAACTACCATCGTGTCACTGCATCGCTCGTGAGCCATCAGACACCTCCCTACAGAGTGCACATCACACGCGGAAACTACCATCGTGTCACTGCATCGCTCGTGAGCCATCAGACACCTCCCTACAGAGTGCACATCACACGCGGAAACTACCATCGTGTCACTGCATCGCTCGTGAGCCATCAGACACCTCCCTACAGAGTGCACATCACACGCGGAAACTACCATCGTGTCACTGCATCGCTCGTGAGCCATCAGACACCTCCCTACAGAGTGCACATCACACGCGGAAACTACCATCGTGTCACTGCATCGCTCGTGAGCCATCAGACACCTCCCTACAGAGTGCACATCACACGCGGAAACTACCATCGTGTCACCGCATCGCTCGTGAGCCATCAGACACCTCCCTACAGAGTGCACATCACACGCGGAAACTACCATCGTGTCACTGCATCGCTCGTGAGCCATCAGACACCTCCCTACAGAGTGCACATCACACGCGGAAACTCACCCGCGATCCTATCCACTTATTTCTTATACAAGTGAATGGGGCTTCATCAAGGGACACTTGCGGATTGTGGATCTAATGCGCACAGCCCCCTAGGATCAGCCTAGGGTTATTTTTGTCGTGTAACTGAAGGAAAAAAAAAAGATTATGATTATCATTACTATCATCATGTCTGCATCAATACAATGATTATCCCGCTTATGCCTCACGATGATGGCGTAGGAGTCTAGAGTTGTTCTGGCACAGGATGCAACTCACTGCAGGAAGACGTAGGAGCAGAGGCCTCCATTATTATTATAATTATTATCATAACTCACTTCTGCCTGATGATGGCGGCGTAGGAGTCGAGGAAGGAGTTGTTCTGGCCCAGGATGTACTGAAGGAAGACGTAGGAGAGGCCTCCATTATTATTATAATTATTATCAGAACTCACTTCTGCCTGATGATGGCGGCGTAGGAGTCGAGGAAGGAGTTGTTCTGGCCCAGGATGTACTGAAGGAAGACGTAGGAGAGGCCTCCATTATTATTATCAGAACTCACTTCTGCCTGATGATGGTGGCGTAGGAGTCGAGGAAGGAGTTGTTCTGGCCCAGGATGTACTGAAGGAAGACGTAGGAGCAGAGGCCTCCATTATTACAATAATTATTATCATAACTCACTTCTGCCTGATGATGGCGGCGTAGGAGTCGAGGAAGGAGTTGTTCTGGCCCAGGATGTACTGCAGGAAGACGTAGGAGCAGAGGCCTCCATTATTACTATAATTATTATCATAACTCACTTCTGCCTGATGATGGCGGCGTAGGAGTCGAGGAAGGAGTTGTTCTGCCCCAGGATGTACTGAAGGAAGACGTAGGAGCAGAGGCCTCCATTATTACTATAATTATTATCATAACTTACTTCTGCCTGATGATGGCGGCGTAGGAGTCGAGGAAGGAGTTGTTCTGGCCAAGGATGTACTGCAGGAAGACGTAGGAGCAGAGGCCTCCATTATTACTATAATTATTATCATAACTCACTTCTGCCTGATGATGGCGGCGTAGGAGTCGAGGAAGGAGTTGTTCTGGCCAAGGATGTACTGCAGGAAGACGTAGGAGCAGAGGCCGCCATTATTATCATAACTCACGTCTGCCTGATGATGGTGGCGTAGGAGTCGAGGAAGGAGTTGTTCTGGCCAAGGATGTACTGCAGGAAGACGTAGGAGCAGAGGCCCGGGCCCTGCATGGAGGGCAGGAGGAGGGCGATGGGGCTCTCCCTGGAGAGGGTCACATTGTGGAACTCCTCTGGCAGCGACACCATCACTCCCTCTATGGGGGCCACGCACTCTGCACACATACAAGTTACATCATTCACTGGGGAATAAACGATAAATTTAGGACTAAATTTTCCAATTGAATTCCAAACTAGTAGTTTTATTAACTTCTTTTTGGGTTCCATTTGCTAAAACCAGCAATGAAATGCCCCCAACATTCATCATCGTTTGACTTTTGAAACTTTAAAAATGCTGTTCAATGGAAAAACACCATGATTCTACACAGACACACACACACAGAGCAGTAGATCTACTTTTCGGAATGTTCAGTACACACCTAATTTGAAATCTAACACCCCAGCCAGTGAGATGGAATTCCCCCACGAGACGTCTACTGGCATTGGGGAACTGTGAATACAAACAGCAAGGGCGGTCTGGGATGTAATGCATGCAGGAGTGAAAACAATAGGAATGCATAAAGCTCAATATTAAAAATGATCAAACGATATTTACTATGGGAGTGCTAACTTACGGAATCCGATCAGATGCTCCTTGACAATTTCCCAGGCTTTGGAAAAGTTGCTCAGCAGTTGTTCCAGTCCTGAGTGTTCTGGAAAACGGAATCAACAAAACTCTACAAGATATTGTCCATACAGATGCAGAGAAGGGGTGAAAAGAACAATTCATGCCTAGGACTGCCTGAATATTTTGCGTGGTCAATTTGATAGCGCATATTTTTTGGTTATTTTTTTCTTCTTCTGGGGGCTGATTTTTTTGTAGCCCTGAAATTTATCTTTGTTTCAATTGTGCACTGTATTAATCTCATTTGTACACTGTGCATTTTAATATCTTTATTTACGAACTGAATATTTGTGCATCGACACCCTCATTTGTGCAGCATGTATCCAAGATATTATTTGTGCAATGTTAAACCTTTTCCAGTGCACTGTAATATTTGTGCATCGACACCCTCATTTGTGCAGCATGTATCCAAGATATTATTTGTGCAATGTTAAACCTTTTCCAGTGCACTGTAATATTTGTGCATCGACACCCTCATTTGTGCAGCGTGTATCCAAGATATTATTTGTGCAATGTTAAACCTTTTCCAGTGCACTGTATTATTTGTGCATCGACACCCTCATTTGTGCAGCATGTATCCAAGATATTATTTGTGCAATGCTAAACCTTTTCCAGTGCACTGTATTATTTGTGCATCGACACCCTCATTTGTGCAGCATGTATCCAAGATATTATTTGTGCAATGCTAAACCTTTTCCAGTGCACTGTATTATTTGTGCCTTGTTGAATATTTATTCATTACGACTTCTTTATTTGTGCATTGTTCAATATTTGTTCATCATAGCGTTGTTATTTGTGCATTGTTCAACCAACCGGATGCTCCGACTCACCTTTCCTGGCCATGACCTCTACGACAGTCAGCGTGGCGGCCTCAGCTCGGTCCAGTCGTCGGTGGAGCTGCAGCATCAGCTGTCGCTGCCCCCGCAAGATGCCTGGTACGTAGTAGAGGGCCTGTATGATGTGACGCTGGTGACAGAAAATAACATCATTACTAGTTGTCACTGCCCCCGCAAGATGCCTGGTACGTAGTAGAGGGCCTGTATGATGTGACGCTGGTGAAAGAAAATAACATCATTACTAGTTGTCGCTGCCCCCGCAAGATGCCTGGCATGTAGTGGAGGGCCTGTATGATGTGACGCTGGTGACAGAAAATAACACCATTATTAGTTGTCGCTGCCCCCGCAAGATGCCTGGCATGTAGTGGAGGGCCTGTATGATGTGACGCTGGTGACAGAAAATAACATCATTACTAGTTGTCGCTGCCCCCGCAAGATGCCTGGCATGTAGTGGAGGGCCCGTATGATGTGACGCTGGTGACAGAAAATAACACCATTATTAGTTGTCGCTGCCCCCGCAAGATGCCTGGCATGTAGTGGAGGGCCTGTATGATGTGACGCTGGTGACAGAAAATAACATCATTACTAGTTGTCGCTGCCCCCGCAAGATGCCTGGCACGTAGTAGAGAGCCTGTATGATGTGACGCTGGTGACAGAAAGTAACATCATTATTAGTTGACGCTGCCCCCGCAAGATGTCTGGTACGTAGTAGAGGGCCTGTATGATGTGACGCTGGTGACAGAAAATAACATAATTATTAGTTGTCGCTGCTCCCGCACGTAGTAGAGAGCCTGTATGATGTGACACTGGTGACAGAAAATAACACAATTATTAGTTGTGGCTGCCTCCGCAAGAAGCCTGGTACGTAGTAGAGGGCCTGTATGATGTGACACTGGTGACAGAAAATAACAACAATCGTCTGTTAGGCCTTTCTGCCAAAAGCTGTCTAGGCTAGATCTAAAATTCTACTTGATCCCAAATGGTTGAAAGCTCATTGCACATGGGGTGGGGTGGGGGTGGGGGATTTGCAGGTGACGGAGCTTCTCCCATGTTTTCGCCTTTAACCCTTTAAAATTTACAACTGGGTGTGAAAATACCCATTAAAATTCTAAACAGGGGGTGAGCGTACCCCTTAAGAGGGGAAAAAATCAGAAGACCCTGACGGGGGGACACACAGACATGTAGAGACGGGGACATACAGAAACAAAACCAGTGACACAGGACACGTAGAGACAGGGACATACAGAAACAAAACCAGTGACACAGGACACCTAGAGACAGGGACATACAGAAACAAAACCAGTGACACAGGACACCTAGACAGACGGGGACATACAGACAACAGAAAACAGTGACACAGGACACATAGAGACGGGGACATACAGAAACAAAACCAGTGACACAGGACACATAGAGACAGGGGACATACAGAAACAAAACCAGTGACACAGGACACCTAGAGACGGGGACATACAGAAACAAAACAAACCAGTGACACAGGACACCTAGAGACAGGGACAAACAGAAACAGAAAACCCAGTGACACAGGACACATAGAGACGGGGACATACAGAAACAAAACCAGTGACACAGGACACGTAGAGACGGGGACATACAGAAACAAAACCAGTGACACAGGACACATAGAGACGGGGACATACAGAAACAAAACCAGTGACACAGGACACATAGAGACAGGGACATACAGAAACAAAACCAGTGACACAGGACACATAGAGACAGGGACATACAGAAACAAAACCAGTGACACAGGACACCTAGAGACAGGGACATACAGAAACAAAACCAGTGACACAGGACACCTAGAGACAGGGACATACAGAAACAAAACCAGTGACACAGGACACCTAGAGACAGGGACATACAGAAACAAAACCAGTGACACAGGACACCTAGAGACGGGGACATACAGAAACAAAACCAGTGACACAGGACACCTAGAGACAGGGACATACAGAAACAAAACCAGTGACACAGGACACGTAGAGACAGGGGCATACAGAAACAAAACCAGTGACACAGGACACGTAGAGACAGGGGACATACAGAAACAAAACCAGTGACACAGGACACGTAGAGACAGGGACATACAGAAACAAAACCAGTGACACAGGACACATAGAGACAGGGACATACAGAAACAAAACCAGTGACACAGGACACCTAGAGACGGGGACATACAGAAACAAAACCAGTGACACAGGACACATAGAGACAGGGACATACAGAAACAAAACCAGTGACACAGGACACCTAGAGACAGGGACATACAGAAACAAAACCAGTGACACAGGACACCTAAGACATCAGAGGGGACATACAGAAACAAAACCAGTGACACAGGACACCTAGAGACAGGGACATACAGAAACAAAACCAGTGACACAGGACACCTAGAGACAGGGACATACAGAAACAAAACCAGTGACACAGGACACCTAGAGACAGGGGACATACAGAAACAAAACCAGTGACACAGGACACCTAGAGACAGGGACATACAGAAACAAAACCAGTGACACAGGACATGTAGAGACAGGGACATACAGAAACAAAACCAGTGACACAGGACACCTAGAGACAGGGACATACAGAAACAAAACCAGTGACACAGGACACCTAGAGACAGGGACATACAGAAACAAAACCAGTGACACAGGACACGTAGAGACAGGGGACATACAGAAACAAAACCAGTGACACAGGACACCTAGAGACAGGGACATACAGAAACAAAACCAGTGACACAGGACACCTAGAGACGGGGACATACAGAAACAAAATCAGTGACACAGGACACCTAGAGACAGGGACATACAGAAACAAAACCAGTGACACAGGACACATAGAGACAGGGACATACAGAAACAAAACCAGTGACACAGGACACCTAGAGACAGGGACATACAGAAACAAAACCAGTGACACAGGACACCTAGAGACGGGGACATACAGAAACAAAATCAGTGACACAGGACACCTAGAGACGGGGACATACAGAAACAAAATCAGTGACACAGGACACCTAGAGACAGGGACATACAGAAACAAAACCAGTGACACAGGACACCTAGAGACAGGGACATACAGAAACAAAATCAGTGACACAGGACACCTAGAGACAGGGACATACAGAAACAAAACCAGTGACACAGGACACCTAGAGACAGGGGCATACAGAAACAAAACCAGTGACACAGGACACCTAGAGACAGGGACATACAGAAACAAAATCAGTGACACAGGAACCTAGAGACAGGGACATGACAAAACAGTGACACAGGACACCTAGAGACGGGGACATACAGAAGCAAAATCAGTGACACAGGACACCTAGAGACAGGGACACATTGCTACGCAACCCACCTGGGCCTTGAAGAGCCTGAGGAGAGGGAAGGCCTCCCTGCGGTCGTGGTGAGTCTCCACCTCCAGGTGGAACTGCCTGAAGAAGTGGTCCACGGTGATGGGGGGTCTGAACCGCCACACTGCGGGGTGCAGGGACAGCTGTTGAACATCGTGGCTGCCGGTCACTGGGTCCTCGTCTTCGTAGACCACTTTCAGCAGAGCTGTGTTACCTGTGGAACATACTGCTGTGTTACCTGTGGAGCATACTGCTGTCGCTAAAGTATTACAGTATCATGGTCGTTGGGGTGCAGGCACAGCTGGTGAACGTTATGACTGCCAGTCACTGGGTCTTCATCGGCTACTTTCAGTAGCGCTGTGTTACCTGTGGGTTAATATAGTGTTATCAGCATTTCGTTATTCAGCATTATATTATTGATGGGGGGGGTACTGAATCGCTACACTGCCAGGCTCAGGGACAACTGGTGTATGTCGTGACTGCTCCTCGTCCTCGTAGACCACTTTGAGTACTATGGATTTTACAGACTAGCAGTCCTGCTCGCTACACTTCGCACACACTCTCTCTCACACTCACACTCTTTCTTTTGCCTCTCCCCCTCTTTCACTCGGATTCATGATGCAAGGGAAGTAACCAGTGAAAACCAGTCTAGCCAGTCATTCCCTAATTACTACCCTTTAGTTACTACTCCTACTTCTGACCGGTTTTGAAGGTCAAACTCCAAAGTGCAGGTCACCACGATTACAAATGTTCTATGGGACCCTCCCTGCACCATAATACATCATCACACAAAATTTGAAGCGATTTGGTACACTGGTTCATGAGTAACAGTGTGAACAAACACACACACAGTTGTCCAACTACAAGAGCCATTAAGATCTGTATTGAATGTCATTATGACTGCTTATTATGAAAGGCTTATATTCATAGACCACTTTATTTATTTATTTATTTATTTATTAAGACAACTTTTATAGCGCCTAATCTTTAAGCTCTAAGCGGTTTACAGAAATCACTAAAATAAACACAATGAACAAAAAAGTATACATCAAACATTGACCAACACCCCCCTTCCCTGATCCCTAAGTCAATTTCTCAATCACGCCCAAATAATGAATGACATAATCTACAGTACACTTTCGCAACCAACTTGAAACACTCACACTGATAGACGCTTAAAGATGCCCAGGCCACACTATTAACAAATCACACTCACACCCACACTTATAACGATAGAGAGAGAAAGAGAACGAGAGAGAGAAAGAGACAGACATACAGAGACAGAGAAAGACAGAGACGGAGACACTTTAACTAAAGTGCATGTAACTTCCTCTAATCTGCCACTCTCTTTGACTCTACCTTTTCTGTTTGCTTTCTATCATCTACTATCTTACTGCACTGACTTATTGGCCCATACTCCAGCCTTTAAAAACCCCCAAAAATCTTCCAAATCAATTTTTCTCCTTTGAGCTCCTCCGAAATTGGAATGTGTCGGCTGTACGCAGCGGGGAGACCAGTGAAAATTGAAAACCGGACACATACGTACCTTACCCATTATGGCCTTATGGCCTGGGAATGCAGAAGAAGAAGAAGCAGTAGTTATTTGTTTTTAATTGTAGAAAAGTTAGTTAGTAAGTCTACTATAGTCCCGTCAACAGCTATGGTCATCAATTTTAGAAAAGGCAAAAAGGCAGCAGCAACAACAACAATACACACATAACGAAAGGGATAGTCAGACAGAACAGCGAGTCCTTGCTGGATTCTTTGCTCACATACCTTGCCGTGTGTCGGACACAATGGCCTGGTTTTAACAACAACAACACACACATAACGAAATGGATAGTCAGACAGAAGAGAGAGTCCTTAGCTGGATTCTTTGCTCACATACCTTGCCGTGTGTCGGACACAATGGCCTGGTTTCCATCTCTCACAATGGTGTCCATGTTCTGCTCAACAAAAGAGAAAAGCCGTCATAATACTATTTACCATCCGCACCCACCCACCCCGTAGGGATACCGGGGGGGGGGGGGGGGGGGGGGGGGCTCTTTTGTACAAATAGTTACCCCACCTTCTGAAAGTTCTGTGCTTGTAACTTCCTCTAATCCATCACTCTCTTTCACTCTGCCTTTTCCCTTTGCCTACTGTCATTTGCTATCTTTCGGTCTCACTGGTCCATTCTCCTGCCTTTTTTCTCTCTATAAATTCTTACAAAGCTTTCTTCAGCCGAAGTCGGACATGCTGGGTCTATTTCTCAGGTGCATAATAGCAGCATGATGCATCTATGCTCATATGACAGGAAACTGAGCGAACGAAGAAGAACCACTACTCTTTAAGTTTTCTTAGATCAAAAGCAAACCAAAAAAAACACACACAAAAACAAAACAATTTCAATATTGGCCACGGCAACTAGGGTTATTAACGCCCTTGACAGCAAGAGTTAAGCCCTTGTTGGTCAGTATCCAAAAGAGCATTCACTCTTGCAAAAGACAGCCATTCAGTGGCCTCAAATGGGGTTATTGGCGAGAGTTATGCCCTTGTTTGGTCAGTACTCAAGCATCTTCTCCCACCCACCAAGGGCATTCACTCTTGCAAAAGGTGGTCGTTGCAGTGGCCAATGGGCATACAAAAGCATGCCCCTCACACAAAGAATACATTCTCTTTTACAGAAACACACACACATTTCCATCCCTCACTCACACACACACACACACACACACACACACACACACACACACACACTCACACACACACACACACTGAGCTTAAAAGAGTTGCCCAAAGATTGCACAGTTCTGCACTGTCTTATTGCCTTTCAATGCATATGGCCTTTATACCATATTTTTCAGACCATAAGATGCACCTTTTACCCAAATTTCAGTTTGTTATTATTATATTTTCTTACTATTTTATTAGTCATATTACAAGGCGCAGGGGTCCGAGTCTATGAGAGAAAAAAATCACTGTATAGTCTGAAAATTATGGCACTTGTATAGTTTAATAAATGACCTCTGTACCTGTATGGCAGGTGCGATGAAGACAGGTACAAACTGCTGTTCCCACTGCTGCCTCTCCTCCTTGCTCCTCAGGTACAGTGACGAGCCATCTGTCGCAGAAAGACGACAGAACAGCTTCATTCTTTTAGCTCTTCTGCATTTCTTCTGCTTACTGTGCCCTTCCTTCCTTCCTTCCTTCAAGCGACCACAATCATCAGCTGATTATTCTGTCGCTGTAAATTCAGGGGGATCTATGGGGAAAAAATATGTGCGGAACTCTTTGGCCCTAATCTATAGATAGAAGAAGAAGAAGAAGAAGAAGAAGAAGAAGAAGAAGAAGGAGAGAGAGAGAGAGAAAGAGAGAGGGGGGGGGAGGAGGAGGAGAATAGGTAGACAATCACCACCACCCTATGCTACATGACCCAGCCAGTCAGGGACCGGACCGTTCAGCCCCATGTTGAGTATATATAGGCCGTCAATAACACCCCACTATCACACTCAGTAGTGAGTAGTTCTTTCAATGCCATTCCAGGATTTTGTTTTATATAATTGTCAATTATGTGTGTGTGCTTACCGGTACTTGTGTGTGTTTCTTGATAGGGAAAGACAAGGATCTGAAGAGAAACACATACACCAAGAAAGAGAGATGGGGGGGGGGGGGGGGGGGGGGGGGGGGGGGGGGGGGGGATTGGAAGTTATTAACCCCTTCAGGACATCACTGCCTTAGGTACTTCATTACTGGCCTGGGGCTGCCTAGAGAAAAAAATGATAACAAATAAGAAGCGCAACTAAACTCACTGGCAATGATTCAGTTCTGACATCATTACTGGTTGATCAAAGATTATTTTACGCTTTTTAGAACGTGGTTACTTGCATTAGAATCAGAATAATTAGTCTCCGTGTTACTACACTGCTAATGAAATGGAGTATTTTTCTTAGGCTTCTCTAGGGCTGATTTTGGGGGGGACATTTTAAACATTTAAAATGGAGATAGAAGTGCGAGTATAATGCGTATAGCAAATTCTTGCTAGATGGTGGACACACAAAAGAAAAGGTTGAATACTAATGAGATTTCTGTCCATGTAAGCACCCTTTCTTTTTGCTTTTTTTTCTCCAGACATCCTAGACTTTTAGACACATTTGATGAATTCGGCCAACTGCACACTCAATTACACTTTTACATGCACACACACACATTCACTCTCTAACACATACGCGCATGCTCACATACTCACACATGCGTGCATGCTTCACACGTTCACACACGTACACACACGCACACACACGCATGCACACGCACGCACACACATGCGTGCATGCTTCACATGCACACACACACACAACACACGCATGCATGCTTCACACACACACACACACACACATGATGTGCATGCTTCACACACAAACATATGTACATGCTTCACACACACACGATGTGCATGCTTCACACACACACACATATGTGCATGCTTCACACACACACACACACACATATGTGCATGCTTCACACACACACACACACACACATATGTGCATGCTTCACACACACACACACTAACTGGCAGCAGTAGCAGCAATCAGGTGACAGACGTGATGCAGCAGCAGGAAAATGTCGTCAGCACTTTTCCCCAGACATCGCTGCAGCACCTGAACGTCATGGTTCATGTGGTCCAGGAAGAACTGCGGCCCTTGTTCGGGGCTGATCCTCGGGGTCACCATCTGACTCACAGCTACGGCCTGAAATACCAACAAAAAAAAGTAAAGGAATAAATACATAAATAATATTAAAGTAAATATATAAACGTACCTATTTATTTATTAAATTCATAGAGATGCATGGTGAGGATACGCAAGCTAGTCGCTTAGAAATGTTTGTTTAACTCATTCAAGTCGTTCCACCCATATATGTCCGGAATTAATAGATAGCTGTCAATTTGATGCATTTGCTTCAAGGGAAGTAAATCTGTGTGCACCTTGGTCACTTCTAAACTCGCTTCAATCTCTTAGACCACAATTTTGCCTTTAACTTTGCTTTTGTAGTGGTTTGTTGTGGGGGGAACCAATCGGTGTAGTTTTTCTACATAAAGTCTACATATAAAAAAGTCTGATCTTCAACTTCCCTATATCTAAACCTGAAGTAAAAAACCCATAATCTTCTTTCATTTCTCCTTTTGTTTTATGTCTGTTTCGTTTGTGTGGGGTGATTTGTGAGTTTTTTTAGTAATTCAAAATCGTTGCGATCGATGCGAATGAGTTAATGTGTATCTTGTTGATAATATGAATGGTGAGTTGCTCAGCAAGATGATGCGAATGAGTTAATGTGTATCTTGTTGATGATATGAATGGTGAGTTGCTCAGCAAGATGATGCGAATGAGTTAATGTGTATCTTGTTGATAATATGAATGGTGAGTTGCTCAGCAAGATGATGCGAATGAGTTAATGTGCATCTTGTTGATAATATGAATGGTGAGTTGCTCAGCAAGATGATGCGAATGAGTTAATGTGTATCTTGTTGATAATATGAATGGCGAGTTGCTCAGCAAGATGATGCGAATGAGTTAATGTGTATCTTGTTGATAATATGAATGGCGAGTTGCTCAGCAAGATGATGCGAATGAGTTAATGTGTATCTTGTTGATAATATGAATGGTGAGTTGCTCAGCAAGATGATGCGAATGAGTTAATGTGTATCTTGTTGATAATATGAATGGTGAGTTGCTCAGCAAGATGATGCGAATGAGTTAATGTGTATCTTGTTGATAATATGAATGGTGAGTTGCTCAGCAAGATGATGCGAATGAGTTAATGTGTATCTTGTTGATAATATGAATGGTGAGTTGCTCAGCAAGATGATGCGAATGAGTTAATGTGTATCTTGTTGATAATATGAATGGTGAGTTGCTCAGCAAGATGATGCGAATGAGTTAATGTGTATCTTGTTGATAATATGAATGGTGAGTTGCTCAGCAAGATGATGCGAATGAGTTAATGTGTATCTTGTTGATAATATGAATGGCGAGTTGCTCAGCAAGATGATGCGAATGAGTTAATGTGTATCTTGTTGATAATATGAATGGTGAGTTGCTCAGCAAGATGATGCGAATGAGTTAATGTGTATCTTGTTGATAATATGAATGGTGAGTTGCTCAGCAAGATGATGCGAATGAGTTAATGTGTATCTTGTTGATAATATGAATGGTGAGTTGCTCAGCAAGATGATGCGAATG
Organism: Phymorhynchus buccinoides; assembly: GCA_017654935.2. Classification (NCBI taxonomy): domain Eukaryota; kingdom Metazoa; phylum Mollusca; class Gastropoda; order Neogastropoda; family Raphitomidae; genus Phymorhynchus; species Phymorhynchus buccinoides. The sequence goes on from CM065694.1 coordinate 42,303,205, forward strand.
AGTTAATGTGTATCTTGTTGATGATATGAATGGTGAGTTGCTCAGCAAGATGATGCGAATGAGTTAATGTGTATCTTGTTGATAATATGAATGGTGAGTTGCTCAGCAAGATGATGCGAATGAGTTAATGTGTATCTTGTTGATAATATGAATGGTGAGTTGCTCAGCAAGATGATGCGAATGAGTTAATGTGTATCTTGTTGATGATATGAATGGTGAGTTGCTCAGCAAGATGATGCGAATGAGTTAATGTGTATCTTGTTGATGATATGAATGGTGAGTTGCTCAGCAAGATGACGCGAATGAGTTAATGTGTATCTTGTTGATAATATGAATGGCGAGTTGCTCAGCAAGATGATGCGAATGAGTTAATGTGTATCTTGTTGATAATATGAATGGCGAGTTGCTCAGCAAGATGATGCGAATGAGTTAATGTGTATCTTGTTGATAATATGAATGGCGAGTTGCTCAGCAAGATGATGCGAATGAGTTAATGTGTATCTTGTTGATAATATGAATGGCGAGTTGCTCAGCAAGATGATGCGAATGAGTTAATGTGTATCTTGTTGATAATATGAATGGTGAGTTGCTCAGCAAGATGATGCGAATGAGTTAATGTGTATCTTGTTGATAATATGAATGGCGAGTTGCTCAGCAAGATGATGCAGATGAGTTAATGTGTATCTTGTTGATAATATGAATGGCGAGTTGCTCAGCAAGATGATGCGAATGAGTTAATGTGTATCTTGTTGATAATATGAATGGTGAGTTGCTCAGCAAGATGACGCGAATGAGTTAATGTGTATCTTGTTGATAATATGAATGGTGAGTTGCTCAGCAAGATGATGCGAATGAGTTAATGTGTATCTTGTTGATAATATGAATGGTGAGTTGCTCAGCAAGATGATGCGAATGAGTTAATGTGTATCTTGTTGATAATATGAATGGCGAGTTGCTCAGCAAGATGATGCGAATGAGTTAATGTGTATCTTGTTGATAATATGAATGGTGAGTTGCTCAGCAAGATGATGCGAATGAGTTAATGTGTATCTTGTTGATGATATGAATGGTGAGTTGCTCAGCAAGATGATGCGAATGAGTTAATGTGTATCTTGTTGATAATATGAATGGTGAGTTGCTCAGCAAGATGATGCGAATGAGTTAATGTGTATCTTGTTGATGATATGAATGGTGAGTTGCTCAGCAAGATGATGCGAATGAGTTAATGTGTATCTTGTTGATGATATGAATGGTGAGTTGCTCAGCAAGATGATGCGAATGAGTTAATGTGTATCTTGTTGATAATATGAATGGCGAGTTGCTCAGCAAGATGATGCGAATGAGTTAATGTGTATCTTGTTGATGATATGAATGGTGAGTTGCTCAGCAAGATGATGCGAATGAGTTAATGTGTATCTTGTTGATGATATGAATGGTGAGTTGCTCAGCAAGATGATGCGAATGAGTTAATGTGTATCTTGTTGATAATATGAATGGCGAGTTGCTCAGCAAGATGATGCGAATGAGTTAATGTGTATCTTGTTGATAATATGAATGGCGAGTTGCTCAGCAAGATGATGCGAATGAGTTAATGTGTATCTTGTTGATAATATGAATGGTGAGTTGCTCAGCAAGATGATGCGAATGAGTTAATGTGTATCTTGTTGATAATATGAATGGTGAGTTGCTCAGCAAGATGATGCGAATGAGTTAATGTGTATCTTGTTGATAATATGAATGGTGAGTTGCTCAGCAAGATGATGCGAATGAGTTAATGTGTATCTTGTTGATAATATGAATGGTGAGTTGCTCAGCAAGATGATGCGAATGAGTTAATGTGTATCTTGTTGATAATATGAATGGTGAGTTGCTCAGCAAGATGATGCGAATGAGTTAATGTGTATCTTGTTGATAATATGAATGGTGAGTTGCTCAGCAAGATGATGCGAATGAGTTAATGTGTATCTTGTTGATAATATGAATGGTGAGTTGCTCAGCAAGATGATGCGAATGAGTTAATGTGTATCTTGTTGATAATATGAATGGTGAGTTGCTCAGCAAGATGATGCGAATGAGTTAATGTGTATCTTGTTGATAATATGAATGGTGAGTTGCTCAGCAAGATGATGCGAATGAGTTAATGTGTATCTTGTTGATAATATGAATGGTGAGTTGCTCAGCAAGATGATGCGAATGAGTTAATGTGTATCTTGTTGATGATATGAATGGTGAGTTGCTCAGCAAGATGATGCGAATGAGTTAATGTGTATCTTGTTGATAATATGAATGGTGAGTTGCTGAGCAAGATGATGCGAATGAGTTAATGTGTATCTTGTTGATAATATGAATGGTGAGTTGCTCAGCAAGATGATGCGAATGAGTTAATGTGTATCTTGTTGATAATATGAATGGTGAGTTGCTCAGCAAGATGATGCGAATGAGTTAATGTGTATCTTGTTGATAATATGAATGGTGAGTTGCTCAGCAAGATGATGCGAATGAGTTAATGTGTATCTTGTTGATAATATGAATGGTGAGTTGCTCAGCAAGATGATGCGAATGAGTTAATGTGTATCTTGTTGATAATATGAATGGTGAGTTGCTCAGCAAGATGATGCGAATGAGTTAATGTGTATCTTGTTGATAATATGAATGGTGAGTTGCTCAGCAAGATGATGCGAATGAGTTAATGTGTATCTTGTTGATAATATGAATTGAGTTGCTCAGCAAGATGATGCGAATGAGTTAATGTGTATCTTGTTGATGATATGAATGGTGAGTTGCTCAGCAAGATGATGCGAATGAGTTAATGTGTATCTTGTTGATAATATGAATGGTGAGTTGCTCAGCAAGATGATGCGAATGAGTTAATGTGTATCTTGTTGATAATATGAATGGCGAGTTGCTCAGCAAGATGATGCGAATGAGTTAATGTGTATCTTGTTGATAATATGAATGGTGAGTTGCTCAGCAAGATGATGCGAATGAGTTAATGTGTATCTTGTTGATAATATGAATGGCGAGTTGCTCAGCAAGATGATGCGAATGAGTTAATGTGTATCTTGTTGATAATATGAATGGTGAGTTGCTCAGCAAGATGATGCGAATGAGTTAATGTGTATCTTGTTGATAATATGAATGGCGAGTTGCTCAGCAAGATGATGCGAATGAGTTAATGTGTATCTTGTTGATAATATGAATGGTGAGTTGCTCAGCAAGATGATGCGAATGAGTTAATGTGTATCTTGTTGATAATATGAATGGTGAGTTGCTCAGCAAGATGATGCGAATGAGTTAATGTGTATCTTGTTGATGATATGAATGGTGAGTTGCTCAGCAAGATGATGCGAATGAGTTAATGTGTATCTTGTTGATAATATGAATGGTGAGTTGCTCAGCAAGATGATGCGAATGAGTTAATGTGTATCTTGTTGATAATATGAATGGTGAGTTGCTCAGCAAGATGATGCGAATGAGTTAATGTGTATCTTGTTGATAATATGAATGGTGAGTTGCTCAGCAAGATGATGCGAATGAGTTAATGTGTATCTTGTTGATAATATGAATGGTGAGTTGCTCAGCAAGATGATGCGAATGAGTTAATGTGTATCTTGTTGATAATATGAATGGTGAGTTGCTCAGCAAGATGATGCGAATGAGTTAATGTGTATCTTGTTGATAATATGAATGGTGAGTTGCTCAGCAAGATGATGCGAATGAGTTAATGTGTATCTTGTTGATAATATGAATGGTGAGTTGCTCAGCAAGATGATGCGAATGAGTTAATGTGTATCTTGTTGATAATATGAATGGTGAGTTGCTCAGCAAGATGAATGCGTTAATGTGTATCTTGTGATATATGAATGGTAGTTGCTCAGCAAGATGTGCGAATGAGTTAATATCTTGTTGATAATATGAATGGTGAGGCTCAGCAAGATTGCGAATGAGTTAAGTGTATCATATGAATGGTGAGTTGCTCAGCAAGATGATGCGAATGAGTTAATGTGTATCTTGTTGATAATATGAATGGTGAGTTGCTCAGCAAGATGATGCGAATGAGTTAATGTGTATCTTGTTGATAATATGAATGGTGAGTTGCTCAGCAAGATGATGCGAATGAGTTAATGTGTATCTTGTTGATAATATGAATGGTGAGTTGCTCAGCAAGATGACGCGAATGAGTTAATGTGTATCTTGTTGATAATATGAATGGTGAGTTGCTCAGCAAGATGATGCGCTAATATACCGTGTTTTACGGGACTACAAGACGCAACGTGATAACAAGGCACACCCCCAAATTTTACACAAAAATTCAGATTTTGTTATTATATTTTCTTACTATATTATCAGTCACATTATAAGGCGCAGGGGTCTCAGTCTATAAAAAAAAAAAAGTATCGCCTTAAAGTCCGTAAAATATGGTAAGCATTATTAATTATTAATCATTAAAAACATCAGATAAATATATAAAATATATTAAGCTTAGGGCTTAAAGGTGAAGCACTCTATACATTTCCTTAAATAAATGATGCTGATAGAAATGCGGCCCTTGTTTGGGACTGATCCTAGAGGTTACCATATGACTGACAGATACAGCCTGAAATAAAAAAATAAATAAATAAAGATAACAAATAAATTAAAACATTAGATGATCCGGGTAGAATTGTAGCTCCTATTTGAAGCTGGTCCTAGGCCATCACTTAATTCACTGCAACAGAGAAATGTCACAACTGACCTGTGAAGCAGTGCTGGCCGACAGGTAGAGTGCGGCGTGCACGAGGAATCGCAGGACGCTGCACTCTATGCTGGTCAGCTGTCTCTCTGGCACCGACTCCAGCCCTCGCTGCGCAGCCGGACCCAGGATGTGTCCCGTCTGTGTCATGTCAGCTCTGAGATACAGATATATATATCATTTTTTTCTATCAAGTGCAGGTTTTTGTTGTCTGAAGCATAGATTTTATCTTCTTTTTCCCAAAAAAAATTTCCCATCTAAAACCCTCCACAAAAACCCCTCGAAAGCTAAAAGAAATATTTTGATCACTTTTGGTTCTTTGAATGGATTCTTTTCAAAAGATTTTTTTTTTTAATTGTTGGGGGAGGTTTGAAAAGTAAAGGAATTTCAGATCACATTTGATCATGTTTTCAAACTAACCATGGTTTCTAATAGACAATAATATGAAAACGGTGCATCCTTTTTTTAAAGTGCAAAATAAGGCAATAATTCAAACCATTTTTACAACTTTTTTCCACTTGGGTAAAATAATTATGCATCTTATATTACGATCGACTGCAAGGCAATTTCCCTCGTTTTTAATACGGACTTCTTCTTCTTCTGCGTTCCCAGGCCATGTGGCCATAATGGGTAAGGTACGTATGTGTCCGTTTTCAGTTTTTGCTGGTCTCCCCACTGCGTACAGCTAACACATTCCGATTTCTGAGAAGCTCAAAGCAGAACATTATTTGGAAGAAAAAAAAATGCAGGAAAATAGGCCAATAAGTCAGAAAGATAGTAGATGACAGTAAGCAAAGGGAAAAGGCAGAGTCAAAGAGAGGGGCAGATTAGAGGAAGTTACAAGCACAGAACTTCCAGAAGGTGGGGGAATTTTTTTTTACGAAAGACCCCCCCCGGTATCCCCACGGGGAGAGACTCGTGGAGGGGGCGGGGTCATGGAGGCACGAGGCATCCACCCACTGCCCCATCAATAAGACAATAAGTTCATCAATGTTGACGAATACCAAGTTCATCTCACTGGCGTGTTGACTGAATACCAAGTTCATCTCACTGGCATGTTGACTCAATACCAAGTTCATCTCACTGGCGTGACTGAATACCAAGTTCATCTCACTGGCGTGTTGACTGAATACCAAGTTCATCTCACTGGCATGTTGACTGAATACCAAGTTCATCTCACTGGCGTGTTGACTGAATACCAAGTTCATCTCACTGGCGTGTTGACTGAATACCAAGTTCATCTCACTGGTGTGTTGACCGAATACCAAGTTCATCTCACTGGCGTGTTGACTGAATACCAAGTTCATATCACTGGCGTGTTGACTGAATACCAAGTTCATCTCACTGGCATATTGACCGAATACCAAGTTCATCTCACTGGCGTGTTGACTGAATACCAAGTTCATCTCACTGGCGTGTTGACTGAATACCAAGTTCATCTCACTGGCGTGTTGACTGAATACCAAGTTCATCTCACTGGCGTGTTGACTGAATACCAAGTTCATCTCACTGGCGTGTTGACTGAATACCAAGTTCATCTCACTGGCGTGTTGACTGAATACCAAGTTCATCTCACTGGCATGTTGACTGAATACCAAGTTCATCTCACTGGCGTGTTGACCGAATACCAAGTTTCCACTGGAAAGTGGTCAAGTGCTGAGGAAGCCAGAACGAATCTTCTTCTTCTTCTTTGATCGCTCAGACAGTTTCCTGTCATATGAGCACAGATGCGTCATGCTGCCGTTATGCGCATGACAAAGAAATAGTTAGGCCCAGCATGTCCACCTTCGGCTGGACCACAAATAAGTAGCAATGTTTTTTAATTAGAGAGAAATTGCTTAAATCTTCTCAATCTGACAATACACTGACAGGTTGATTGAAATTCAACACACCCTGAATTCAGTGTGGTGCTATGCTTTGCTGTGTGATCGGTTCCTCCAATCTTCTGGCCGCAGGGACAAACGCTTTCCACCATCGGTTGGCCACACTGCAAAACACACATCTCGGTTCATTTGCAACATATTTCAAAACATTTTTTTCAATTTATTCAGACAGAAGGATGAAAAAGAAAATGGCAAAACAAATTCCTATCATCATCATGATGAAAAAAGATTATGGTAGTTGATTACCACATATCAAAATGTACAATCTCTTCCTGGCAAACGCAGACTAGAGGACCACAGGAAACGGTAAGAACATGCACAAAACAAACAAACAAACAAACAAAACACAATCAAAAATAAAAATTCACATATATTTATGGAGAATAGGCTGTATATGAAAAGAATGCGATCAAAATAAAATCACTGCAGGATTTCAAAGTAACATAAAAACTGAGAAATAACATTGTTGTTCAAGAAATCCAGATAAAAACAAAAGACTTAAAATTTATCAACCAAAAAGAGGAATGGTTCCAGCAAAAAAATAGTAGTATGGCTTTGTACATCGATTTCTCGGCAAATATGTAGATTTACACCCTCCTGCTCTATTTCTTGGTTCTTTCCATGGTTAGGGTTAGGGTTACATGGTCTTTTCTTTTGCCACAAGCATGTTTTTTTGTCAAAATCATCTATTTTGGGGGCATTGAATCGCTGCCAAAACAAAAGCACAATGAGAAATACCGACGTTTCGAGGCATAGCTCTTAGTCCTGGTAAAAAAACCATGATGAAATCTAACGACTGACAGGCAGCCAGCCAGATAAGTGGACAGACAGCATCAAGACTATGAAACTCAAATCCTGTTTGTGGGCCTGTCCCTTCTCCCCCCCCCCCCCTTCCCACCCCTACCCATTTTCATTCAGTTTCCCTCATTACACAATTTTTATATTTAAGTTTATTGTTATTGCAGTTGTTGTTGTTTTTCATTACTTGACCGAACATCCCCTATTCCCTCTTTAAGACGTCATTGTATTACGATTTTATTTTTTATGATGTTATTTTTAGATTTCATCATTGTTTTTTGCCAGGACTAAGAGCTATGCCTCCAAACGTCAGTATTTCTCATTGTGTTTTTGTTTTTATCTGGATTTCTTTGAACAACAATTTTATTTCTCAGTTTTTATATCAAAAGAATGTTTTCATTATTATTTAGAATCACTCTCATAAGTTAAAATTTTAAATTTCTTGATGCATGGGAAGTTATTGCCCTTTGATATCTATAAGTACCAACAAGAACTTTTTTTAAATTATCAAATCCTAACAAATTAAACACTGATATTTGTGCAGATTTGTGTTCACAACAATTCTGATTGAAGAAAATTGTGCGCTACCCCAGACGAGGGTATAACGGAGTCAACACTAAGCACAGAATGTTCTCACCAAATGGCCAGACAGCAGAGAAAAGAGGTAAGAGAGGCAACACTAAGCACAGAATGTTCTCACCAAATGGCGAGACAGCAGAGAAAAGAGGTAAGAGAGGCAGCACTAAGCACAGAATGTTCTCACCAAATGGCCAGACAGCAGAGAAAAGAGGTAAGAGATGGGCAGCACTAAGCACAGAATGTTCTCACCAAATGGCCAGACAGCAGAGAAAAGAGGTAAGAGAGGCAGCACTAAGCACAGAATGTTCTCACCAAATGGCCAGACAGCAGAGAAAAGAAGAGAGGCAGCACTAAGCACAGAATGTTCTCATCAAATGGCCAGACAGCAGAGAAAAGAGGTAAGAGAGGCAGCACTAAGCACAGAATGTTCTCACCAAATGGCCAGACAGCAGAGAAAAGAAGTAAGAGAGGCAGCACTAAGCACAGAATGTTCTCACCAAATGGCCAGACAGCAGAGAAAAGAAGAGAGGCAGCACTAAGCACAGAATGTTCTCATCAAATGGCCAGACAGCAGAGAAAAGAAGAGAGGCAGCACTAAGCACAGAATGTTCTCACCAAATGGCCAGACAGCAGAGAAAAGAGAATGTTCTCACCAAATGGCCAGACAGCAGAGAAAAGAAGAGAGGCAGCACTAAGCACAGAATGTTCTCACCAAATGGCCAGACAGCAGAGAAAAGAGGTAAGAGAGGCAACACTAAGCACAGAATGTTCTCACCAAATGGCCAGACAGCAGAGAAAAGAGGTAAGAGAGGCAACACTAAGCACAGAATGTTCTCACCAAATGGCCAGACAGCAGAGAAAAGAGGTAAGAGAGGCAACACTAAGCACAGAATGTTCTCACCAAATGGCCAGACAGCAGAGAGAGAGGCAACACTAAGCACAGAATGTTCTCACCAAATGGCCAGACAGCAGAGAAAAGAGAGGCAGCACACTAAGCACAGAATGTTCTCACCAAATGGCCAGACAGCAGAGAAAAGAGGTAAGAGAGGCAACACTAAGCACAGAATGTTCTCACCAAATGGCCAGACAGCAGACTAAAAGAAGGTAAGAGAGGCAACACTAAGCACAGAATGTTCTCACCAAATGGCAGACAGCAGAGAAAAGAGGTAAGAGAGGCAACAGTCTTGATGAATGCACTCACATTTCCAATCAAATATCTGTGACCTCGCGCGCATTCTGGAACAGAAAATGGAAAAATAAAATAAGGCCCTGAAGCAACCATATACAATACAAAGCGATGGAACAAAAACATAAATGCAGCGCCAACTGGCATATAACATAATACTCTTCCAAAAAAGAAACTCGACACATTTAAAATGCTTATCCCCCCCCCCCCCCGATTCTGTTTGATGAATTTGAAAACTATCGACACACAATAGGATTTGCCATACTCCTTTACTGCAAAATCAATATGTAACATGTGCAAGTCATGTGAAAGAGTAACTTGAGGCTCTCCAGGAGGAGCGGGAGGACATCCCTGAATACATAATTGACAATTTAATCTTGTCGCCGTGGTGTAGAGTGGCACAGAGGTAACGCGTTCACCTTGCGTCAAGTAAACCCGAGGTTGAACCTGGGTACAGGGGACTTTTTCCTCTCACTTTGCACTAGGCCTTAAGGTCCTGTCTTTCGGATGAGACGATAAACTGAGGTCCCGTGTGCCCATGCACTTAGCACACGTTATACCCAGTGGCAACAAAAAAGTTCTAATTTGGACAACATTTAACCCTCTCCCCTTTCCTTCATCAGTCACACAAAAATCGCATACAAAAAAAAAAAAATGCCTCTGGCTCTCAAAACTCATTCAAGGAAGTATTTTTTAAAGGAAATAAAAGAAAATATTTTAATGATCATGACCACTAAAAAATCAAATAGTCAACTCACGCCAGACTTTTTCCTTGATGACGGCCAGAACTTCCAGAATGTTGTCCTGGGGCATGGTAGGCAGAAACGCATTCTGGAATAAAAACAACAACAATAAACTCTGCGAGTCTGACCTTAGATGACCAACAGAGAGAGAGAGAGAGAGGGAGAGAGGGAGAGGGAGTTAGAGAGGGAGAGAGGGAGAGGGAGTTGGAGACAGACACAGAAACAGACAATAAACGTACAGCTGTTTTATATTGATCATTAGAACGAAAACATTACAAATTGCCGCAGTATTGAAAAATTGCAAATAATACTTTACTTTCAGCGCATTATTTCCACGTTCTGTGAAGCAGAATTTTGTACCGGTGAGTAAAGATTGTAATGAGTCTTATTCCTAAGTTCACCTCGCAGCTAAAGCCTGCCATCAAAACTCACTTACCTTCTCTCTGGCTTCAGAAACGTAAAGAAAACGCTGGAGATCAACCGTAATTCACGGACTACAAGCCGCTTCGCAATATAAGCAGCACCACCTTTTTTTTTTTTAATCTGAAAAAAAGTAACGCATAAGCCGCGTCGAAGCACAAGCCACGGAAGCATGGTGATGCACGATGTCCGCTTCCTGTCAAGTCTAGAGTTGATCGCGGGTGTGTTGACTGCCGAAACGAAAGTGTCTGATCGCCAAACAGATCGTTATTTTTTGAAAAATAAACCGAAATCAAGGTGATTTTTTTTTCATCAACCGTGAACAAGGCCACACCACATCAAAGGTCTGAATCAAGGATGCCACCGAGTTGAGTTTACTTTCACTTTCGATAACGTTTAGGCCGCGGCCCTGTACTAGCCGCAGGGGTGTGTGTGTGTGTGTGTGTGAAAAAAAGTTGCGGCTTATAATAATAATAATGATAATTTCCATAGCGCCTAATCTCCCGTGGGGGCTCTAGACGATTCACAAAAATAATATATCTTACATGAACAACAAAAACATGTAACAACAAAAACAACAACACACGCGCACACAAACACATGCACACACGCACATACACACACACATACGCACGCACACACACACACGCACGCGCACGCGCACACTCACACCTCTGCTAACACACCAAAAAAAATATTAAAAAATGATGGCGAACGACGGCAGTTGACATCTTCCTGTTGACATCAATCTCACACACGCGGCCAACCCAAACTCACGGCCATCTGGCCTGGCTGGAAGGCCAGAGCGGTCAGCGGTGTCAGCAGGGTGGTGGCCGGGGCAGCGCAGGGCCTGAGGGCCAGGTGCAGGTGGGTCAGCACACACAGCACACTCTGCGTGGTCAGGTCGTGGTCCACACTGACGCGCAACAAGCCCCCCGGGTCTCCTAGCTGGTTGGTGCACACACGCTCGGCTAGAGCCTGAAAACATGCGTGCACACACACACACACACAACGTTAGGTCTTTCTCCTTCTATGTTTTCTATTAGGTTCATGTGCCCTCGAAGTTCCGTCGCAATTTATCGTCAGAAGTGGCGTCTGCGACGTATCCAGACAGAAAAATAAACGAATATCAATGTTTGACGTCCTCTCGGCCAAAGGCCATATGGGACATTGCTGTAACTTTAGTTATTGAGAAAAAGAAATAGAAGTTATGAGATTATATACATGCACTAACAGACATATACACGCAAACTATAAGAGTATACACATGCACACACACACACAAATCACACCACACAATTCATACACACACAAGCACACATGTGAGCAAATACACACACACACTAGCTGTGAGATCACTAACACTCTCTCTCCCTCCCTCTCTCTTTCTCACACACACACACACTCACTATAACAGGACACAATGAATGTTTCCCTCAGGGGAAGGTCAGAGACAGAGAGGGGAGTAAGAAGAAGGGAGGAAGAGAGACGGTGAGAGAAGGATGGAGAGAGAGAGACAGAGAGAGAGAGAGAGAGAGAGAGACAGAGAGAGAGAGAGAGAGAGAGCAGAGAGAGAGAAACAGAGAGAGAGAGAGCAGAGACAGAGAAACAGAGAGAGAGAGAGCAGAGACAGAGAGAGAGAGAGCAGAGAGAGAGAGAGAGAGAGATAGAGAGAGCAGAGAGAGAGAAACAGAAAGAGAGAGAGAGAGAGAGAAACAGCAGAGAGAGAAACAGCAGAGAGAGAAACAGAAAGAGAGAGAGAGAGAGAGAGAGAGAGAGAGAGAGAGAGAGAGACAGCAGAGAGAGAGAAACAGAAAAGAGAGAGAGAGAGAGAGAGAGAGAAACAGAGAGAGAGAGAGAGAGAGGGTTCATTCAATAAAAAACAACAACGGATTTACCTTATCTTGCAAAGCATCACAATCCTGGATCAGCTTTTTGACATTCTCTGCCTGTAGGTAAAACAAATAAACAACCAAAATTAGCCGAAAGTAGCAACAGAGAAGATTGTTTAATTCAAAGTCAAAACATCAGCAAAAACAAGAAAGAAACGCAAAAATGATTTGTAATGTGAAGGTTTGACATTAAATCAAGACATCAGCAAAACGGTAGCTTCAGAAGTGAAAACATTAGGCGTAAAAACTGCGAGATATTTCTAACTTCTGCCTTTTCTCTCTCTCTCTGTTTCTCTCTCTCTTTTGAACTGTGTTCAACAACATATTCCTTGATTTTAAGGTTAGGTTAACATGATCATTAGCAGACTGGAGGTGAAGAGAGGAAGCATCGTTTTTAGTCCCCGAGCCGAAGGTTCGGGGAGCTATTGTTTTTGTCTGGTCCGTCCGTCCGTCCGTCCGGTGTGCCTCCGTCCGTCCGGCTATTCGTCCGTTTTTCTCAAAAACTATTCAGTCTATCATCATCAAATTTGGTATACTAGTTTGCCAAGATGCAAGCTATCCACTGATGTATTTAGTTTTACATTAAGGTCAAGGTCGCGCCAGTTATGGGGTTCAAACCCCGAAACACATAATCGCTAATATCTCGCGAAGTTTTGCATATATTTCAATGCAGTTTTTTTCACAACATTTCTTGATGAATGGTCTATAACACAGTTGTCATGAATTTTTTTGTGCGCGCGCTCAAATCACAGGTCTGAACCCCAAGGCTATATATCAAAAACTATTCAGTTACGTGCTGTTTTGATGCGTTTTTATGTAGTTACGTGCTGTTTTTATGTATGTGTACAGCCGACACATTCCGATTTCGGAGTAGCTCAGCGATGATGCGAGGGGACTTTGCAGCCGCTCGGCGTTGCACTTGTTATGTTTTGTTGCTTTCTGTGTTTGTATCTTCCATGTAGGCAACTTTGCCAACTTTGTATCATCTCTTTTGGAATGAGGTTGCTGATAGAGCTGCTAAAAGAGGGGCCTTCAATAACACTAACACATTTTTAGATGAGAAATTGGCATTGTCAACACATGAAACTTACTCTTTGTTGGAAAAATCCATTTGTATCAATCCATCCGACTTCAGACCTAATATTTTTATGCATAGCAGATCCATAGTTAGCTTAGTGTATAAGATACGTCTAAATTCACGGAGAACTAAATACATAAACACTAATTGTCTCTGCACTCAGGGATTATCAATTCATCATTTACTATTAGAATGCCCAATGTTGCTCTCTAAACACCGAATGTTCAATATGGACTTTTTTCATAAGTACAATAATACCAAGGATATCTTAAGTGACGCAGAAATTGACATTGCTTTAATTGCAAAATGAATGCTGTCCACGCCTAATGGAAGCTTACTGCAGATGTTTTGCTTTGTGTGTTGTTTTAATTGTTGTTTTTAAGCTTGCATGTATTTTTTTAATTGGTTCAATTTTTGCATGTTGTCTAAAATCACTATTCGTGTGAAAAGACATTAAATTAAAGATTCATTCATTCACACGTTGCTTTGTTTTCTCTTTCGTCAATGAAATAAGGTCACTCAACTCTTGTTGTGCATTTGTTATTCAGTGACACTGCAGCCTACTTCAGCCTTTTTTTGTTGTAAAAACTGACCATCAGAGCCCGGGCCTGGTCAGGGGTAGGGTACAGCACAGACATGGTCACTTCTCTGTGTAGGGCCAGCAGCAACACCGTTTCCTTCAGCACCGCTGGTAACTGGGACCCCTGCAAAATAGTGAAACAAGTTAAACAAGGCAATAAGAAATCATCCAATACACAGACACGGTCACTTCTCTGTGTAGGGCCAGCAGCAACACCGTTTCCTTCAGCACCGCTGGTAACTGGGACCACTGCAAAATAGTGCAACAAGTTAAATAAGGCAATAAGAAATCATCCAATACACAGACATGGTCACTTCTCTGAGCAAGGCCAGCAGCAACACCGTTTCCTTCAGCACCGCTGGTAACTGGGACCCCTGCAAAATAGTGAAACAAGTTAAACAAGGCAATAAGAAATCATCCAATACACAGACATGGTCACTTCTCTGTAAGGCCAGCAGCAACACCGTTTCCTTCAGCACCGCTGGTAACTGGGACCCCTGCAAAATAGTGCAACAAGTTAAATAAGACAATACAAAAATTAATACACAAGCATACACACAAACCATAAACACACAATCAATTGTAACATCTTAAATACATAATGAATCATAACATCTTGAGCGAAAAGAGCTGGGGGCATCATCAATGTAATCGAACGATCAGGTGAAATAACAGGTACAGTGCAACGTCCTTTATAACACCTTAAAAAATCATCCAAAATGAGGTCTAATAGGGAAGGGTCTTTATATAGAGGTAATTTTAATACTTACAAAGAAGGGCAATGTCTCAGAGAAGTAGGTCTTATATGGGAGGGGGTCTTATAATGTGAGGTCTTATAATAAGGGAGGTTCCACTGTACTAAGAAAGCAAAACACACAAGATACACGCAAATCGTAAACACATAATCAATCATAACATTTTGAGCGTAAAGAGCTGAAGGCATCCTCAGTGTAATCAAACGATTAGGTGAAATAACATGTACTAAGTAAAATACACAAGATACACGCAAATCGTAAACACGCGATAAAAACGATAAGATTTTGAGCAAATGGTTTTCTTCCCGCTCTGCTAATAACTGGGAACATTGCATAACTCATTCACGTCCTTCCTGTCAATTACAACAACCGTTAAAGGGGCACCCTGACGGATGAGTTTTTTGCAAGAAACATGTCGAGATCACCAGAAAGACAGCCTTTTCAAGGATCGGAACACTCACTTTGCTCTGGTTTCCTATAAATCAAACCGTCAAAACGGCGATTCCTCCTTGGCAGAGTTGCCAGGGAGAGAAGCCATTTTGGATGGGGTGGGTGGAGGCCATTCGAGTGGTTGAAGCTTTTTTCTTCTTTATAGTGCAGTAAAAAAAAAAGGGGGAGCTATTTCCTTTGTTGTGAGCGAAACTCCTCTTGGTGAACTGTAAATAAAAAGGCTTGTTGAATATTGACAAGGAGTTGGTTTTATTTGGGGTAAGACAACATGTAAAAACTGACACAGTTATGGATTTTATTCTGCTTTTTGCCAAGTTTTATGTTAAAATGCCCGTCCTGACCTACATGTTGTTCTTACAGTATTAAGATACAGATTTAACTTAGAAAAATATTTGGCCTTTCTTAATTATGGTTTGAGACGGTTTGAAGAAAACTGGTTTCCTTACTCCCCTATTATACCTTAGCTTCCTTTTTGTGATATGCAATGTGTGTGCACGACATGTAACACTTAGTCTCTGGCTTGTTTCTCTCTCTCTCTCTCTCTCTCTCTCTCTCTCTCTCTCTCTCTCACCCTATTGCCATTAGGATAGTTTTGAGACTCGAGTGTTTTATAGTTTGAGACTAGAATGCTTTCTAATCTAATCAATTATCCCTTTCTTGTTGCAAAGACCCGTTTCAAGTGTTAGTATTACTTCTTCCCTACCACCCCTAGGTATTGTCTGTTTATCATATGATGTGTATGTGTGTGTGCGTGTGCGTGCGCACGCGCACCCCATTATAAATCTTATTGTTAATATTAGTAGTCACAAAGGAAATGCTATAATTACTATAGTATATATTATCAAATTGTTTGCTTGTTATTGTCAATGTTATGAAGACGATGGGGATGACGATGTGGCTGATACTACTTTTGGTATTTTTGCGACTACCATTCTTCTCTTGTTATTGTTGATATCATAATGTTGCCTTTGCTTGTAGTTGCTGCTGTAGTTGTCGTCGCCCTTATCCTCACTGTAACTTCTATTACATGTGCGTGTGTGCGTCTGTGTTTCTTCAAGAAAATGTGTAAAATTATGAAAAAAATGTTCAAAAAAAAAAAAAAAAAAAAAAAAAAAAAGGCTTGTATTGTGGAAATTTTGTGATTTGGTCAAAGTGACTCAGGCGGCCATTTTTTCACTGTCTCACCAAATGGCCAGACAGCAGAGAAAAGAAGTAAGAGAGGCAACACTAAGCACAGAATGTTCTCACCAAATGGCCAGACAGCAGAGAAAAGAAGAGAGGCAACAGAAAGAATTTGACTTCCAGCACCTCTGCCAAGGAGGAATCGCCGATTTGACGATTTGACGGTGTGTGTGTGTGTGTGTGTGTGTGTGTGTGTGTGTGCTTGTGTGTGTGTGTGTGTGTGCGTGCGTGTGTGTTAGAGAGAGAGAGAGAGTTGCTTTGCATATGCGCTGTTGGTGGTTGGTGTCACTCTTGAATGTTGTTTTTGTTGTCTGTTGATGAATAATTGATTGTAAAGCACTTTGGGCTCATCTGAGGTAAAGCGCTATATAAATGTACTGTTATTATTATTATTATTATTATTATAACACGGCCTTAGGGCAACATATTTTACCCACAACAGACCTGGGTACCCCAAATTTTCACTCTCAGTAATCCAAGCTTTGAAATCAGTAACTTTGCCGGCTGAGAAATCCTTCCACCAAGATTTTCTACTATCGTCAGAACTTTTGTTCAGCCGGGGAAGGTGTGGTGGGGGGGGGCAACTTCCCGTCCAACTTCAACGTCTGCAAATTTTTGTTGGGGGGGGGGGGGGGGGCCAATATTCACGCGACGATGCTTACATGTGCTGCTTAATCACTATAACTGCGATTGAACCTACGAAAATGGCGGTCAGGAAACAGGAAGCGGACCGACCAGAAATAACGCATCAAGGGACATCACTAGGTTTGATAGACGATGATGAACCCCTGACGACAGTGACAAGTATGGTTCAAACAACATGCTTTCTATCGATTTCTTTGTCTTTTTGGGGGGGCACTCTTTCAGCGGAAATGCACCATTTGTTGTTGCTGACCGTAATAGCGTAATCATAGGTCTCAAAAGGTAGCAATTACGGACAAATCCATAAGGAAAACAGGTCTGCTACAACCCCAATATTTAAAAAGATTCCACCGTACCTGTAACACCTGTTGGAGCTCAGTAACGTTGCCGTCCAGTTTCGCCTGAACCAGAAGGTCACGCAGACTTTTGTACAGGTCACCACACACCAGGTACCGGTCAGCCACCGCCCCCACCTGCACACGACATATTGTTGCCTTATGACAGGTGTTTTTTTGTTGCTGCTGTTTTTTCCCAGTATCCTGTCCTTATTTAAAAGGAAGAAGAAACATCACGAGTACCACAAGCAAATTTTGAACAATAAATGATGGTGAAAACATAAAACTGTATACGACAAAGAAAATAGTCTTGATGCTCTCTTTCTCTCTTTCTTATTTTATCTATGACTTCCATTGCCCGTTTTTCATGTAGGCACTGTCGCGTGCACATCTGTCGCTCGTGCAAATCTGTCGCTCGCTACTATGAGAGTGTGTATTTGCGACATTCACAAATTTCACTTTTTCCGTACTTGAACCATTTACCTAACCCTAACCCTATCCCTAACCCACGGAAAAAGTGAAATTTGTGGTTCATGCTCAATGTCGCAAAATGCCGCAAATACAGACTCTCATAGGTAGCGAGCTACAGATTTGCACGAGCGACAGATTTGCACGCCACAGGCACATACTAGGAGCAAAAAACATAACCGTAAACTCACCGCAGCAATTTAGAGTAATAACAGCCAGTTTTGGGCTATTTGTCTATTTGGCTCACTCGTGTTAATTAAGTTAACATGAAGTGAGTCGATCTATAGTACGATTGTTGTTCGGTTGTGTGTCTGTGTGTGTGTGCGCATGTGCGTGTGTTAGTATTAGGTACTTTATAGTCACAGAGGCGTCTCTGTGAAATTCGGGTTGCTCCCACCTGGAGAGCGCGTCGCAGCCAGAGGCGCGCCACCCAATTTTTTTTTTATTTTTTATTTTTTTTGCATGCGATTTTTGTCACTGGGTTTAGCGTATGCTAAGTGCATGGGCACACAGGACCTCGGTTTATCGTCTCATCCGAAAGACTCCACGTTCAGACCGTTAAGGCCTAGTGCAGAGTGAGAGGAAAAAATCCCCTGTACCCAGGTTCGAACTCGGGTTTACTTGACACGAAGTGAACGCGATACCACTGTGCCACTCTACACCAGTGTGTGTGTGTGTGTGTGTGTGTGTGTGTGTGTGTGTGTGTGTGTGTGTGTGTTGCGTCCGTGGTCTAATCTCCAAACTTTAACGTTGGCATTTTCTCGGGAAATAGAAGGCATACATTGTTCAAACTTTGCACACATATAGATGGTTATGCAAGCTTTCAAACAATAATGATTTGAATAATTAAATACTTAAAACAACACTGTAAACAGATAACAAACAGATAACATTTGAGATTAGCATTCAACAGGCAACATGAGTTAAGAAACTCATCAACACTGAAAGCCTCAATAGCTCATTGGTAGAGTGTCTGTCTGTCATGCCAATGGTTCCGGGTCCGATTCTTGGCACGGGCACTTTTTTTAAATTTTTATTCTTTTTTTTAGTTGTATCCATTAACGATAGTTTCATTTGTACCTTAAAATTTTATTGGCAATCTTGTACTTTAGACACCCCCCTCAATCTTTGTTTTTGTTGTTGTCCCACATGTTCCTGTTCGAGTGAGCCTTGAAGGCTTTGCCTCTTGTTTTATCTATGACTTCCATTGGCCGTTTTTTATGCAGGCATATACAAGGAGTAAAAAACATAACCGTAAACTCACTGCAGCAATTTAGAGTAATATATATATTAATTAAAGTAGGTAACAAAACTCCTGACTAACGAACAAAGGGTCTGATTCATTACTGCAAGATATTACAGTGGAACCTCCCTTATAAGACCTCCCATTATAAGACTCCCTTCCACATAAGACCTACTTGTCTGAGAAATCGCCCTTCTTTGTAAGTATTAAAACTACCTCCCTTATAAGACCCCTCCCTTATAAGACCTCAATTTGGATGATTTTTGAAGGTCTTATAAGGGAGGTTCCACTGTACCCCCCACCTGATCCGCAGTGTCATGGAACACTATCCAGTGCAGCCGATCGTCCTCCTTGGCTCGTCGCACCAATGACATGTAATCCTGGATGCCGTACTCCCGGCATAGCTGCTTCACCAGAAACTTCCTGCGTAGATCACAAAACAGTTTACTAGTACATACAGATCAGGTACTCTTTGGTACCCGTGTAAACCACAAATAGGCAAGTGGCAATAGGACTTGGGCCAAATGCCAGTAATAGTTTGCCTTAAAATCACCCAGTCTGCTTTTCGTTCTTCACACACAGAAGTGATTGATAGCTATATAGGGGCAAAGTTAAAATCACCCAGTCTACTTTTCGTTCTTTACACACAGAAGTGATTGATAGGGGCAAAGTGAAACAGACGCTCACTTGGGCCAAATACCAGTAATAGTTTGCCTTAAATTCACCCAGTCTGCTTTTCGTTCTTTACACAGAGAAGTGATTGACAGGGACAAAGTTAAAATCACCCAGTCTGCTTTTCACTCTTTACACACAGAATTGACTGACAGGGACAAAGGAAAACAGACGCTCACTTGGGCCACTCCAGGTCGGGGTTCTGACACACGTCCTTCAGTTCTCGCAGCAGGTTCTCCAGACCAGGGTCCATCATGATCACCCCTCCACCCCCACCACCCCCCGCCGCCACGAACGCGTGGTGCAAAACGTGCGCGCACGCATCCAGCGCGTGGCGCAGGCGGCCCAGCATGCTGACGTTGGGCAGGATCTTCGGGGGCGGAGCCTGCAGGCTGTCCGTCAACTGCTGGAGCATCTCCGCCAAATACGCCACACGCTCTTCCTGCCTCACACTGCTGGAGAGCACGGCGTCGCGCTCGTGGTGAAGATCCTGTTTTGAAATACGGTGGAGAACTGATGACTCGGAAACGGATAACTCAAAAACTGGAAAACTCGCCAACAATGTTTGGGGTCCCAGTATAATAATCTCTACGTTGAAAAGTCTTTTTAACCAAAAAAACCCATTGGCTATCTCAAAATAAAATTTCAGTCCCTTCAATTTTGACTTAAGCGATTTTTAGGTGTTTTTTTCTTCAGTTTTTCTTTTTTTTAAAACTTCTATTTCACTTTAAAAAAAACACTTTTCTGTTCTCCTTCTTCTGACCTCGGCTAGAATTCTTTTTTTTTTAACACATTCCTGAATACAGCTTACGATAAGCAGAAGAAAAAAAACACCAATGTAGGGTAGGCAATAGTTTCAGCTACAGCCTTCTTCACATACATGCACACACACACTGACATTGCTCACACTGACAAACAACACACACCTCAATGCAGTGTATAATCAGCAGACAGAACTCCAACAATGTAGGGTAGGCAATAGTTTCAGCTACAGCCTTCTTCACACACACGCACGCACTGACATTGCTCACACTGACAAACAACACACACCTCAATGCAGTGTATAATCAGCAGACAGAACTCCAACAATGTAGGGTAGGCGATGGCGTCAGAGGTGGCCGCTGCCTCCTGCGCCACCATCCTCTGGGCATTGTCCAGAAACTGCTCCAGGTGACTGTACACCTCCGCCTCACTGAAACCACACACACAATATTCTGCTACTGTACACCTCCGCCTCACTGAAACCACACACAATATTCTGCTACTGTACACCTCCGCCTCACTGAAACCGCACACACAATATTCTGCTACTGTACACCTCCGCCTCACTGAAACCACACACAATATTCTGCTACTGTACACCCCCACCTCACTGAAACCACACACACAATATTCTGCTACTGTACACCTCCGCCTCACTGAAACCACACACACAATATTCTGCTACTGTATATCTCCGTCTCACTGAAACCACACACAATATTCTGCTACTGTACACCTCCGTCTCACTGAAACCACACACAATATTCTGCTACTGTACACCTCCCTCTCACTGAAACTGCACACACAATATCCACACAGCATTGTTCTGTTACTGTACACCTTCCTCTCACTGAAACCGCATACAATATCCAGACAGCATTGTTCTGCTACTGTACACCTCCCTCTCACTGAAACCGCACACAATATCCACACAGCATTGTTCTGTTAATGTACACCTTCCTCTCACTGAAACCGCATACAATATCCACACAGCATTGTTCTGTCAATGTACACCTCCCTCTCACTGAAACAAACACAATATCCACACAGCATTGTTCTGTTACTGTACACCTCCCTCTCACTGAAACACACACAATATCCACACAGCATTGTTCTGCTACTGTAAACCATCTCACTGAAACAAACAAATCTTACAGCTACATTTTTGCTCCTAGTGCAGCAAGCTAAAGGGATTGGTTGGCCTTTGGGGACCTTCCCCAATGCCAGTCGTCCTCAAACCCTTTTGGACAAGAGAGTGGGGATATACCCTGGGCAAAGCATCTTCATTACATACAAAAACCGCCTTGGCTTAAGGCTGTATCAGACCAATTGACATAGGCTATAACACCAAGGCTATATTAAAATGTTGTTATGCTATGCATAGTTTAGGCGGGGATTTCTTTTAGCCATGGCAAGCGCCTAGCATAACATCATCTCAGTCCAAAATCCTCCGAAGTCGGGAATGTAGCTGCCCACGTGGCGGAGTAATCAAAAACGGCCACACACGTAAATGTTCTCATCCCTATCTGGTGATATTATGTACCAGTTTTTCTGTTGTTGGGATGATCCCTGGAGTCCTTTAAGCCAGGGTATGAC
Source organism: Phymorhynchus buccinoides (assembly GCA_017654935.2). Classification (NCBI taxonomy): domain Eukaryota; kingdom Metazoa; phylum Mollusca; class Gastropoda; order Neogastropoda; family Raphitomidae; genus Phymorhynchus; species Phymorhynchus buccinoides. Next base: position 42,325,201 of record CM065694.1, read on the forward strand.
AACAACAACAAAAGCATATCGTAGGTGGAATTCAAAAGCCTCATATCTCGATTTTGTGGGGGGTTTGAGTTAGATACATAGTCAGCTCTCTTATGTTTCCCCGCCACCTTCCACCGAAAAGCTTGTATCTCTAACGACTTTCTATCTGGGGTAAATGAGGTTGTGAAAATAGAAAAAAAACTCGCAAGTCCCAAATTCAGATCTAGCTAAGGACAAAAACCTCGTACCTTCGTTCTTTTCAAGTATTAACAACAAAAAAAGTATTTTTAACAAAATGCAGGACTAAACTCAATGTCTTGAACAACATATTCATCATCGTTAATCAATTGTGGTCAACGCTGTTAATTTTTTAAAGTTTTGTAATTGTTCTCAATACGATATGAGGTTTCGTAAAATAGTCCCCCACCTTCCTGAAGTTCTGTGCTTGTGACTTCCTCTCATCTGTCACTCTCTTGACTCTGTTGGCCTTTTCTTTCCCGTTGCTTACTGTCATCGATGCTATCTTTCATGCCTTACCTGGTCCATCTGGCTGCCTTTTTCCCATAAATTCTTACAAAATTTCTTCAGCGAAGTCGGACTGCTTGGGCCTAACTATTTCTTAGTTAGGCGCTAACGGCAGCATGACGCATCTAGCTGATGTGACAGGAAACTGTCGCCTGAGCGAAACACGGAAGAAGAAAAGAAGAAATGACAGACTAGGCATACAAAGCTACAGAAGAGCAAAAATAGTCATCCGAAAACTTAATACGACAAAACTTTGTATACCGACAAATCCTGCCCGGCCTCAAGAGATTGTGACCTGGTTTGAGCAGCAGTCGCAGCCAGAAATGACTCATCACCGAGTGGGGTCCGATCAGGTCGTCGTGCACCGTCCTGTTCTTGGTCTGGCAGGCAACGTCCTGCCCTTGACCTGCACAGACAGATACCCCATCATCTTTGACCTAACGTTGACACCAAACAACAACTATCATAGATCACCCATCATCCTTTGCCCTAACTCTGACCCACAAACAACTATCATATGATACCCATCTCTCGACCTATGTTTGACCACAAACAACTACTTCGACCAACGTTGACGCCAAACAACCCATCATAGATAACCCCATCACTTGACCTAACTCTGACCCAAACACAACTATTCAGATAACCCATCATCTTCGACCTAATGTTGACCACCAAACAACTATCGACCAAACGTTACCCAAACAACAAACTATCATGATAACCCCATCATCTTTGACCTAACGCTGACCCAAACAAAACTATCATAGATAACCCCAATCATCTTCGACCTAATGTTACCCAACAAACAACTACTTCGACAAAACGTTGACCGCAACAACAACTATCATAGATCACCCCATCATCTTTGACCTAACGCTGACCCAAACAACATTATCAGAGATAGCCCCATCAATCTTGACACTAGCGTTGACCCATAACAACATTATCTATAGATAACCCCATCGTCTTCGACCTGCTAGGTCGACCCAACAACATCATAGATAACCCAATCATCTTTGACCTGCTAGGTCGACCCAACACAACTATCTAGATTATCCCATCATCTTCGACCTAGTGTTGACCTAAACACATTATCATAGATAACCCCATCATCTTCGACCTGCAGGTCGACTCCAAACACAACTATCCTAGATGAACCCTCATCTTCAAACTAGTTGTTGACCTAAACACCAACTCTCTAATAACCGCCATCATCTTTGACCCTAGTGTTGACCTAAACACTATCATAGCTAACCCATCATCTTCGACTTAGTGTTGACCTAAACAACAATTATCATAGATAACCCATCATCTTTGACCTAGTGTTGACCTAAACAACAATTATCATAGATAACCCTATCATCTTTGACCTAGTGTTGACCTAAACAACAATTATCATAGATAACCCCATCATCTTTGACCTAGCGATGACCCAAAAAACAATTATCATACCAAACTTTGATAGCTGCTTCTATTAAAAAGACATTTCTTGAACAAATCCAAAATAAGACATTGTCAATTTTGTGTATAATAAAATTTGTTTGTTATCCTTTTTTACTGCTTTTTTAAAACCCGGATCCAATAAGTAGAGTAGAGTGGCTCAAAGTTTCCAGCACGGGGGGGAGGGGGAGTGGGGGAAATTATGAGCTATAGGGTACAGTGATGGAGATGCCATGTCATGAATTGTACTGTAATTTTTTTTTCTTGCTGTCCCTCTTCTGGGCCGTACAGTGGCGTTGCTCCCCACGCCGCTCGTTCCGAATCCCAAAATCGCAGCTACACCCGGGTTTGTTCAAGTCACAGATCCGAGAACAGCAGTCCAAGGGGAGCGCATCTATGGTAGGCCGTCAGGCTGGCAACCGCCGCGGAGACACTGCACTTCTGCTGAGTCACTTCGGTGGGTTTCAGTGGATCCCTGGTCAGGACACCACCACTAAGGCCCCCTACTGACGACACTATTCTCCTAATTCGCCGGAGCCAGCGTGAGTGAGGTCCTCCTCCGAGGCGCCACCACAGACCCGTGACCACGACAGCTCCCAGAACACACTGATCCCATGATCTGCCCGAACGCACCAAGGCATAGAGTGATTGGAACCGAACTGAGGTCACCATGAGAGGCAGGGCATGCAAAGCCACAGATTTGAGAGCATTTTTACAATGTTTATGATTGATGGAAAATGAGCCGATGATAAAGATGATGATGATGCATGGAGTTCCCGTATCGGTCTATACTGCATGCAGGGGCTGGTATTCTACGCTCCTTTCATAATGAGTATCCCGGCATTACCAGGCCCGAGCACTACGACACCTGCGTTTTGGTCTTGCAATTAAGCTAACACTCCTCAGATCGCGATCCGTTAAGGCGGATGAAACTCGACTGGTGGTTCAGTCTTCGCCATTGAGCCCATAGCCCTCACTCTGGTAGGAGTCTGGGGGGGGGGGTGGTGGTCGGGTCTGGGGTGGGGGGAGGGGGGGGTCGGTTCTGGGGTGGGGGGGGTTTTTTCCCATGACCGAAAACCCCTCGCCTCTTGAGGGATTCAACCCAAGACCTCCCAGCCAGTGTCCGCGACGCTAACCACCTAACCACAGCAGGGCGGTTAGTGGGGGGGGAGTTTTACTGGTGATTTTGGCTTCAGGTTTTTGACGTTGTTTAAGAATCATTGATGTGTTTTTGCTATACGTGGTCAAATCTTATATCGTGACGTCCTGAGATAGCCCATAACTTCAACATAACTGTTGACGGAATATAACACACTAACTGACTAACTAACTGAGGCTTTAATCGTGGTAAAAGGAAAACAAAAGGGAAAAAATGTAAAAAAGGAATTTCAGACTTACGTGTGAATGAATGTACCCCGAAGATGTGTCGCACGGCAGCGGCTCTGGGGGGTTCCTTCTCGGCAAGCACAGCTGGGATACACCAAGGCCATGAGGAACCCGCTGGATCTGTTCTCTGGTACCGCCCCAACAGCTCCACCGCTCTCTGCAATAGAACGATAGGAAACAAGGTGATGAGTGCTTGCACTGGGACCCCACTTGAAAGACAGACAAGATCAGCAGGCTGCCACCTTCTTCAAGGCCATCATGGAGAGGTGGCCATCAGCACCCAGCTTATGTCTGAGCTGCACTGGGACCCACTGAAAGACAGACAACGATCCGCAAGGCTGCCACCTTTCTTCAAGGACCATCATGGAGAGGGGGCCATCAGTCCCCAGCTTATGTCTGAGCTGCACTGGGACCCACTGAAAGACAGACGACATCGTCAAGGCTGCCACCTTCTCAAGTACCATCATGAAGTGGCATCGAACACCCAGCACAGGCCTGTCCCCCATCCACCATCAACGCCAGACAAGCTGTCCACACAACAGCAGCATAATCTTCTTCCAGCAACAAACAAATTACAGAGAGTTTTCTTTCTTTCCCCAGGGCTGTGTGTGAGTGGAACCCGCCTTCCACCGGAGGCAATAACATCTTCCTCCGGTGAGGTCTTCAAAGCCAAGTTTAACACCCCTCCCTCCCCTCTCCCCCCAGATACCTCTCCCCCCTCACTTCCCTTCCCTGTAGCTGATCATCTGGGCGGCATTACTTCCGACATATTGATTTCTATACCGGAAACCCCCC
>CM065694.1:42329828-42372328 GCA_017654935.2 Phymorhynchus buccinoides
AAACCACTCACGCAGACAGACCCCCCCCCCCCCCCCCGCAAAAAAAAGACGTTATATTCCCTGCTGAATCACAGACTCCCTTTGTCCTCGCACTGGGTTCGTGACGGCCCGACAGATTTCAATCACTTTCAGCCTGGGCCTTACAAGGTTCTCCTCCGTGCCTTGACGGAGAAAACACCACAGAAGATTTACGAAAACAATGATTGTAACCAACTATCAAGCATCAATCATCAATCAATCATTTTTATTGGCCTTTTAAATAACTGCATAAAAGCAACAGATATTTCCTAAAAGGGTAGATGAATACTTAGACTCGTCGGAACCCGGGCTGATAGATTATCGGAGTGGGACGTGTACAATATTCCAGTGAGGCTATCCACAACTCCGACATGGAACTTGAAACGAGAATTCAACTGCCTACCGTGAAGTGTAAATTGTGTCTTGTTTAAAGGGACATACCCAGTGTTGCTGTCCTCACGACTCATATAGGGAAAGAGCCGATGCTTATCTTCCCTTATACAGTCTTTGAAAAGGAAATTTTTGCTGCTGTCCCGACAACAAAAACATGCAACAAGCACAGTATGTGCCGTATTTTCTCCCGGATATAAGCAGACCTGTTTCCCTTGAATGGCTTTGTGTATTCAAAATCCAAATAAGCGTATTTTTCACAATAGGGTACTCACAAAAGGCAAAACACAAAAAACTGAGGCCAAACATCACAACATTTTTATAACACTTATAGAAATACTATGTCACAGTGTCATCCATTATTTACAACACCACATACACACACATCTTGCCCGTTTTCCTTACTCGGCCATATACAGAAATTATAGAATGTTTTCACCCATTTTCACCTATTTTTTCCCTATGCCCATATTTTATCATATTTGGTCGAACTTTGACAAAATAGGGTGAAATCTTATTGGTCACACAATGGCGCACCTGTTATAAGCGCCCCCACCCAACTTTTTTACAAATTCAGATTCTGTTATTAGATTTCTACTATTTTCGTATCATATAAAGGCGTCAAGTCGTCTCAGTCTGTGGGAAAAGTATCGCCTTATAGTCCGAATATACGTAATTGCATCATCACTAATATGTCCTATGAAACAGACTAAAGTATCTGGGATTACCTAGTTTTTGTATACAGACTCTTACAGGGCATCTGATGGTTGTATAACATCTTAACAGGTTTATGGATCGTAACACAAACTAAAGCTTTACTAACCGCTAAGGAGTCAACTGATGAGAAAGACCCGAGGGCATCATTTCAACAAAAAACCTAATACAGTGTTCGCTCAAAACTTTTTGTACTACATAGTATAACTGCTGGAACATCTTCGAAATGAACTGCAAATGCATCATCACTAAATATTTCAAAATTCTTATTGACCAAAAATTCATATTATTATGTACTTCACAATTTGGAGAGAATATTAACAACAATACCAAAGCCAAGTAATTCACTTGCAACAAAGAAAATATATCATTTATAATACTATGAAAAATAATAGAGGGCCACAGCTTCAAAAGCCTACAGAGCCTAACTGGTATACGGATATATATACCAACAAAGTAACAAAACAAGGGATGATATCATCATTCCTATAAGTCTATGTCACATGGTAATAAGGCGTGTGCAGATGGGTCTCCGCAGTTAAACTTTTGGATTCTTGCCTTCTGCTGTCACATCGTCAATCTTTAGGCATCATGTCAACAACCTGAAAACCCATCTTTTCCGCAGTCTTCCCAATAACCCCCCCTCCTCCCCCCTAATATGTTGGAGTGTCTGTGTATTATGAATTGGCTGCCTGAGGCGAGAGAAGTCTGTGTGTTAGTGTGAGTATTAGTGTGTGGGGTCTGTGCGTTGTGCCCAGTCTCTCTCTCTGTATGTGTGTGTGTGTGTGTTGTGTCGTGTGTTTGTGCCTTGCATGCGTGCGTGAGTGAGTATGATGAGTGAGTGAGTGAGTGATTGAGGTGAGTGAGTGAGTGAGTGAGTGAGGTGAGTGATGAGTGAGTGAGTGAGTGATGCAGTGATTGGTGAGTGAGTGAGTGAGTGAGTGGTGAGTGGTGAGTGAGTGAGTGAGTGATGAGTGAGTGAGTGAGTTGAGTGTGTGTGTGTGTGTGTGTGTTGTTGTGTGTTGTGTGTGTGTGTGTGTGTGTGTGTTAAAGCCTGCCCATGTGTATGTGCTTTTGTTGTGGAACGTGAGTGTAGTAGTGTGTGCGGTGTGTGCCTGATGCATGTGCGTGTGTGTGCTGATGCATGTGCAGTGTGCTGCTGATGCATGTGCGTGTGTGTGCATGTGATTTGTGCGATGCATGTCTGTATGTATTATGCAATGTATGTATGTGATCCATTTGTGTGCGGCGCACGAGTTGGTGTTCATGCACCCACGGCCACTCCTTCGAGCGGTGTGTATGTGTGTGTGTGTGAGGAGTGTTGTATATGTGTCGTCTGTGGATGTTTCAATCCATTGTAAGCACTTTGTGCTCGATAAAAGCGCTATATAATATCCGTTTATGATTATTATTATCATTATAAACACAAAACTCCCCATGTACATGGCAACAACAAAAAAAGAGGTACACACCCACCCACCCATCACATACTCAAAACAAGTCCAAACCCTGTACTACCCCGTGGCGTAGCGTGCGTGACTTTGCGCACCCAGTAGCCCCTCCACACTTCTGGATCTCACGGCAGCCACCCCTGCTCCTCAAGGAGTACCTCGCCTGTAACGCGCGAGTCCCGAAAACGTCCCTTGAGTATCTTTAATTTATCTATATATCTTTATTTCTAGAACATGAATTAGAATGATGAGGCCTGAATAAAAAGTGTGTAAGACGCCTTAAACTTCGCTGTAACTAAATATGGGCATTTATGGGTTTTTTTCTCTTGTATATATTTTTTTCATTATCTTACTTCCATTATCCTTCGGAATAAGGTAAGCTAGAAAGAAGCCTAGACTCAATGCAAACAGACTAACCAAGGGCAACGTTGTAGACTTTAGACGCCCTTCATGTTTACGACTCTCGAGTCTCAAAGTCTGGTTCTTTCAGTTCTGACGATAACCGCTATGCTGATCTAACCCTATCCCATTTCCCGAGAATGACAGAATGGTGCTTTCTCAGTCAAAATTTGATGGGGCTACAACTCGCCCGGCCCAAAGGCTAAAGCTGGGACCTGGCACTAGTAAAGCACAATCTTCTCTGTGTGTGTGTTTGTGTGCGTGTGTGTGTCTGTCTGCGTTGGGTGTTGTGTTTTGTATGTGTGAGTGAGTGTGTTTCTGTGCGTTTTGCGCATTCCCGATGTGAGTGTGTGTGTATGCATTTATGTGTGCGGTGTGTTTGCTTCACATGCGTGCGTGAGTGCATGCATGCGTATGTTCAACAAGTGTTTTGGTCAAATTGTTGTCTTATATAAATAATCTTTGCTATGCTTAAAAATCTTTTCCATTTAAAGAGGAAACGTTTTAGGAGCAACAAGTCTATACGATTGAATTTAATAACAACATACTCCGTTAAAACAAAAAATTTTTGTTTTTTTTTTGTTTTTCTTACTCCACATGCTACCTTGGCAAGGTTTGGGCCATTAATTCACTTACATATAGCGTGTTGCCATATATTTTCTGTTTTCCCTCAGGCTCAACCTGAGGAAAAAACCCATTTGATATGTCATTTGCAAATGAAAATGCTAAGCCCACCACACAAACACCACACACAACAAATTTGTCTGGATCACTTTTGGTGTGAAGGACGTTAAAAACTGAAGAACACCAACTACACAACACACACACACGACAAACACCACACACACCACCCACACACACACACACACACACAAACACACACTTACATGCATAATTTACTTTACAAAGTCTACCCTAGTCATACTCACTAAAATTGTCTAAAAATATTTTATTTAACAAGCATGCGTATTTCACCGCAAAATTACATGCATTAACATTGTGACATTCAAAGAGAAGAAATAGTCAACTGAATTCATGTACTTACACGATTATTATTTGTAGAAAGTAATTTTCTCTATAGAGGTACATTTGAATCTTTTTACTGCTACTGGTTGGTAAAAACAAACTCAATCTAAACATTTACTGTAAAATTTCTAATTACCAATATTGCATTATGTTTGAATTTTCTTTGATAAATTCAGTCATATATTATGTCAAAACGACAAACTTTACGACATCAAAGATACTCTGAAACTTTTCATGCCATGTTTATTTTATATATCGGCATGTGGAATCGAGAAGACAAAAAAGACTGAATTGGTCTGGAAGCAGTCTAGAGGAACAAGGAATAAAAACAACAATTGAAATGAAGGCTTCTTCTGTTCTAGCCTTAAAAAACGTATTATAGATAAGACTTGATATATTCAGTTCATTTGCATTCATTTATAACCATAATTTAAGTTTTCTCATTGCTTTTTTTTTTTTTAATCATCGTAATGTCCTCTTGGCCATCAAAAAGGCTGAAACTTGCAAAAAAGGACTGAAGCGGACCATCAAAGCTGAAATCAGCCCAAGACTGAACAATTCTCATGCCTGTATCATGAAGGTATATATGGAACATTTTATACTCTTTGTTTTATACTCTCTCAAAAACGTTATTTAGGAGAAAAAGTTAAAATCAAGAACAGTAAAAAAGAAAAAAATGCAACGGTCAGTCTACAGTATTCACTGCATAAGCACACACTCAAACAATCTAACCATTCAGGGAGAAATTTAAAAAACCACAATAACGACACATGACAGATCGGCTCTAAGTCTGTTCTTCACTTTCTCTGTCTCTCTCTGTGTCCCCTGTCCTGTCGGTCTGTCTGCTCTCTCTCTCTCTCTCTCTTATCTCTCTCTGCTCATCAGCACACCACTTATCATGGCATTAGCAGGTACCATTAATTTGCATGTTTGTATTGTATACACGTACACTTATATCTCACCCACAACTCCCCACACCACATCCCCTATTCACCATGCATACATAAACACACTCTGCGTCTAGCTGAAATTCTGTCAGTAGTGAATAGGGTTAAGGATAGAAAAATAAAAACACAATTGAACGAAGGGTGAAAAAACGCGAAAAAAAGCATGCACCCATCACGGCCAATAAGCTCTCATTCTCCAATCCCATACGTCACACTGATTCAACTCACTCTCAACACACCCGCATGCCCTACACGGCCACACCCGCACGCACACAACACCACACACACTCACACACACACACACTCCACACTCACACACACATACACAACACACACTCACACACCACCACCACACACACATACACACACACACACACACATCCACACACGGTCCACACACTCACACACCACACACAAACACACACACACTCGCACACACACCACACCACCACCCATAAGTGGCTGTCCTTTTCTTTCCCTCATTTTTGCTTTCATTTTTTTAATGCTGAATATAGTTTTCTTTTTGTATTGTGCTTGTATTGAACGCTCACTGTAATTTCTCTTAACGAGATATAAATAAATAATTTTTTTAACTTTGACTTTGACTTGCTTTGACCACATACACAACACACACACACACACACAGACAACACACACAGCCAAAACATATCATTATTATTATTCTTCTTCTACAGCATCCCCATCACAATTTGATGATTATGACGCCTCGACTGTGGGGGGAGGTTTCCACTTCAGGAGACTTGTGTGAAAGACTTGCTGCCCGGCTGATCAGCTCCATGCGGGACTGATGGGAGGGGGGGTTGGGCATACACATCATCACGAGGTGCTGCAGTGACCAAAACTTTTGCTGAACTTTCTTGCCGAAACCGATGTACCAAGAATGATCTCTGTTAAATGAGATCCCTTTCTTCAGGGCACACAGCTGCCTGAAGCAGCAATCAAATTTGCCTGAATTTCATGCTTCAGGCACCGCCCATGCCACTCCTGATACGATAGACCTCGTGTCACATATATGCATCACACAACCACATCACAGCCATTCCTTTCTCAGGGTTCCCAGGGCTGTCGCTTCCCCAGTAAGGAACCTGTAAGGACCTTGTAGGCTAAGGATAATCCCATCTTTACTTTAGCCCAACGCTCTTGAAAGAACTCCTTTCCCAGCATTGTGAACATGTCTAAGCCGATAGAAAAATATGGCTGAACAGATATAACAAGTTTATTGCAAAATACGACACCAGGATGAGAACGAGATTTTCAGTCCAGTTTCCTCTTGACAACTCGCGGTTCAAATCGTTCGTACGCTAAGCTGTCATTGAAACGGAAGGTGGGAATGGGGAGTAAGGTGGTAGGTGCTGAGCGTGTTTCTCCAAGTGTAAAATCGCTGCTTCTGCAATCTGATTTCGAGTATGGTCTTGCTTCTGCAGGGCATTTTTGGCAGCTGTCAGGACCTTGTAAGGACCTTGAAGTGATGTAGACTTGCAGGCCTTACTTGGGAGATTTCAATTTGTCAAGACTTATAAGGTACTGGTAAGGCCCCTATGAACCCTGTCCTCTGTCTCTCTCATGATCACTCCCCTCTCTCATGAACACGGAACGCCACCACTCCAGTAAGGACGAAAGTGAAACTGAAAGGAATGAAATGGCTCTAGAGATGAAAGACTGCCAACTTGCAGGTAATGATTGAGTTAATGTTCGCGAACGACTTTATGCTTAAGCAACATTCCAAAACCATTTTATTTGAAAAACAACAAAACAGAATAATGTTTTTATTTCAGAGCACTTTCAAGTTAGAAAGGGAACGAAAAACACACAGGCTAATTGAGGACGTACTATCAGAGTTGTGCAACACACTAGGCCTTCACTGAATATTCACAATAGTTGTATTCAGGATATCAAATCGGTAAAGGTAAAGATGTTCCCCCCCCCCCCCTCACCTCTGCATTTTCTTTCTCATTAATATATTTTTCCGTTTTGCCTTTCTTACCATACTAAAAGCTGTATTTTAGGAACATTTTCAGCTAATTATTTTTTGATACAACCCTAACTCTAACCCTAGCCCTAAACCTAACCCTACCCCCCACTATGTACTAGCAGTCACCGCGATTTGTCACAGTTTGTGTTCGTGTGCGTTTTTCCGTTTTATAGGGTGGGGTCGGGTTTAGGCTTATGGCTCGGGTAGTGATAGGTCGTATCCAAAAAGTTATTAGCTAAAAATTTCCTAAAGTTACAGCTTTATGTATGGTAAGAAAAGGCATAACGGAAAAATACATTAACCGAATAAATTTGGGGGGTGGCACATCTTGACCTTTACCCAACATTCTAGCAAGATTAGGATTTTTGTGTTACTATCATGCACTACCATAGAAACTCTACCTAAAACTAGAATAACAAGCTAACGTTAGAAACAATCTGGTTATACCTTAATTTTTTTTAAATGACCAGAAAAAAACATACACTATATTGCAATGTTTTAATTTCATTACATAGAGCTTAGTGTTCTTTTTTTTCTTTTTAAAAACTCTATGCTAACCTTTTAAAGATCAAAATCAAACATAGCAACTACTATCCAAAAAAAAAAGAGAAGAAAGAAGAAGAAAAAGAGAGAAAAAAGAAAAGACAAATCAAAATGTTAAAGACGAAAACATTTCAAGCCAGTTTACTGTTTTAGAATAGCAAAGGGCATTCATAAAGGCAGAAACAGAATTTTAAAAAAAGAAAAGAAAAAGAAACCTGACTGACCTACTGGACTTTATAATCCACCATCTTTTTCGTTTTTTCCCCTGCTGTTATTTCCAAAATAAAAAACAAGTATAAATTGTTGCATTATTAAAAACAGAAGAAATCTATAAAAAAACACCACTAACAACCCCCAGATATTTATCACTGTAATCAATTATGTACGTACTTAGCTTAAAGCAATACTCTTTCATGAAAACCATGTATACACTGAGAGCCTTAGTGCGATGTTTCTCACGCCAGAGGGCTATCACGCTCTGTGGGTCTATCCTCTCTATAATTATTAGTTGGATAAGAAAGAGAGAGAGACATGAGTGTTCCTCCAAATCACTCTCTCGCTCTCACTACGCCCAATAATAAATCACGTGATAAGCCCCTAGTGCATTGACTGCCCTCTGGCGTGAAAAATCGCCATAGGTTTGACCATTGGAGTTTGAAACACTTGTTGGAATCGTGCAGACTACGCTAAAATATTTGATCAATGCAAATGTTTATTTATTATATACAAGAAGAACAACAAACCAACACTGAGTTTGCAAGCTGCACCATAAAGTCACTTTTTTGGAGGAACAAAATCCAAATACAGTATACCGTGTGTGTGTTTGTGTGGGTGTGTGTATGTGTGTTGTGGTGTGTGTGTGTGTGTGGTGGTATGTATGTGTGTGTGGTGCGTGTTGTGTGTGTGTGTGTGTGTTTGTTGTGTGTTTGTTTGTGTGTGTGTGTGTTGTCATATCGTCCCTGTGTGTGTTGTGTGGTGTGTGTGCATGTGCGTGTGTGTGTTTTGTTGTGTGTGTGCGCAGCATGCGTGTGTGTGTAGTATTTGACATTGAACTAGAATATTTGTTCTTGCGACTAAAGTTTCAGTATTTATGCGTAGACGAATGTTATTTAGTATTTATGTATCATTGAAACCTCCTTATAAAGACCTTCAAAATCAAATCATCCAAATGAAGGTCTTATAAGGGGAGGTTATGAGAGTATTTTTAAATCTTCAAAAAGGCAATGTCCTCAGATAGTAGGTCTTAGTGGGAGGGAGTCTTATAATGGGAGGTCTTATAAGGGAGGTTCTACTGTACCAATGTACTTGTATTGAAGCATATTTGCTTGGCGATGGTGTGTACAATGCTGCACGTTCCTTTTGCACGTGATTTTATCTCGATGTTTGTGGGGCTTATTTTCTGCATTTGTAGTTTGGTATTTTTATGTTAGCTGGTGTACATCGCTCTGAGCGCCCTGCAAAGTGATAATGCGCTATAAAAATAACCATCATTATTTTATTATTATATTATTAGTGTGCGTTAATCATTCATGCAAATCTGAAAGAAAGACTGCAGAAAAGTGAGAAAATTATTAATGCAGTGACCTCTGTCCCCTTCATCCCCCGTTAGAAATAAACATGCATCAACATGCCAACATGCCAAAAAAAGTCAAACATTCATGTCATGGATTGTCAACAACTTTTCATGGTACAAGAACACACACCATAAAACCCTGTAACAAAGAAACCAAAAGTAAAATGATAATAAAATATTAATAGGACACTTCTTACAAACAGACATGCAGAACAGAAGCAACAAACAAAAACACATGCCTCAAAGCCTTATTAACATTTTTTGGGGTTAAACGGAACAAACAACTCTTTTGTATGTTTATAACAAAAAAAAAAACCAACCCACAACATTACACCTCACACAAAAAAACTTCATACCTCCATACTCTTTTTATTTTCTTCTTTTTCTTCTTTTTTTGTTGTGCCTTGTGTTTTTATGTTTAATTGTGTACCTTTCTCTGTCCAGATTTTTAACATCCCTCTCCCCCCTCTTCCCCCCCCTCCCTTTAAAAAAACCGTTACAGAAATATTGTTTTTTGGGTCGTTCTGTCTGTCCTGTGTGGCAGGAATTACAGTAGTTTACAGACTATAGTCGATACTTTTTTCGTAGACTGATACCCCTTCGCGTTTTTATTTTTTTTTCTTTTTTACTTAAATAGTTTCTGATAGATATAATAACTTATCATAAAAAATCTGAAGTCTGTGTGAAAAATTTGGGGGTGCGCCTTTAATCAGGTGCGCCTTGTAGTCCGTAGATACGGTATATCACTATATGATAATACTTAGAGCTTGTCACATCTATATTGTGACAAAATTATGAATGGGATTTTCATAAATTACAGGTGCAAAGAAAATCAAAGTGCTTGTTTTCTTACTGTTTTTATGATTAATGGTATTAACCCTCATGGGCTTATAATCCTTCCTCTCTCTCTCTCTTTCTCTGGCACTGGCTGCACCTAACACTTTTACCCTTACCCGGCGAAGTCCGCATTGATGCACCACAATGGTTTTAACACCCTTGTCACTAAAAGTCATCAATCAGGCCCGTTTTCGATGACCAATTTTCTTCAGTCTGGGAGTAAGGATAGGGCTAATTTTATGCAAGTCCAGAGGAATTCCCAAGATTGCAGAAAACATCTCTACCCAGGTAGTTTACCGATATTTTTTTTTTACTGAACTGCTGGCGCGAAGGGTTAGTACTTTTGGTTGTGGCATTGTTGATTAGGTTTCTTATTTCACTCATTTCGATGGTCTCCGGAGCGTTTACCATTGGTTTGCTTTCTCCCCCTGGATACACGCACGAACAAAAATGAGACATTAAATGCGCCCATGCACCACCAGCGATATATATAAGCAACATGTGTTTTTAAAAAAAGGGTACAAAATCCTTTCATCCCTCCCAAAGAGTAGAAGTAGTTACAGATAATAATCGTCATAATAGCTCACCCAATCAATTGAACTTTCAGACCGAAACCCATACCACCATAGTTTTAAATCAGTTCATTCTTTAGTACATGTACACATTCCCATTCGCACCCGCACGCATTGCACGCACACATCAGGCAGACAACAGACACACACATGATCACAGAACAGACATACAGACACACACACACAAACACACAAAAAAAAAAAAAAACACACCACACACACACACACACAGAGCTAGTAGTAGATCAGACACACACACACACCACAGAGATATAGATACAGACAACACACACACACACCACACCACCACACACACACACACACACACACCGCAGACAGAGATCAAACACACACACACACACACACCCATATAGAGATACAGACAACACACACACACCACACACACACACAGATAGATTACATACAACACACACACACACACACACAAGAGATAGATCTACAACAACCACCACACACAGACACCACCACACACACAATAGAGATCGACACACACACACACACACACACACGCACACAGATAGAGATACAGACAACACACACACACACACAAAGTATAGACATACATCACAACACACACACACACAGACACACACACACGCACACAGATAGAGGATACTGAAAGAGACATACACCAACACACACACGCACAGAAGATAGAGATACAGACAACCACACACACACACACACACACAGATATAGATACAGACAACACACACACACACACACTCACACACACACACCACAGAGATAGAGATACAGACAACACACACACACACACAGATTAGAGATACAGACAACACCCCACACACACAGACACACACAGAAATACACACACAGACACACCACGCACACACACCCACCCACAGATAAATACACACACACAAACACACACACACACAAAAAATAGATACACAACAACACACACCCACCCACACACACACACAGAGATAGAGATACAGAGAACACACTACACACACAGAAATGGACAGATTAGGAGATACAGACCAAAACACACACACCCACACACCACAGATGATAGATATAACAGACAAACACACACACACAGAAAATGAGATAGAGCCAGAGAGAGACAACCCCCCTCCCCCCCCCCCCCGACAACACACCACACACACACAACACATAGACGAGTACAGACAACACCGACAGACACACACACAGAGATAGAGATTACAGACAACAAACCACACACACACACAGAGATACAGACAAACACAGACACACACAGATAAGATAATACAGACAACACACACACACACGACAGCCAGATAGAGGATACAGACAACACACACACACATACAGATAGAGATACCAGACAACACACACACACAGAACATCACACAGACAGAGATACCGACAACACACACACACACACACAGATAGAGATAACATACAACACACACACAACACACACAGTGATAGAGAGAGAGACAGAGACACACACAGATAGAGATACAGACAACACAGACACACACACACATAGATACAGCCAACACACCCACACACACACACAGATAGAGATAGACAGACCAAACACACACACACACAAAGGACAGAGTATAAGACAAACACCCACACCCACAGATAGAGATACAGACAAAACACACAAACACACACACACACAGATAGAGATACAGAGAGAGACAGACATAGACAGACACACACACAGACAGAGATACAGACAACACACACACACACAAGACACACAGAGAGAGAGCCACACACAACACACTGAAGCAAGACAATAAGGGGACTAAATGATTCATTACTCTACCCCCCAGCCAACCAAAAATACACAACACACACACACACACCGACAGCGCTACACACACACCCAACACACCACACAACAGAGATACAGACCAACACACACACACACACAGACAGAGATAACAAGAACAAAACACAAACACACACACCACACAACACACACAGACACACACACCACACACACATACACACAACACACACACACACGGACAAAGGACGAGATACAGTACAATCACAAACACACACACACACACAGAGCCACAGACAACACACCCACACACAGAGTGACACAGACACCACACACCCACACCACAGCGTAGAATAGATATCAGGACTACACAACAAAAACTACACAACAGACATAGATACCAGACAACACACCACAACACACACCCACAGACAAGATGATACAGACCAACACACACACACACACACACACACACAAAAAAAAAAAACACAACAAACACACACACATCACACACCACACACACACACACACACGACAGGAGATACACACAACACGCACCACAGACATAGAGATAACAGACAAACACACACACACAGAGACAGAGATACAGACACACACACACACAGAGATAGAGGATTACAGACAACAAACACACACATACCAGATAGAGATTACAGACAACACACACACACCTAGACAGTAGATCACAGGACCAACACCACACAACAGACAACTCCACAGACGAGACACACAGACAACACACACACACACAGAGACAGAGACAGAGACAAACACACCCCCAGCGACCGTCGACACAGACAACACCCACACACGAGAGACAGAGATACCAGGACAACCACACACACACAAAGACGATAGATACAGACAAACACCCACACACACCCACAACAGACAGAGAGACACACACACACACACACATAGACACACAGAGAGACACACAGACAACACACACACACACAGAGAGATTGATATACAGACACACACACACACCACACACACAGACAGAGATTACCAAACACACACATCACACACACAAAAAAAAAAAAAAAAAACACACACACACACACACACACACACACACACCACACACACACAGACAGAGATACAAACAAACACACTACACACACAAACAGATATAGATACAGTCAACACACACACACACATACAAACACGAACGAGATACAGACTAAACACACACACCACACACAGAGACAGAGAGAGAGACAACACACACACAGACACACCCACACAGACAGAGAGAGAGACACACACACAACCACACGAGAGAGAGAGAGGGAGAGCCTATACACAACACTTAAAGGCAAGCCAATAAGGGGACTAAATGATTCATTACTCCTACCCCACCAGCCAACCCAAAATAACACACACACACCACCCAGAGAGAGAGCAAGGGAGAGACACTCACACACATAAAAAGAGAGAGAGACACACCCACACACACACAGACAGAGAGAGAGGCCAACCCACAACACTGACAGTAAGACAATAAGGGGACTAAATGATTCATTACTCCTACCCCCCCCAGCCAACCAAAATACACACACAAACTCACACACACACAGACACAGACATACACAACACACACAGACACACACACAGACAGAGAGAAACCAACACACAACACTGACAGTAAGACAATAAGGGGACTAAATGATTCATTACTCCTACCCCCCCCAGCCAACCAAAATACACACACACACACACACACAGGCCAGAGATACACACACACAGACACACACACCAGACAGAGACACAGACACACACAACACTGAAGCAAGACAATAAGGGGCCTAAATGATTCATTACTCCTAACCCCCCCAGCCAACCAAAATACACACACACACACAGACACACAGACAGAGATACACACACAGAGAGACACACACACAGACAGAGACAGACAGACACACACACACACTGAAGTCAAGACATAAAGGGGTAATCTAAATGGATTCTTATCCCTCACTCCCCCCACCCCCCCCCCCTAACCCCCCAGCCAACCAAAATACACACACACACACACACACCACAGACAGAGACACAGACAAACACACAACACTGAAGCAAGACAATAAGGGGACTAAATGATTCATTACTCCTACCCCCCAGCCAACCAAAATAAATTAAATAAGATTATATATGAAATAATCGCCTTGGCTTTAAAGGCTATGTCAGACCAACTAACTAACATAGGCTAGAACACCAAGGATACACCAAAATGTTGTTATGCTCTGCATATTTAAGCAGGGAGTGTCTTTATCCATGGTACAAGCCCCCCTAGCATAACTATCATCATCATCAGTCTCCGAAATCCCCCGAAACGGAAAAAAAAAAAAAAAATGAAAAAAACAAAAAAAAAATGTGGCTGCCCACGTGGCGGGGTAATACAAAAACTGTCACACACGTAATGTTCTGATCCCTGGCTGGTGGATTCGTACCATAGTGTTCAGTTGCTTCGGCTGTTGGGATGATCCCTTGAGTCTTTTAGCCAGGATACGTCAACAACATCAACAACAACATATGAAATAAGTACCTTTAAGACGTTTAATCATGTTGAACAAGAATAAACATGATTTTAATATGGAAAAATGAAAGATCGATCAGAAGCAGAGACAAAGAGAGAAAGAAAGAATAACAGAGTTCTTGTTTTTGTTGTCTTTCCCTGGCTTAAAGACGCCAGGGATCATTCCAACAGCCGAAGCAATTTTAACACTATGGTACAAATGTTTGGGCCCCCAAAAAAAAAACCGCTAGGGATGAGAACATTAGGTTTGTGACCGTTTTTCATTACCCCGCCGTGTGGGTAGCCACAACCGCTGTCTTCGGAGGATTTTGTGATTGATGCCGTTATGCTGGGAGTTTGTCATGGCTATGTAAGGCAATCCCTGCAAAACCATGCAGAACATAACAACATTTCTATGTAGTCTTGGTGTTCTAGCTTATGTCAATTGGTCCGGCACAGCCTTATGTCAAGGAGAAACAAAAAAAGTGATATGGTAGGTGGGTTTGGGATACAGATAGAATGTGAGCGAAACGGAGACAAGACAAGGTGGGCCGAACAGATGGATGAAAAACTAAATGACTTGTTCCTTTGCTGGGATACATGTACCGCATGTACCGAGGTCATTTTCCGGGATATTAGCCGCTACTTTTTTTCTTCAACTTTGACCACTGCGGCTAAAACAGCGATTGCAGCTCATATGCGGATTTTCCTAGATCTATTTTAGGCTGGTCATCAAACTCCAGCCTGGGTGTGTAGAAATCGTCAATCTCGGTAAAAAAAAACGAACCGTTCTCATGCCGAAATTGAAGAATCTAATCAGCGATATCACGATCTGACCACTAAATTTCACCACTTTTATGTACATGTGTCATCACTGAGCAGTTTATGATCAAAGTTTGAACTGAAACAGTTGCTGAATGCAAACAACTCACAAAATCCGATAAATGGAAGCAGCTGGCGCATTAGTGTTTTGCCGTGATTTCGTATTTGCGGTGTGTGCTGTGCCATTTTGTCAGCCAAGTTGTATGCGCGGTAAAAGTTTCGTGTGTGCAAGCTGTGACTGAAAATGAACTGCCAGTGCATTACTTTGTCATGCTTTGTGTTGTGCTGTGTCGTTTTGTCGAATCCAGTATTTAGTAGGTCCGCTAAGGCGAAGATTAGGTCTGTACTGTTTTGTGTAGTTTGTGTGCGAGTGCAACACGGGCCGTCGAAGTTGCCGTGGCTATCACGAGTTCTTCTGCTCGTCTTCTCAGGTTCGTTTTTCTATTTGTCAGTCTCTTGCGGCCTAGACACTGAATGCGGCTTTATCGCTGTGTTTTTCCAGAATTTTAATAAAATTCCAGGGGTGAGGCTTAGACAACGGTGCGCTTTGTAGTCCGAAAAATATGGTACTTCAGATGGTTCTCAATCCATTTATCAAACAGTTTGACAGTTTAACAGTTTGTTCAGACCGACAAACAAACATAAAATCACAAACAAAAGCAGCAAAGCATTTTTTTTTAAAGTTTGTCTCCAGCCCGAATATCAGTACAACCTAAAGCGTAGTCAAAAGCACAAAAAACACCACCACCACCCCAAAAAAACAACAACCAGCAACAAAAAAACACAAGAAAAAAAATTCTACTGCATGCAAAAAACAAAGTAAACAATGGGGGTGGGGATGCAGGGGGGATGCAAAACTGGGGTCAGGGATAATAAACAGAGAAAACGAAAAGAGTTAGACATGATCCAGGTTACATACACAATGACTGCTTGATCGGAACAATAGGCATACATGCACACATCCCGAGATACATCAAGTTAACCAAGGAAATGAACAGTCGTACAGGCAGTGAATATACATTTTTTTTTTAAACCCTAGTAGATGAAAACCCCCAAAAGAACTTCAATAAATAAGTACACCTACTTGCTGTCTTACTCTCTCCTGAATCTGCGCCAGAGGAGGGAGAACAAAAATCATCAAAACTTAATTTAGCTTCGAGCACCTTCAAAAAAAAGAAAGAAAGATGGGTGAATAAGATTTCCTTTTAGTTTTCACCGCAGTCAATTTTCTGATAGAATATTTTCTAATACCCTTTCCACACACACATGCACACACTTGTGTGTGCACGCACATGCACACACACACACTCTTCAATTTCCCTATCCTATCACATCTTTTTTTGGAGTTGATCCTGTCTCAAAACATCCATTTGATTACAACATCATGTTACGCCATTCATTATATTGTCGGTGAAATTCAAAAAACCTCGTATCTCAATTTTGGTAGTTTTGAGAAAAATGAAAAAAAAACTGTTTTAAAAATTAACCGCGTTGACCACAATTGATTAACTATGATGAATATGTTGTTCAAGACATTGCAAGTTTAGTCCTGCAATTTTTTAAAATTACTTGAATTTTTTTTAATTAGACTTGAAAAGAACGAAGATACAAGGTTTTTTGTCCTGAATTTGGAACTTACGAGTTTTTTCGTCTATTTTCACAACCTCATTTATCCCCAGATAGAAAGTAGTTAGAGATAAAAGCTTTTGGTGGAATGTGGCGGGAAAAAAATTAGAGAGCTGACTATGTATCAAACCCCTAAAAAAATCGAGATGCGAGGTTTTTTGAATTTCACCGACGATATGATCGACTGACCAACCCCACTTCCAAATAAAACAGAACCCCTCACCACAAACAAAAGTACCATGCACCAGCAGTGCAGATGTTTTGTTTTTAATTGACCTTATCAAGGTGCTCATCTTCTAAGTCTGCGGAACGAAAAACAACAACCAAAAGTTAAATAGATTCGAAAGAAAACTCTTTGTTTAAGAGCCCATCTCGTAACCTGAATAATTTCAAATGATGAAAAAAATAAATGATGAGAAGTTTAACTTACGTTTCTTGTTCCCGGGTTTGGCGGATCCCCTCGCACTGGCAGATCCCGTAGCTGTATCACACAAAGACAATGGGATATATCAAGTTAAAACACACACATGCACCCTCCCCCCCCTCATGCATGAACGCACGCACATGCAACACAGCACACATACACATATGATGAGGGCTCACAATTATACAACCTACCCGACACCAGACAGAGACAGGGGAAAGAACCCCCCATTCACAGACACACATGTGCGCACACACAGACAGCACACACACACACACCACACACAAACACACAGACAGATACGCACGCGCACACGCACACAGAGACACACATATACAGACATACACACAAACACACACACATTCACACACACACACACACACACACAACGCACACACACACACACAACACACAGAAGCCTCACCCCAGAATCGCTGAAAGAAACAGTTTGGTGTTCCATAGGCAAAGAATATCCGATGGGAGACTTGAAGTACAAAGACTCAGAATAAAAATGCATAAAAAAATACCATTCTATGTAAAGACAAATATATTAAACAATACATGCCAAGTTTTGACACATAAGGGCACCCCCACTATCTTCTTTTATCACATCAGCAATCACACAAAAAAATGCATAGTAGAACAAAAAAACAAAATGCTTTGCATCAAATTTTTGCAAGGTTTCGATACATTACCAACATTTTTACATGAACTCATTTTTGACCAGTCTCCACAAAACGTAGTTCGCAATGTATCGGGGGTCACTTTTTTGAGTTATTAACAAATCATTAGTCTGCATTGAAAGAGACATTTTTTTGAGTTATATATATTAACAAATCATTATTCAGCATTGAAAAGAGCTTTCCAACAAACCAAACAGTTTGCAAATCGGACCATTTGTTGCAAAGTTACGAAGATTTGAAATCGTATACTCAGGGAATCAGCGAAATGAGAAGATGCAACCGGAAAGTTTCAAAACATGCATTTTGAGCGTTACACAACACATGTGTTTTTCTATTAAAGAAGAAAAACACCTTTTACCCTTTCACCGCCAAAGTCACATTTTTAGCACCACAGTGATTTAACACCTGTGTCACTAAAAGGCATCAAATTGGGGTCTATTATCCAAAGGACACTATTGTCTTAGCCCCCTTTGGAAGTAAGGATAGACCTTATTTTTATATATGTCACAGAAGAATCCCTGGTACTGCAGAGTGGATTTTGTTCTTTACCCAGTTAAATTTAATGAAAATTTGTGGCTGAAATATGGATGGCGGTGAAAAGGTTAAGGCAGGACTTGACCATTTTTACACTTCAATACTTTTGTGTGAGGTAGAGAAAGGCCTGCAGTTTTAATGTTAAATCTAAATCTGAAAATTGATGATCTGACCCCCTTCCACCAAGAAAGTAATCGCCCAGGAAGGGAGGGGGGGGGGGGGGGGGGGATTGAGCCAGGGACAAAGTGACGCATTTTGTGGCAACGGGTTCACATTTGCACATTAAACCCCTTTGACTGCCACCATACATATTCCGTATCTGACCTGATGGACATCACTGATGATGTCACTCAAAGATATTCTAAATGGGTACGATGGATTACTTAAGAGCTCGGCGAACTGGGCTGATAGAGTTATTGTTAGTGGGGACAGTACATTTTTCACAGTGGAGGCTTTCCAAAAACTCAGACTGGAATTTGTAAAGATAATTCAACTGGCCTATCGACTTGCAAAATGTGTCCTGCTTAAAAGGGGCATAAACCAGTGTTTCTATCCTCACTACGCACATAGGGAAAAGAAACCGGATGTTTAGCTTCCACGGTACAGTCTTTGAATGTCAATCAGAATGAAGCAGGAATAACCCTGAATGACATGCTGGTTTTTGCTCTTGCACAGTCAAGAGAGTCCATATCCCCATGCCATTTTGCCAGATTGTCTCTATCAGTTGTCTTTTTTTATGGTATGATTTGTACCAATTGTTTTGTTCTTTAATTTGTCTGGCAGTCAAGGTGTTAAAACACCAGAAAGGAAAGGATAAGAAAACAACAGAACATTTCAATTGCACACACACACACATGCGCACGCACAATGCACACACACACACACACACACACAGACAGACACACACAGTATACCTTTAAAGTCCAAATATTAATAAACACACTAAAGATTGATGTTATCCCTCAACTACCAATTCACACGACAACAGCATTTTTTATGTAATGTACCACCATTTTGTAACACGCAGTTAGTCACGAAGCATCGGCACTGATAACTCATACAACAAATGCAAAACCGAAACAGAGACTTTTAATGTAACCCTTCCATTAAAACAACACATCAATTATCCAAATCTTTTGCAAGCATCAATTTAAAAAAAATAATCTGTAATTATTTATTTGTGTAAAGCGCTTAAAATGTACAGTGCTTACATGTTCCATAGTTCAAAAGTTTAATTTTCCGATGTAGTGTACTATACTAGATGGTAACTTAGTCGTGTATGTGCAATATTATTTCGCTTTTTGTTTGGACAGAAAGAGAGGAGAGAGGGGGAGAGAGAGAGGGAGAGAGAGAGAGAGATGAGAGAGAGAGAGAGAGAGCAGAGAGAGAGAGAGAGAGAGAGAGAGAGAGGGACACAGAGAGGGAGAATGAGAGAGAGATGGAGAGAGAGAGAGAGAGACGATGAGGAGAGAGAGAGAGAGAGAGAGAGGAGAGAGAGAGAGAGAGAAAGAGCGAGAGAGAGAGAAAAAAAAAAAAAAAAGAGAGAGAGAGAGAGAGAGAGAGAGAGGAGAGAGAGGACAGAGAGAGAGAGAGAGAGACGAGAGAGAGAGGGACAGACACAGCGAGAGGAGGGGGGGGGGGGGGGAGAGGCACTAGAAATTTCCTCTACAAAGTCATAAAATCATAGTTAAGCTGGAAGGAACATCTACTTTTTTTTTCCATAAACATTGTTCAGATGATATTTAAAAAATCAAAAAACAAATAGAAGACTTGTTCCTGAAACCCCAGAGAGAACCAGACAGAAGACAACCGAAGACTGCATAAATTTGAATGAGAACTAAAATGTTACTTACAGAAAGAGAGTACATGTTGTATATATAGTTATATGAGAGAAAAAAAACCTGTAATCAGTATGAGATCATGAAAGAAATAAAAACTTCGTTAGCATTCCCGTAAGAAACTCAGGAAGGAAGAAAGAAGAGCATAACCTGTGAAAAGAAACTGAACAACGAACACGTTACAACCAAAAAAACAGATTAAAAAAAGTACATAAGAAGAATGACCCCCCAAAAAAAAAAGGTCAACCCACGAGTCAAAAGAAGAGGAGAGTAGATAGGATGCAATCGAGAGAAAAAGTCACAGTGACAAGAAAAACTAGCCTAATGTACAGATAAAAAAACTAGGCAGACTAGGCTAAATTGTAACGAAGAGGTAGTTTTAACTGTTGAGGCAGATGACATGATAAAGAATTTCAACCCTTTCACCGCCAATGTCGCATTTTTTGCACCACAATGGTTTAACACCCATTGTCACTAAAAAGCATCAAATCAGGCCCTGTTTTCCGAAGACCCTATTTTCTTAATTTTGGGATGTAAGGATAGGCCTAATGTTATACATGTCACAGAGGGAATTCGCATATGTTGCAGATTTTTATTTCTTTATCCAAGTAATTTTAATGGTATATTTTCGGCCTAAAAAATGGCAGGCAGTGAAAGGGCTTAAACAACATTCAACACAAGCAAACGTTTAGGCTCACCTTTTGGGGGTGTCGCACGCTCCCTTCGTCAGTGTCGTCTGCTGAGGCCACTGGCTGTTCAGTGCGCACGATCGCGAGTACAGCCCAAGGCTGCACCCACGGCGCAATGACCGAACCAAGGAAAAGACTGTGACAGCAGATGGTTTCCAGAGAGGGGGTGAAGGAAGCCATCTACATAGCGGCCACCAAGCCCACGCTCAACCAGGACTGTGGGAGACACACCTTGCCCGCAACATTCTATTCCTTGGTTCGGTCATGCGCCGTGGGTGCAGCCTTGAGCTGTACTCACGATCGTGTGCACTGAACCACCAGTGGCCTCTCAGCAGACGACGCTGACGAAGGGAGCGTGCCGCCCCCGAAAGTGCCGAGATGAGCCTAAACTTTTGCTTGAGTGAAGTTGTTATAAAACAAATTCTGATCATAAATTGTAAAGGTTTACTGGCGAAAGAAGAACACATGAATAAGAACATAGAACTGGACTGAAAAGATACTTATCGATGTCTAAAAAAAAGTGAAAGGAAGAAAACCCAAACAAAAAAAAAGGAACAAAAGAAGAATAGATGAAGAAGAAGAAGAAGACAGAAATGGAGAAATAATGGAAGGAAAGAACTAACGTTTGACAGGCTCAATGGGATGAGCAGCACTATCTGCAAAACATCAACACACAAACCACGTCAACTACTGAGCAAAACTACATCATTTCACACGCAGTTAATGCTCCTTTGCTTTCAGTTTTGATTACCCCAGTTGATCCTCTAATATCCTTTTTCATGTTTGTAACAGACAAATTAGGCCATAAAATATAGGATATAAAAAAAAAAGGGTTAAGGTAAAGATGCGCCCCCCTCCTCCATTTCTCGGTTGGTTTCCATTTTTTCAGTCTATGCCTTTCTTACTGACAGATTGAGTACTTCATCCTCTATCGTTTGCTATATTTAACACTAATTTTCATCCATTTACATAATTAAACACATGCATTCAATAATAGTAGAAGAATAAAGGCAAGACGGAAAGAACGCAATGAACCAGGACTGTGACAACAAAGTGCTCTGCGGCTGTTGTGTGTTACTGCACTACATAGGGTGGGGTGGGGCTATTCGTCCGTGCCTATTAGATAATGGCCTTTATTATGACTGCGATTAATTATTCAACAAAAGATAATTAGCTGAAAAGGTTAACAAAATACAGCTTAATGTTTGGTAAGAAAGGCACGTGTGAAAAATGCGGGGAGAGCTGAGAAATGTAGGGGGGAGGGGGGGGGGGGGGTACATTCTTGACCTTTACCAAAAAAAAGTATTCTGCCACTCCATAAAAGGAGAGGAAGCGCGATAAATCGTTGAAAAAATTCCTTGTTGTTTTTTCTTCTGCCAGTTCCTCCTCACCTTCATCCCCAGTCCATACATTCTAGGACTTCAAAAGAGAGCAGCATCTTTTCATTCATTCCAACTCAAGCACAGCTATAGTAAGCCTGCTAAGTAGCTTGTATCTAACATTGGTGCACGACGTACTATGACCATTAGCGCACATACACACAACATCCAGATTTTCCTTTTCCCACCCGAAAATAATCAAGTAACTAAAGAAAGAAGGGACTCAAAGATATGCGGACGTGTCCGTATTTCCCCTAATCTGTATATATTTTTCTTTCTTTCTTTTACTTATTTATTTACGGACAGCGCATGGGATTTCCGCGTGTACTGTGTTACGAGGCCTGACACACAATTGCTAGGAAAAAACTGATTGAAAACAAGAGTAAAAAGGACGTTTCTGCTTTCACATTTATAGCAAACTGCTCCCAAATAAAATATCAAATTTCATCAATATTATCTCATGAAAAACTGAAGTGAAATGAAAACAACACTGGATATCAAAGATATTCTAAAAGGGTAAGATGGATTACTTAAAAGCTCGGCGAACCGGGCTGATAAGAGTTATCGTTAGTGGCGACATGTACACCATTCACAGTGGAGGCTATCCAAAACTCGGACTGGAACTTGAACGGAGAATTCAACTGGCCTATCGACTTGTAAAATGTGTCCTGTTTAAAAGGGACGTAACCAGTGTTTCTGTCCTCACCACTACTCATATAGGGAAAAGAGACCGGATGCTTATCTTCCCATATACAGTCTTTGCCCTAATCCGTATATTTTTGTCCTTCTTTCTTTTACTTATTTACGGAATGCGCATGGGATTTCCGCGTGTACTTTGTACGAGGCCTGACACACGATTTCTACGAAAACTGTTGGAAAACAATGGGCAAAAAGGACGTTTCTGCTTTCACATTTATAGCAAACTGTTCACAAATAAAATATCAAATTTCATCAATATTATCTCATGAAAAACTTAAGTGTAATGAAAACAAATCTGGATATGAACACGTTGAGGCTCATCATGCGCTTGCTTATTCAACAGATATGACATTATCAGTTTTGAGTTTTCTTACAAAGCTATAGTCACGAACCAAAACTTTGTTGATGTATTTGGAACATGTCAAAATAGAATTGATTTTGATGCCATAAATATACAAAAGACAGCTAAGTTTAAAAAATGAATTAAATTATAAACACAGCAACATTGAGAACGTTGACCCTTCAATTCCACTGCATATCATACACAGCATAAATGCTAACCCAGTTCTAGATCATTACCTAAAGTTTTCAGACTAAACTAACACATTATTACAAAAAATTAAAGAAAGAAAAGAAAAAAAAAGACTGCACGCAAGCAAGTGTCCAGTAGACAGCTTTACAACAGCAACTTTTTTCACTTCTAGCAAAGATAGAACTATGCAACATCAATTTTTTTAAAATTAAAGCACATGTACACCCTCAACAATAGCATTTTAGAGACAGGAAAAAAATCTATTTTTTTAATGCAAAATATGTAACACAGAGAGAAAAAAAAAAAGCTTTTTTTTTTTACACTACACAGTACACCTTTTCTATTCCATCTTTTGTTTTGCTGGAGTGAATCTCAGATCATTCACTAGAAAAAGTTTTCTTGAAAGATGCCGATGTTTAGATGATGAAGATCTTAATGAAAGGACAAATCATCAAAATAGATATTTCACAACTGTGAAAGCCATGTGCTTCCAATCGTCCTGCAAAACAAGGGGTCCCATGGGACTCCTTCACTTACAGCATAGAGGGTCCTAGAGGCGGGGTAGAGGGTCCCAGTGGCATTGTGAATGCTAAAAATAATTTTTCTAGTGCATCCCTGGGACCCTCTGCACATTCTTTTAGAGGGTCCTTTAGAACTTTAGTGCTTCATAGACCCCGAAATGGGGGTCCCTGGGAGCTCTGATGTGTATTCACACACTGCACATAAGCATGTATGCACACACACACACAGAGTGGGAAAAAATAAATGTAGCCACTCCAGTTGACCACCTTCTGATGTCACAGTAACTGAACAAACCTGAACAACATGTACTCTGATCAAGCCAAATAATGAACAGGAAACAAACCAAAAAGCGTACACACTTTAGAACAAGCACACAGCTTAAAAGCGCAAAAAACCAGTTGGGAAATTTTCATGTACTCTGCATTGTTGTTGTTGGTGTTGTCGTACCCTGGCTAAAAAGACTCCAGGGATCATCATCCAACAGCCAAAGCACTTGAACACTATGGTACAAATGCACCAGCTAGGGATGAGAACATTACGCGTGTGACCGTTTTTGATTACCCCACCACGGGCGCAGCCACACTCCGACTTCGGAGGATTTGGGAGACTGACGATGTTATGCTAGGAGTTTGTCATGGCTAAAGACAATCCCCGCATAACTATGCAGAGCATAACAACATTTTGATGTAGCCTTGGTGTTCTAGCCTATGTCAAGTGGTCTGACACAGCCTTAAGCCAAGGCGTTACTCTCCAATTGTAAAATCTGCACATCTTCATGAAAAAAACCCTTAACTGTTAACTAGTCGCATCAAAAGAGAACACATTTTTTTAGTATTAAGTTAAAAGAAAGCAAACACACAAAAACAAACGAAGATAAAAAAACTCCCACTTCTAACGCGTAGCGACAAAACTAATATTGGCCAATTAACAAAGCAAGAAGCTCAGCACTTTCTCAACAAAAATAAATCCGATTCAGATGAGTGAAAAACAATTCTAACCAAAAACAAACAGCGAAAATAATTCTGTGATGTCTAAAGGACATGCTGGTAAGCAGCCTTGCGCATGTAAACACACAAGGTAGCGCACAAATATCAAAATGCTGTTAGCTGCTGCTGCGATCGATTCTGTCAGCTACCCCACATGCAAATCAAAAATCAACAAAAAAACTCTTTCTCCTTCAAGCCATCTAATTGGATTTTTTTTTTAAATGCACACACATGAGTGAATAAACAAAAATGGATGTCAACGAAAAAGGTTAAAAAAAAAAAAGATGAACTGACGTTTGTTGGCATCAAGGGTGTTCTCACTTCCACTAGTCTCTGAAAAGTTGAACAGAATGAATGGGTCAGATTTTGTGTGGGTTTTGTGGTGCATTATTATGGCGGTAATTTGTCTTCGATGTCTTTCTTCTGCTTTCTCTCCTGTCGACAGTTGCTTCTTCCATACTCACAATCACCGTAGTTGAAAGGAATGACGAGTGTCAACAGCACCGGCAGAGATTTCATGATAATTTTGCAAATGATTACAGCAATGATGACAACAGGAGGTGGAGAAGGAAGAAGAGGAGAGCAATGACGAAGATGACGATAAAAATAAAGACCACAATGATGATGATGATGATGATGATGATGATGATGATGAAGACCACAATAATGATAATGATGATGATGATAAGACACATAATGCAGACCACACACAATAATGAAGACCACAATGATGATGATGATGATAATGAAGACCACAATGATGATGAAGATTCGATGATAACAATAATGAAGACCACAATAATGAAGACCACAATAATGAAGACCACAATGATGACGATAATGAAGACCACAATGATGACGACCACAATAATGAAGACCACAATAATGAAGACCACAATGATGACGATGACGATGATGATAATGAAGACCACAATGATGACGATGATGATGACGATAATGAAGACCACAATGATGATGACACTGAAGACTACAATGATGATAATAGTGATGATCATAATGTTCTTATTCTCAACTCTACTATCTTCAACATCCTCCTCCTACCTCTCCTCACCACCAAGTTCACAATCTCAAACAAAGAGATCTAAAAAACCAAAACCACCACCACCCATCTGTATCAAACTTCATCTTCCTCTGGCACCACCACCCTCAAAACATGAAACATCTGTAATATACTCTAAACCGAATGAACTCTTCTTCTTCTTCTTAGCCTTAGGCAGCCAACTTCATCACGTTGAAGATTCTGCTGCACTTTAGGGGGTAGTACGAACAAGAAAGAAAATCAGTTCAGTAAGGATACTGTAGAAAGTGAACCGATGAGATATTATGGGGAGAAGATAGATCCCAAAACAGTGAGGGATAACTTAAGTATTTTCAGAGATCGGCAAACAAACAAAATTTAAGCATTTTTAGATACACCGTTTGCTGTGCAGATGGATGTTTATATGTTTATGAGACTTAAAAAAATCTTTTTTCTTTTTTTTTTTTTCTTTTTTCTTTTTTCTTTCCCTTTTTTTCTTTCCTTTTCCCTTTTTTGTGAGGTTACTGCCGTCTTCTATCCCAATACTGCTGCACAAAATAAAAAGGACTATCCCCATCCTGTCCAGAAGCATTCAGGGCAGGCCTCGGTGGCATTTGCATCAGCCACCAGGCCTCTTTCTGACGAGCTCCTGTGGATCAAAATGTACGCAGTTTTAATCCCAAGTTTTAGAGGTGAATTTTAATCCGGATTTTTAAAGGGGCCAGCCACACGTCCACTAAAAAATCGCACGACTGTACGATGCGATTCCATCACGTGGTCTCCAAGAACAAATTTGATTCACGCTTTGAGATCACGTGATCGAATCGTATCGTACAGTCGTACGATTTTAGTGGGCGTGTGACTGGCCCTTTATTGGGGTCTGCAACGAACACCTTTTGCAAGAGTGAATGCCCTTGGTGGGTGGGGGAAGATGGTTCAGTACTGACCAAACAGAGGGATAACTCTCGCCAATAACCCTATTTGATGCCACTAAATGGCAGCCTTTCGCAAGAGTGAATGCCCTTGTCAGTACTGACCAGCAAGGGCATCACTCTCACTGTCAAGGGTGTTAATAACCCTAGTTGCAGAGGATAAAGGCATCGAGTACACACGACGCCTGCCTGACGTGATCAAGTATTGGACTTTGTACGCCATATATAGCCCTGTCCATTTCTGGAAGAAGAAGAAGAATTTGCTGCCATACCTGGTCGGCTTCCCAAGGGAAGAGCCAGGATGTTGGGAGTGGTGACGTCAAAGTTAATTGCCCGCCACGCCAAAGCCACTTCCGGTGAGGCAATATCCCGCAGCGTCTTCCGAAGCATGTGGTATAAAGACTCGTTGAAAAGCTGCCAGAAAAACAAAAGCAAGAAATGTTTTCATCAACATTGTCATTATTAAAAGGAGAGGAGGGGGGGGGGGGGGGAGTGGGGGGGGGGGGGGGGGGGGGGAGTGTCAGCAAATTATTTCTTTCTTTGCTGAAATTTTATCCGTGTACTCTGCATTGTTGCTGTTATCGTTGTAGTACCCTGGCTTAAAGACTCCAGGGATCATCCCAACAGCCGAAGCACTTGCGAACACTATGGTACAAATGCAGCAGCTAGGGATGAGAACATTACGTGTATGACCGTTTTTGATTACCCCGCCACAACGGCAGTCACACTCCGACTTCGGAGGATTTTGGAGACTAATGATGTTATGCTAGGAGCTTGTCATGGCTAAAGACAATCCCCCCGCATAACTATGCAGAGCAGCACTAGTAGGAACCTGTCTTTGCAAGGCATGTGACAGTTGCTGCCCCCCCCCCCCCCCCCCCCCCCCTCCCCCCCCCCCTCTCCCCCCCCCCCTGCTATTCTTAACATTCTTGCTAAATACTTTGCATCACACATAAAATGGCTCGCCACCATCTTCTCAAACGTACCTAAAAAAGCTTGAGTTTGGACACAGTCTTGTTGGAGAGGCATGAGCAGCACCAGTAGGGAACCTGTTTTTGCAAGGCCTGTGACAGTTTGACTGTTAATCCCCCCCCCCCCACACACACACAACACACACACCTGCTACTCTTAACTTTCTTTGCAAACTTTGCACACACATAACATGCTCCCCACCATCTTCTCAAACATAACTGGAAGTGTTTGAGTTTGGACACAGCGCTTGTTTGGCGAGGTAGGGGCAGTGGAAGGAGACCAGCTGCTGCCAGGCCTGTGCCAGCTGCTCCTGGTCCGTGAAGCCGGCGATGCACTTCCCCAGACTGCTGACCACCTGCAGGGCGTTGTCACGGAAACGGCAGCTCTCCTGAAAGAAGAAGACATATTCCTCAGTTGAAATGTGGGTCAAATGTGTGACCCAGCAACCACAGGACGGGTCATTTAAGTGTCAAAATGACCATTCTGAGAAAAATGGTACGGTTAGAAACTTCAGACAGTTCTCCTTCAAATGATATAAGAACCATTCTTGTAACTTTTTTCCGTTTTAGAGTTAGGAGCATTTGAAGTTGGTAGGGTGACTGTCAGAGACCACAATGATGTTGTTGTTGCACACATAAAAATCCCACGGCAGTTGCAAAAGACAGGAAAGAGCAGGGAGAAATCCTCGCTGCCTGCACTTGTATGACGCACTTACGGGGCGCGGAAGACGAGCACCCAAAATTTCAAGAGATAAGCTCAATTGATAAGCTAGGTTTTCCAAGTGTGATAATAGTCACTTACGTTGGTCAGTTGTGTGGCATGACCGTTTCTTCGTCCCCAAAGACAAAGTTGACAGTGGAGCACATGTGGACGTGGTAACCCAGTGGAGAGGTCATCATGAAACGCAGCACGTGACGCCTGGAGATAAAGCAGATATCAACATGCTGACTTCACAAGAAGAGTGTCTTTTCCACTGTAAACGATTCTTCTGTTAGTAATCTTCTGAAATTTACAAATCTTTTGAGAGTTTTGATCTCCCTCCAGGCATCTCTGTCTGTTTCTCTTACAACACACACATGCACACCAGCAGATATCAACATTTGAAAAAATTGTCTGATTTAGTTTTGTTTTTACCAAACACACATTTTCTTTTTTCTTAAAATGACTACTAATATATCTTTATATTTTTTCAACAGTCGTCATAATATGTAATATTCATGTTGATAGTGAGCACGCTATAAGCTCGAAGCTTGTTGTTGCTCATTCATTTCGTTAATGTATTTATGTATATGGACCTAACACACAACACACGCACATACACACTCTCTCTTTTTCTCTCTCACACACACACAAACACACACTCTCTCTCTGTCACACACACACACCGACACACCACTCTCTCTCTCTCTCTCTCTCACTCTCTCTCTCTCACCCACACACTCTCTCTCTCTTTCTTTCACACACACACACACTCTCACACACACAACGCAACACAATCTCTCTCTTTCTCTTCACACACAGACACACACACACACTCTCTCTCTGTCACACACACATACATATTCTCTCTCTCACACACACTCTCTCTCTCTCAACACACACACACTCTCTCTCTCTCTGTCACACACACACACACACACTCTTTCTCTCTCTCTTTCACACACAACACACACACACACACGAACACACCCACCCTCTCTCTCTCTCTCTCTCTCTCTCTCTCTCTGTGTCCAACATTATCACCCACTAATAACGCACTCTCACTCTCACACACGCTCTCTCTCACACATTAGACACACACTACCCACCCAGCAGGCAGACTGAGCACAGCGGCACGCGTTCCGGTAGTTCTCAGCCTTAAGATGGGCTGGCCGGTCACCAGCGATTTCCAGGAGTAGGGCTCGGCCACCAGGGTGCCCGGCGTCACCGGAGGGGGCGGGGCCGGAGCCTGGTCACGCCCCAACGAACCTGCACGCAATAAAATGCACCACATTACGACCGAGAAAAAAACACGCCACATGCCGGGTGAAGTCATAGCAAAGATAGTGCACTAAATAATACATGTACCATATTTTGCAGACGAAGGCCGTGTTTCACATTAGACGCGTAAGTTCCGTACGGAAAACCTTAAATAAGAAAGAAGGATAAAAGTTTACACAAATAGTGGAAATTCGGACACGTGCGCAAAATCTTTTCCCTTCTTTGTTTCACTTATTTATGGATTGCGCACGGGTTTCCGCATGGAATATCCGCTTATGTGTGTACACGGCCTATAAGGCGATACTTTTTTTTCCCCTCCATGACTGAGACCCCTGTGCCTTAATAATGTGACTGATAAAATAGTAAGAAGCTATATTAACAAAATGGTAATTTTGATGTAAAATTTGGAGGGTGCGCCTTATAATCAGCTGCGCTTTGTAGTCCGTAAATAACCCCGGTAGTTCCAATACCAAAATGCACTTACTATTTTGTCAACTAAATCTGTTACACCCAAATTGCTGAAGCCCTTTACGGCAGATCAAACCGAGTGCCTCCCAATTCCATCAATGTGTATAAAATTACTATACAGCAGTATCCTCCGAAGTCGGAGTGTGGCTGCCCACGTGGCGGGGTAATCAAAAACTGTCACACATGTAATGTTCTCATCCCTGGCTGGTGCATTTGTACCATAGGTGTTCAAGTGCTTCAGCTGTTTGGATGATCCCTGAAGTCCTGGGAAACCCACAGCCGGCATATATATAAAGCGTTCACGGCGAGGCGCGCGCCGTCATTCTCTTATCGCTGCTCGCGACAGAGACGGTTCAACCGTTCTTTTTTTTTTTTTCCCTGTTGCCCAAGCCACTGCGAGGCAGAACTTCGCAGTGACTAGGCTAACAGTCTATACCCCGATCCCTGGGATCAGTAGTTTTCCCTTTAAGGAAAGCCAGGTTACAACAGCAACTGTATGGAGGCACGAGGCATAATCCCCCACTGCCCCAACAACAATGCTTCACATTAGCCTGTTCTGTCTCCCCATGAAAAATAGTTCCCCCACCTTCTGGGAGTTCTGTGCTTGTAACTTCCTCTAATCCACCAATTCTCTTTGACTCTGTCTTTTCCTTTGTTTACTGTCTTCTACTATTTTTCTGACTTATCGGCCAATTCTCCTGCGTTTTTGTTTGTGGCTCAAGCCACAAAACTATAACTCACTTTGTCGGTCGATCTGTCTGTCTGTCTGTCGGTCCAAAATTGTCGCACTTCAAATCGAGGCTACACTTCAAATTGAGGCCGCTCTTTAAAATGATGCATTTTAAAGCGGCACAAAATAATAAACATACGTAATACAGACACTACAACAGACACGACGAGTATGCGGTGCTTCTTTTGATGAGTATAAGTAGTATACATAGTTTTAAATGTTTTCCAAAATATATAAAAAGTTACGAAATGGTGCAGAGATAACATTCTGGTTTACAGATTAAAATTATTGAAAAGCCAGGGGAGGTGACTCATGATTGGAGTGGTAAAAATAGACCGACCGCGTGCCACAAACGATTGCGACTTTGACGCTTTTTTCCAAAAGAATCTTCCAAATATTTTTTCTCCTTTGAGCTCCTCCGAAATCGGAATGTGTCGGCTGAATGCAGCGACGGGGAGACCAGTGAAAACTGAAAAAACCGAACACACATATGGACCTTACTCATTATGGCATTATGGCCAGGGAACGCAGAAGAAGAAGCCTTTAAACACAGTAGCTTTTCTCAGCTCCTTTCAGTTCATGCCTTTTGCTAACACTCATCACCAGCATAAACCAATTTAAAGTTGTTTTATTCCATAAAAAAATTCCAGGCTTACATTGTTTTTATCATGGCATTACCACTTGTAAGGTCTTTATTCCTATCCCTAACAGAATCATTGAAAAGAAATTTGCCTCTGTTAAAAAAAATAACTTGAAACATATAGCTCTCTGTGTAAAACTGAAAGGAGATAGAATGAGGGGAATCAGTGTACTGTGTGTTGTGTGTTCACCTTCCAGGGCGCTGATGCTGCTGATGACGGT
Organism: Phymorhynchus buccinoides; assembly: GCA_017654935.2. Lineage (NCBI taxonomy): Eukaryota > Metazoa > Mollusca > Gastropoda > Neogastropoda > Raphitomidae > Phymorhynchus > Phymorhynchus buccinoides. Next base: position 42,362,330 of record CM065694.1, read on the forward strand.
GGGCTCTTTCTCCGACTCCTTGTCCTTGCCCTTCCCGCCCTTCTTGTCATCCACCATGGGCGGGGGGTCGAACCAGCGGGGCAGCACCGAGAACGAGATCACTATCTCCGTGGGGTTCAGGTTGTCCACGACTTGACACGGTTCAGGAAAAAAACATGAGGAGAAAATCTCTCTCTCTCTCTCTCTGTTCTCTTTTTCTCTTTCTAACGAAAGGGTCCATTAAATTTCCAAGTTCTGAGATCTCTCTATAAAAATAAAAAGGGGTGGGGTGGGGTTGTAGGCCTATTTCGTTAAGCGAGAAACTAACCTATCGTATGAGGAATGTCCTTGGATTGAGAGACCGTTTTTTTCCACCCCCCTTCATCTACTTCTTTCCCCTCTCCTTTTTGTTTCTCTCTCTTCTCCTCTCCCTCCCCTTCCCCCCTCTCCTTTCCTTCTTCTCCCTCTCCCTCTGCTCTTTTCTTTCTCCTTTTCTCTCTCCCTCCTCTCTTCCTCCCTCTTCCTTTCCCTCTCTTCTCTCTCTCTCTCCCTCCTTCCCCCTCCTTCCCCCCCCCCTTTCTCCTTATCTCCTTTCCCTCTCTCTCCGTTCGTTATCCCAAGAAAAGGACGAGCTAGAGAGAATATTTTCTCTCAGTTTTTCCTGAACTTGTCCACGTCGTGGCCCACTGACCCCACGGGATGTTGCCCGTTCTGTGCTTGTCCGCTGGTTCGCCCCATCCCCTCTTGTCCTACCTCATTTCCTTTCGATTCCTCCACTTGTCTTCCCCTTCGCCCGCGCCCCGTCATCAGCAGACCCATCAGCGCCCTGGAAGGTGAAACCACACAACACACAGTACATGATTCCCCTCATTCTGGCTAATTTCAGTTTCATGGTAGAGCTATTTGTTTCGAGTTTATTCTTTAACAGAGGCAAATATTCTTATCATTGGTTAGGGATAGGAAAAGACCATTACAAGTTGGCCTTGATGCCATGATAAAACAATGTAAGCGTAATGGATTAAAAACACTTTAAATGGTTTATGTGGTTGATGAGTGTAGCAAAAAGGCATGAACTGAAAGGAGGCTGAGAAAAGCTACGGGTGAACGGCTATTCTTCTTCTTCTTCGGCTGCGTTCCCTGGCAAATGGGTAAGGTAACATATGTCAGGTTTTAGGTTCATGGTCTCCATCGCGGCGTACAGCCGGGGACACGTTCGATTTGGAGGAGCCAAAGGGAGAAACAAACTATTTTCCTAGTTCTCGGATAAAGAGATCACTGCGCCCGAGCTAAGTCAGAAAAATAGTAAGAATGACAGAAGCAAGGAAAAAGGCATTGATGTCCCCACCAGCGAATGCTGGATTACGGATGAGGAGTACAAGCACAGAACTAGAGGTGGGGAACTATTTTCATGGGGGAGACAGAACAGACTAATGTGAGCATGTTGTGGGGCAGTGGGGGATTATGCCTGTGCCTCCAGTACAGTTGTGTTGTACCCTGGCTTAAAGGGAAAACTACCAATCCAGGGATCGGGTATAGACGCTAACCTAGTCACTGCGAAGTTATGCCTCGCAGTGGCTTGGGCAACGGGAAAAAAGAATGGTTGAAACCGTCTCTGTCGCGAGCAGCGATGAGAATGACGGCCGCGCCGCGCGTGAACGCTTTATATATGCCGTCTGTGGGTTTCAGACTTCAGGGATATCCCAACAGCCGAAAGCACTTGAACACTATGGTCCAAAATGCACAGCCAGGCTGGAGAACATTACGTGTGTGACCGTTTTTGATGCCCCGCCACGTGGGCAGCCACACTCCGACTTCGGAGGGATACTGCTGTATAGTAATTTATACACATTGATGGAATTGGGAGGCACTCGGTTTGATCTGCCGTAAAGGGCTTCAGCAATTGGGTGTAACAGATTTTAGTTGACAAAAATCGTAAGTGCATTTTGGTATTGGAACTACAGGGGTTATTTACGGACTACAAAGCGCAGCTGATTGTAAGGCGCACCTCCAAATTTTACATCAAAATTACAGTTGTTAATATAGCTCTTACTATTTTATCTCGTCATATTATAAGCACAGGGGTTCAGTCTAGGGAAAAAAAAAGTATCGCCTTATAGGGCCGGGACACACATAAGGGGTATATTCCACGCGGAAACCTGTGCGCTATCCATAAATAAGTGAAACAAAGAAGGGAAAAGTATTGCGCACTGTGTCCGATTTCCCCTATGTGCGTAAAATTTTATCCTTCTTTCTTATTAAGTTTTCCTTACGGAACTTACGTCTAATGTGAACCGGCTTCGTCTGCAAATAGGTACATGTAATTTAGTGCACTATCTTTGCTATGACTTCACCCGGCATGTGCGTGTTTTTTTCTCGGTCGTAATGTGGTGCATTTATTGGTGGCAGGTTCGTTGGGGAGGACCAGGATCCGGCCCCGCCCCTCCGGTGACGCGGGCCACCCTGGTGACCGAAGCCTACTCCTGGAAACGCTGGTGGACCGCCAGCCCATCTTAAGGCTGAGAACTACGGAAAGCGTGCCGCTGATGATCAGTCTGCCTGTGGGTGGGTAGTGTGTGTTTGTGTGAGAGTGTGTGTGTATTACTATTAAGGTGTGTGTGTAGTGTGTGTGTGACAGAGAGAGAGAGAGGAGTGTGTGTGTGCAGGGAGGAGAGAGAGTATGTGTATGTGTGTGTGTGTGAGCGAGTGTGTGTGTGTGTGTGAGAGTTTGGTGTGTGTATGAGAGAGAGAGAGAGAGACTCCGAGAGGGAGGAGAGAAAGAGGAGAGAGAGTGTGTGTTTGTGAGAGAGAGAGAGAGAGAGAGAAAAAAAAAGAATGTGTGTGTGTGACTCTAGTCTATGTACTGTGTGTGTGAATGTGTGTGTGTGTGTGTGTGTGTGTGGGTGAGAGAGAGAGTGTGTGTGTGCCTCTGGGTGTGTGTGTGCCTCTGTGTGTGTGCCTCTGTGTGTGTGTGTGTGTGGTGTGTGTGTACTGTGTGCCTAGTCTGGTGACCAGACATCTCTTCTAAACTAAGAACTACCGCAGCATTTGGCTTACTCAGCTTGTCTGCTGGCTGGGGGAACGAGCAGTTCACGTAAATCCCTTTACTACGAGTGATGTGTGTGTGTAGATAACGCACCTTGTAGGATATAGATAATCAAACTGCTGTTCTATCTATGACCACCTAGAGTGAGATGTCCGGTGTGTATTACATGGCTTAAAACTGCTCCTTCTCGCGGAAGGAAATCCTTTTTTTTTTTAAATGGGTACAGAAGGAATTCCTTTTTTTGAACATTCACAACAACAAAATAATAAAAAACTGAAAAAAACGAAAACCCGATGCCGTTGTATAAGAGCCCTGATGATGTCATACAAAGTGCATTAAATTGATTAAAAGTGCTCAGCTTTATAGGGTGAGTGGGGGATCCATTTCCTTTTTTTTGAAAAATGTCAAGTTTAACCCTTGGTATTAGCGAATGGGCCTAGCCTGTACCAGAGACAGAAAACAGGGAGAGAAATGGTGGTGTGGTACAGGCATCCCATCTTTAGATCAAATCCTCTGGAATAGAGTGAAAGAGTGAGAGAGAAAGATGGAAAAACATGGTGTGTGTGTGTGTTGTAAGAGAAACAGACAGAGAGGCATGGAGGGAGGACGCAAAACTATCGGCGATTGTAAAATTTCAGAAGATTACTAACAGAAGATCGTCACGGTGGAAAAAGGCACACTCTGTCTTGTGAAGTCAGTATGTTGATATGTGCTATAATCTCCAGGCGTCACGTGCTGCGTTTTGATGACCGCTCCACTGGGCTTACCACGTCCACATGTGCTCCACTGTCAACTTTGTCTTTGGGGACGAAGAAACGGTCATGCCACAACTGACCAACGTAAGTGACTATTATCTTCAAGCGACGCTAGAAGGATCGTCGGCTTAGTTTTTGTCCTCCTCTTGACTGTTGAAGAGTAATAGCAATTAAATGTCGTAATGAAGGTGTGTACGTGTCTCTGTTTAGCAGTAATTCGGTACTAATCGTAGATCACGAGATGACTTATCTCTTGAAATTTTGGGTGCTCGTCTTCCGCGCCCCGTAAGTGCGTCAGCCTAAAGTCCCCGGCAAGTGCACGAAGCCTTACCCCAATTTTGTCTTTCTTGTTTTTGGGGCGTTGGGTGGGGGAGGAGGTCTCGGGGGGGCTACATGCTTGGAAGCAACACCTAGCTATCAAATTTAGGCCCCATGCCAGCCAGCCATGTATTTCTCCCTGCTCTTACTGATGCTTTCACCTACTGCCGTGGGATTTTTATGTGCGCAACAACAACATCATTGTGGTCTCTGACAGTCACCCTACCAACTTCAAATGCTCCTGAACTCTTAAAACGGGTTGAAAAAAGTTATAAGAATGGTTCTTATATCATTTGAAAGAGAACTGCCTGAAGTTTCTAACTGTACCATTTTCTCATAACGGTCATTTTGACGCTTAATGTCCCTTACCGTGGTTGCTGGGTCACAATTTGCGCACACATTTCAACTGAGTAATATGTCTTCTTCTTTCAGGAGAGCTGCCGTTTCCGTGACAACGCCCTGCAGGTGGTCAGCAGTCTGGGGAAGTGCATCGCCGGCTTCACGGACCAGGAGCAGCTGGCACAGGCCTGGCAGCAGCTGGTCTCCTTCCACTGCCCCTTCCGGACCTCGCCTAGATTGTGCGTATCAGCGCTCGTATGTCCATGAACTCAAACACTTCCAGTTACATATTTGAGAAGATAGTGGGTCACGCATGTTATGTGTGTGCAAAAGTTTGCAAAGAAAGTTAAAGTAGCAGGGTGTGTGTGTGGTGTGTGTGGGGGGGGGGGGGATTTACAGCAACTGTCCACAGCCTTGCAAAAACAGGTTCCTACTGGTGCTGCTCATGCCTCTCCAACAAGACTGTGTCCAAACTCAAGCTTTTTTAGGTACGTTTGAGAAGATGGTGGCGAGCATTTTATGTGTGTTCAAATTTGCACAGAATGTTTAAAATAGCCGGGGGGGGGTGGAGGTGGGGGGGTGGGTATCAGCAACTGTCAATGCCTTGCAAGACAGGTTCCTACTAGTGCTGCTCTGCATAGTTATGCGGGGATTTGTCTTTAGCCGTGGCAAGCTCCTAGCACAACATCATCGGCCTCCAAAATCCTCCGAAGTCGGAGTGTGACTGCCCATGTGGCGGGGTAATCAAAAACGGTCACACACGCAATGTTCTCATCCCTCAGCTGCTGCATTTGTACCATAACGTGTTCAAGTGCTTCGGGCTGTTGGGATGATCCCTGGAGTCTTTAAGCCAGGGTACAACGATAACAGCAACAAATGGCAGAGTACACGGAAATTTCAGCAAGAAATAATTTGCTGACACTTCTTTCCCAGCCCCCCCCCCCTCCCTCCTCCTTTTAATAATGACCAATGTTGATGAAAACATTTCTTGCTTTTGTTTTTCTGGCAGCTTTTCAACGAGTCTTTATACCACATGCTTCGGAAGACGCTGCGGGATATTGCACTCACCGGAAGTGGCTTTGGCGTGGCGGGCAATTAACTTTGACGTCACCACTCCCAACATCCTGGCTCTTCCCTTGGGAAGCCGACCAGGTATCGGCAGCAAATTCTTCTTCTTCTTCCAGAAATGGACAGGGCCATATTATGGCGTACAAAGTCCAATACTTGATCACGTCAGGCAGGCGTCGTGTGTACTCGATGCCTTTATCCTCTGCAACTAGGGTTATTAACACCCTTGACAGTGAGAGTTAATCCCTTGTTGGTCAGTATATGAAAAGGGCATTCACTCTTGCGAAAGGCTGCCATTTAGTGGCATCAAATAGGGTTATTGGCGAGAGTTATCACCCTGTTTGGTCAGTACTGAACCATCTTCCCCACCCACCAAGGGCATTCACTCTCTTGCAAAAGGTGTTCGTTGCAGACCCCAATAAAGGGCCAGTCACACGCCCACTAAAAAGCGTACGACTGTACGATACGATTCGATCACGTGATCTCGAAGCGCGAATCACATTTTGTTCTTGGAGGACCACGTGATGGAATCGCCCATCGTACAGTCGTAGCGATTTTAGTGGACGTGTGGCCACCTGGCCCCTTTAAAAATCCGGATTAAAATTCACCTCTAAAACTTGGGATTAAAACTGCGTACATTTTGATCCACAGGAGCTCGTCAGAAAGAGGCCTGGTGGCTGATGCAAATGCCACCGAGGCCTGCCCTGAATGCTTCTGGACAGGATGGGGATAGTCCTTTTTATTTTGTGCAGCAGTATTGGGATAGAAGACGGCAGTAACCTCACAAAAAAGGGAAAAGGAAAAGAAAAAAGGGAAAGGAAAGGGGGGGAAAAAAAGAAAAAAGAAAAAAGATTTTTTTAAGTCTCATAAACATATAAACATCCATCTGCACAGCAAAAACGGTGTATCTAAAAATGCTTAAATTTTGTTTGTTTGCCGATCTCTGAAAATACTTAAGTTATCCCTCACTGTTTTGGGATCTATCTTCTCCCCATAATATCTCATCGGTTCACTTTCTACAGTATCCTTACTGAACTTGATTTCTTTCTGTTCGTACTACCCCCAAAACTAAAGTGCAGCAGAATCTTCGGTTCAACGTGATGAAGTTGGCTGCCTAAGGAGAAGAAGAAGAAGAAGAGTTCATTCGGTTTTAGAGTATATTACAGATGTTTCATGTTTTGAGGGTGGTGGTGCCAGAGGAAGATGAAGTTTGATACAGATGGGTGGTGGTGGTTTTGGTTTTTTAGATCTCTTTGTTTGAGATTGTGAACTTGGTGGTGAGGAGAGGTAGGAGGAGGATGTTGAAGATAGTAGAGTTGAGAATAAGAACATTATGATCATTCACTATTATCATCATTGTAGTCTTCAGTGTCATTATTATTGTGGTCTTCGTTATCATCATCATCATCGTCATCATTTGTGGTCTTCATTCATCGTCATCATCATGTGGTTCTTCATTATTGTGGTCTTCATTATTGTCGTCATCATGTGATCGTCATCATTGTGGTCTTCATTATCATCATCATTGTGGTCTTCATTATTGTGGTCTTCATTATTGTTATCATCGTCATCATTGTTATCATCATCATTGTGGTCATCATTGTGGTCTTCATTATTGTGGTCTTCATTATCATCATCATCATTGTGGTCTTCATCATCGTCGTCATCGTGGTCTTCATTATTGTTATTATTGTTATCATCATCATCATTATCATTGTGGTCTTCATCATCATCATCATCATCATCATCATCATCATCATTGTGGTCTTTATTTTTATCGTCATCTTCGTCATTGTTCTCCTCTTCTTCCTTCTCCACCTCCTGTTGTCATCATTGCTGTAATCATTTGCAAAATTATCATGAAATCTCTGCCGGGCTGTTGACACTCGTCATTCCTTTCAACTACGGTGATTGTGAGTATGGAAGAAGCAACTGTCGACAGGAGAGAAAGCAGAAGAAAGACATCGAAGACAAAATAATAAAAAGAACAACACAAAATCTGACCCATTCATTCTGTTCAACTTTTCAGAGACTAGTGGAAGTGAGAACACCCTTGATGCCAACAAACGTCAGTTCATCTTTTTTTTTTTTAACCTTTTTCGTTGACATCCATTTTTGTTTATTCACTCATGTGTGTGCATTTAAAAAAAAAATCCAATTAGATGGCTTGAAGGAGAAAGAGTTTTTTTGTTGATTTTTGATTTGCATGTGGGGTAGCTGACAGAATCGATCGCAGCAGCAGCTAACAGCATTTTGATATTTGTGCGCTACCTTGTGTGTTTACATGCGCAAGGCTGCTTACCAGCATGTCCTTTAGACATCACAGAATTATTTTCGCTGTTTGTTTTTGGTTAGAATTGTTTTTCACTCATCTGAATCGGATTTATTTTTGTTGAGAAAGTGCTGAGCTTCTTGCTTTGTTAATTGGCCAATATTAGTTTTGTCGCTACGCGTTAGAAGTGGGAGTTTTTTTATCTTCGTTTGTTTTTGTGTGTTTGCTTTCTTTTAACTTAATACTAAAAAAATGTGTTCTCTTTTGATGCGACTAGTTAACAGTTAAGGGTTTTTTTCATGAAATGAGATGGTGCAGGATTTTTACAATTGGAGAGTAAGCGCCCTTGGATTAAGGCTGTGTCAGACCAATTGATACATAGGCTAGAACACCAAGGCTACATCATTGATCAGAATGTTGTTATGCTTTGAATAGTTATGCGGGGATTGTCTTGAGCCATGACCAAGCTCCTAGCATAACATCGTCAGTATCTCCAAAATTTCCTCCGAAGTCGGAGTGTGGCTGCGCCCGTTGGCATGGGGTAATCAAAAACGGTCACACAAGTAATGTTCTCATCCCTAGCTGGTGCATTTGTAACATAGTGTTCAAGTGCTTTTGGCTGTTGGGAGGATCCCTGGAGTCTTTTAGCCAGGGTAACGACAACAACAACAAACAACAATGCAAGAGTACATGAAAAAATTTCCCTCCCAACTGGTTTTTTGTTGCGGCTTTTAAAGCTTGTGTGCTTGTTCTAAAGTGTGTAACGCTTTTTTGGTTTGTTTTCCTCCTGTTTCGTTTATTTGGCTTGCATCAGAGTACCATTGTTGTTCAGGTTTGTTTCAGTTACTGTGACCATCAGAAGGTGGTCAACTGGAGGTGGCCTACATTTAATTTTTTTTCCCACCCTCTGTGTGTGTGTGTGTGCATACATGCTTATGTGCAGTGTGTGAATACACATCAGAGCTCCCTCCCCGGGGACCCCCATTTCGGGGTACTATGAAGTACTAAAATTCTAAAGGACCCTCTAAAAGAATGTGCAGAGGGTCCCCGGGATGCACTAGAAAAATTATTTTTAGCATTCACCAATGCCACTGGGACGCCTCTATCCCGCCTCTAGGACTGTAACTACTAGCTGGTAAGTGAAGGAGTCCCTGGGACCCCTTTGTTTTGCAGGACGATTGGAAGCACATGGCTTTCACAGTTGTGAAATATCTATTTTGATGATTTGTCCTTTCATTAAGATCTTCATCATCTAAACATCGGCATCTTTCAAGAAAACTTTTTCTAGTGAATGATCTGAGATTCACTCCAGCAAAACAAAAGATGGAATAGAAAAGGTGTACTGTGTAGTGTAAAAAAAAAAAGCTTTTTTTTTTTCTCTCTCTCATCTGTTTTCGAGTTTTTGTCCTTCAGTCCCTATTGTTTAGGTTGGTTGTCCATTAAAAAAATAGATTTTTTTCCTGTCTCTAAAATGCTATTGTTGAGGGTGTACATGTGCTTTAATTTTAAAAAAATTGATGTTGCATAGTTCTATCTTTGCTAGAAGTGAAAAAAGTTGCTGTTGTAAAGCTGTCTACTGGACACTTGCTTGCGTGCAGTCTTTTTTTTTCTTTTCTTTCTTTAATTTTTTGTAATAATGTGTTAGTTTAGTCTGAAAACTTTAGGTAATGATCTAGAACTGGGTTAGCATTTATGCTGTGTATGATATGCAGTGGAATTGAAGGGTCAACGTTCTCAATGTTGCTGTGTTTATAATTTAATTCATTTTTTAAACTTAGCTGTCTTTTGTATATTTATGGCATCAAAATCAATTCTATTTTGACATGTTCCAAATACATCAACAAAGTTTTGGTTCGTGACTATAGCTTTGTAAGAAAACTCAAAACTGATAATGTCATATCTGTTGAATAAGCAAGCGCATGAGCCTCAACGTGTTCATATCCAGATTTGTATTCATTACACTTAAGTTTTTCATGAGATAATATTGATGAAATTTGATATTTTATTTGTGAACAGTTTGCTATAAATGTGAAAGCAGAAACGTCCTTTTTGCCCATTGTTTTCCAACAGTTTTCGTAGAAATCGTGTGTCAGGCCTCGTACACAAAATTTACAAAAGTACACGCGGAAATCCCATGCGCATTCCGTAAATAAATAAAAAAGAAAAGAAGGACAAAAAATATATGGATTAGGGCCAAAGACTGTATATGGGAAGATAAGCATCCG
>CM065694.1:42377328-42387714 GCA_017654935.2 Phymorhynchus buccinoides
CTCAATGCGGACTAATGATTGTTAATATATTACTCAAAAATGCCTCTTTCAATGCCGACTAATGATTTGTTAATAACTCAAAAATGACCCGATACATTGCGACTCGTTTTGTGGAGACTGGTCAAAAATGAGTGCATGTAAAATTGTTGGTAATGGACGAAACCTGCACAAAATTTGATGTCAAAGCATTTTGTTTTTGTTTATGCATTTTGTTGTGATTTCTGATGTGATAAAAGAAGATAGTGGGTGCCCATGTGTAAAAACTGCATGTATTGTTTAATATATGTTGTCTTTACAATAGAATGGTATTTGTATGCATTTTTATCTGAGGTCCTTGTACTCAAGTCTCCCATCGCGATATTCTTTGCCTATGGAACCCAAACTTTTCTTCAGAGATTCTGGGGAGCCTGTGTGTGTGTGTGTGGGTGCGTGTGTGTGTGTGTGTGTGTGTGTGTGTGGTCTGTCTGTGGTGTGTGTCTGTGTATGTGTCTGTGTGTGTGCTTGCGCGTGCGTATCTGTCTGTGTGTTTGTGTGTGTGTGTGTGTGTGTGCTGTCTGTGGTGCGCAATGTGTGTCTGTGAATGTCTGTCTCTGTGACGTGTGTGTATGTGTATAATTGTGAGCCTCATTTATGATGTGTGCTGTGGGCATGTGCGTGCGTTCATGCAGAGGGGGGGGAGGTGCTGTGTGTGTTTACTGCTATATCCATTGTCTTTGTGTGATACAGCTACGGATCTTCAGTGCGAGGGGATCCGCCAAACCCGGGAACAAGAAAACGTAAGTTAAACTTATCTCATTTATTTTTTCATCATTTGAAATTATAGGTTACAGATGGCGCCTCTTAAACAAGAGTTTTCTTTGAATCTATTAACTTTTGGTTGTTTGTTTTCGTTCCGCCAGATTAGAAGAGAGACCTTGATAAAGCGTCAATTAAAAACAAAACATTGCACTGCTGGTGCATGGTACTTTTGTTTGTGGTGAGGGGTTTCTGTCTTTATTTGGAAGTGGGTTGGTCAGTCGATCATATCGTCGTGAAATGCAAAAACCTCGTATCTCGATTTTTTAGGTGGTTGAGTTAGTCAGCATCTAATTTTTTCTGCCACTTCCACAAAGCGTATCTCTAACTACTTCTACTGGGGAAAATGAGGTTGTGAAAATAAGATGAAAAACTCGTAAGTTCCAAACTTTAGGAAAAAAAACTGTATCTTCATTCTTTTCAAGTCTAAAAAAAAAAAATTTCAGTCATTTAAAAAAATGCAGGGACTAACTAGGCAAATGTCTTGAACAACATATTCATCATAGTTAATCAATTGTGTCAACGCAGTTAAGTCTTAAACATTTTTTTTATTTTTCTCCAAAACTACAAGATTGGAGATACGAGTTTTTTGAAATTCACTGACAATACAATGAATGCGTAACAGATGTAAATCAATGGATGGTTTGAGACAGGACCAACTCCAAAAAAAGATGTGATGGATAGAAATTGAAGAGTGTGTGTGTGTGCATGTGCGTGCAACACAAGTGTGTGCATGTGTGTGTTTTTTTTTTTTTTTTTTTTTTTATTTTTTTTTTTTTTTTTTTTCTTTTTTTTTTTTTTTTTTTTTTGGGTTTTTTTTTTTTTTTTTTTTTTTTTTTTTTTGGAAAGGTATAGAAAATATTCTATCAGAAAATTGGAATGCGGTGAAAACTAAAAAGGAAATCTTATTCACCATCTTTCTCTTTTTTTTGAGGGCTCGAAGTAAATTAAAGTTTTGATGATTTTTTTCTCCCCTCTCTGGGCAGATTCAGGAGAGAGTAAGACAGGCAAGTAGGTGTACTTATTTATTGAAGTTCTTTTGGGTTTTATCTACTAGGGTTAACAAAAAAAATGGATATTCACTGCCTGTAGACTGTTCATTTCCTTGGTGAACTTGAGTATCTCGGGAGGTGCATGTATGCCCTATTGTTCCGATCAAGCAGGCATTGGGTATAGTAACCTGGATCATGTCTAACTCTTTTCGTTCTGCTCTGTTTATTATCCCGACCCCAGTATTTTGCATCCCCCCTGAATCCCCACCCCCGTGTTTACTTTGTTTTTGCCTGCCAGTAGAATTTTTTTCTTTTTTTTGTTGTTGATGAGTGTGGTTTTTTTGGGGTGGGGGGTTTTTGTGCTTTTGGGAATACGCTTAGGTTGTACTGATATTCGGGTGGAGACAAACTTTTTTTTTTTTAAAAAAAAAAATGCTTTGCGCTTTTGTTGTGATTTTATGTTGTTTGTCGGTCTGAACAAATGTTAAACTGTCAAAACTGTTGATAAATGGATGAGAACCATTGAAGTTACCATATTTCCGACTCAAAGCGTAAGCCTCCCCCCCACCCATGAATTGTATTAAAATTGGGGAAAAAAACAGCGATAAAGCCGCATCAGTGTCTAGGCCGCAAGAGACTGACATGTAGAAAAACGAACCTGAGAAGACGAGCAGAAGAATTAGTGATAGCCACGGCAACTTCGACGGCCCGTGTTGCACTCGCACACAAACTAACATAACATACAGACCTAATCTTCGCCATAGCGTGACCTACTAAATACTGGATTCAACACAACGAACAACACAACACAAACATGACAAAGTAAATGCCTGGCAGTTCATTTTCAGCACAGTTTGCCACACAAATTTTTTCAGCGCATACTACTCAGGCGGACAAAATGGCGCAGCGCACACCGCAGGATACGAAATCACGGCAAACGCTAATGCGCCAGCTGCTTTCATTTATCGGATTTTGTGAGTTGTTCTGCATTCAAGCCAGTGTTCAGTTCAAACTTTGATCATAAACTGCTCAGTGATGACACGGTACATAAAAGTGGTGAAATTTAGTGGTCAGGTAGGACATCGCTGATTAAATTCTTCAATTTCGGCATGAGAACGGTTCGTTTACCGAGGATTGACGATGTCTACACACACAGGTGGAGTTGATGACCAGCCTAAAATAGATCTAGGAAATCCGCATATGAGCTGCATCGCTGTTTAGCCGTGGGTCAAAGTTGAGAAAAAAAAGTAGCGGCTAGAGCCGGAAATGCGGGTACATGTTTCAGCAAAGGAAACAAGGCATAGTTTTTCATCCATCTGTCGGCCCACCTTGTCTTGTCTCCGTTCGTCACATTCTTCGTATCCCTAAACCCACCTACCATATAACTTTTTTTGTTCCGCCTTGGCATAAGCTGTGGCGGACTAATGGACATAAGTTAGCAACACAAGGCTACATCGTTATCTTGTTATGTGTCTGCATGGTTGTGCAGGATTGCCTAACATAGCATGCAAATCTCCAGCATAACGTCATCAGTCCAAAATCCTACGAAGTCAGGGTGTGGCTGCCCACATGGCGGGTAATGAAAAACGGTCGCAACGTAATTCTTCATCCCTAGCTGGTGCCATTTGTACCATAGTGTCCAATTGCCTTTGCTTTTGGGATGATCCCGGAGTTCTTTTTAAACCAGGGAACGACAAACAAAACAACAAGAATTTTTTCTTTTCTCTCTTGTCTCTGCTTCTGATCGATCTTTCATTTTCCATATTAAATCATGTTTATTCTTGTTCAACATGATTAAACGTATTAAGGTACTTATTTCATATGTTGTTGTTGATGTTGTTGAAGTATCCTGGCTAAAAGACACCCGGATCATCGCAACGCCGAAGCACTTGAACACTATGGTGCAAAGCATCAGCTAGGGATGAGAAAACATTACGTGTGTGACTGTTTTTGTTCACCCCGCCACAGTGGGCAGCAACATTCGTATTCGGGGGATTTCGGAGAATGATGTGATGATGGTATGCTAGGAGCGTCATGGCTAAAGGCAATCCCGGCATAACTATGAATAGCATAACAACATTTTGGTGTAGAATTGGTGTTCTAGCCTATGTGAGTTTAGTTGGTCTGACATACCTTTAAAGCCAGGCGAGTATTTCATATATAATCTTATTTAATTTATTTGGTTGGCTGGGGGGTAGGAGTAATGAATCCTTTAGTCCCCTTATTGTCTTGCTTCAGTGTTGTGCTTGTGTCTGTGTCTCTGTCTGTGTGTGTGTGTGTGTGTGATTTGGTTGGCTGGGGGGGTAGGAGTAATGAATCATTTAGTCCTTATTGTCTTGCTTCAGTGTTTGTGTGTCTGTGTCTCTGTCTGTGGGTGTGTCTGGGGTGTGTATATCTGTCTGTGTGTGTGTGTGTGTGGTATTTTGGGGGCTCGGGGGGGTAGGAGTAATGAATCATTTAGTCCCCTTATTGTCCTGCTTCATGTTGTGTGTGTCTGTGTTCTCTGTCTGTGTGTGTGTCTGTGTGTTGTGTATATCTGTCGTGTGTGTGTGGTGTGTGTATTTTCGGTGCTGGGGGGGGTAGAGTAATGAAGCATTTAGTACCCTTATGTCTTATGTCAGTGTTGTGTGTGGCTCTCTCTCTGTCTCGTGTGTGTGTCTGTGTGTGTGTATTATGTCTGTGTGTGTGTGTGTGTGTGGGTATTTTGGTGGATGGGGGGGTAGGAGTAATGAATCATTTAGTCCCCTTTATGTTTACTGTCAGTGTTGTGTGTTGGCTTCTCTCTGTCGTTGTGTGTGTGTGTGTCTCTCTCAGTCTGTTTGTGTGTGGTGTGATGTCTTCTCCTCTGTCTGTGTGGTGTGTGTGTGTTATTTTGTTGGTGGGGGGGTAGGAGTAATGAATCAATTAGTCCCCGTATGTTCTTGCTTTCAGTGTGTGTGTTGGCTCTCTCTCTTCTCTGTGTGTGTGTGGGTTGTCTCTCTGCTCTGTCTGTTGGGTGTGTGTGTGTGTTGTCCTTCTCTATCTGTCTGTGTTGTGTGTGTGTGTGTTGTCTGTATCTGCTGTGTGTGTCTGTGTGTGTGTGTGTTGTCTGATCTCATATGTGGTGTGTGTGTGTGTTTGTATCTCTGTATGGTGTGGTGTGTGTGTGTGTGTGTTGGGTGTTGTCTGTATCTCTAGCTCTGTGTGTGTGTGTGTGTGTTTGTATTATGTCGGTGTGGTGTGTGGTGTGTTGTCTGTATCCTATCTCTCTGTGTGTGTGTGTGTTGTCTGTGTCTCTGTCTGTGTGTGTGTGTGTGTCTGTATCTCTGTCTGTGTGTGTGGTGTGTGTTGTCGATCTCTGTTGTGTGTGGGTGTGTTGTCGGTATCTCTGTCTCTGTGTGTCGTGTGTTGTCTGTGGCTACTTATGTTCTTGTGTGTGGTGTTGTCTCTGTCCGTCTGTGTGTGTGTGTGTTGTCTGTGTCTATGTCTGTGTGTGTGTCGTGTGGTGTGTTGTCTGATCTCTGGCTCTGTGTGTGTGTGTTGTCTGTATCTATATCGTGTGTGTGTGTGTGTCTGTATCTCATCTCTGTGTGTGTGTTGTCTGTATCTCGTGTCGTGTGTGTGTGTGTTGTCTGTATCTCTATCTCTGTGTTGTGGTTGTCTGTATCTCTGTCTGTGTGTGGTGTGTGTGTGTGTGTGTGTGTGTGTGTCTGATCTCTGTCTGTTAGTGTCGTGTGTGTGTGTGCTAAGTGTTGCTGTATCTCTGTACCCCGCATCCCCATCTTACTGTGTGGTGTGTGTGTGTGTTAGTCATGTATTGCTCTGTCTGTGTGTGTGTGATGTGTTGTCTGTATCTAATATCTCTCTGTGTGTTGTTGGGTGTGTTGTCGGTCTCGTCTGTGGTGTGTTGTCTGTGTCTCTGTGGTGTGTGTGTGTGTGTGGCTGTACTCTGTCTGTGTGTGTGTGTTGTTGTCTGTATCCTAGCGGTGGTGTGTCTGTGTGTGTGTGTGTGTGTGGTGTGTGTGTTGTCTGTATCTCTGTCTGTGGTGTGTGGTGTTGTCTGTATCTCTGTCTGTTGTGTGTGTGTGTGTGTGTATCTCTGTCTGGTGGTGTGTGTGTGTGTATTTTGGTTGGCCTGGGGGGTAGGAGTAATGAATCATTCAGTCATTATGTCTTGCTTCAGTGTTGGTGTTGGCTCTCTTCTCTTGTGTGTCTGTGTGTGTGTTGTCTGTTACTCATGTCTGTGTGTGGTGTGGGTGTCTGTGTTGTCTGTACTGTGTGTGTGTGTGTGTGTGTGTTTTCTGGTATCTCTATCTGTGTGTGTGTGTGTTGTCTGTATCTCTGTCTGGTGTGTGTGTGTTGTCTGTATCCTCTATCTGTGTGTGTGTGTGTTGTGTGTCTGGCTGTATCTCTGTCTGTGGGGCGTGTCTGGTTGTCTGATCTCTATCTGTGGTTGTCTGTGTTGCTGTATCATGTGTGTGTGTGTGTGTGTTGTCTGATCTCTATCTGTGTGTGTTGTGTGTGTTGTCTGTATCTCGTCTGTGTGTTCTGTGTGTGTGTGTTGTTCTGTATCTATATCTGTGTGTGTGTGTGTTTTCTGTATCTCTATCTGTGTGTGTGTGTGTGTGTGTTGTCGTATCCTCTATCTGTGTGTGTCTGTGTTGTCTGTATCTCTGTGTGTGTGTGTGTGGTGTTGTATGATCTCTATCTCTGTTGTGTGTGTGTGTGTGTGGTTGTTATCTCTATCTGGTGTGTGTGGTGTGGGTTGTCTCTCTCTGTCGTCATTTCTGATGTGTGTGTGTGTTGTCTGTATCTCTATCTCGTGTGGGTGTGTGTTGTTGTCTGTATCTCTATCTGTCATTTTGGTGTGGTGTGTGTTGTCTGTGATCTCTATCTCTGTTTGTGTGTGTGAGTGTGTGTGTGTGTCTGTAATCTATTCTGTGTGTGTGACTGTGTGTGTTGTCTGTATCCTCTATATGTGTGGGTGTGTGGGTTTGTGGTGTGTTGTCTGTATCTCTATCTGTGTGTGTCTGTGTGTGTGTGTGTTGTCTGTATCTCTATCTCTGTGTGGTGTGTGTGTTGTCTGCTATATCAATCTCTGGTGTGTGTGTGTGTGTGTGTGTGTGTGGTGTTGTCTGTATCTCTTCTGGGTGTGTGTGTGTGGTGTGTTGTCTGTATCTCTATCTCTGTGTGTGTGTGTGTGTGTGTGTTTGTCTGTATGCTATCGTGTGTGTGTGTGTGTCTGTGTGGCTGTGTGTTGTCTGTTCTCTATCTCCTTGTGTGTGTGTATGGTGTTTGTCTGTATCTCTATCTGTGTGTGTGTGTGTGTGTGTGTGGGTTGTCTGTATATCTATCTGTGTGTGTGTGTGGTGTCTGTGTGTGTGTGGTGTGTCTGTATCTCTATCTCTTGTGTGTGTGTGTGTGTGTGTCTGTATCTCTATTCTGTGTGTGTGTGTGTGTGTGGTTGTCTGTATCTCTATAGTGTGTGTGTGTGTGTGTGTGTTTGTATCTCTGTCTGTGTGGGTGTGTGGTGTGTGTGTGTGTGTGTGTGTGTGGTGTGTGTGTTGTTGTCTGTATCTCTATCTCTTTGTGTGTGTTGTGTTGTCTGTATCTCTGTCTGTGTGTGTGTGTGTGTGTGTGTCTGATCTACTATCTGTGTGTGTGTGTGGTGTGTGGTCTGTCTTTCGTCTGTGTGTGTATGTGTGTGTCTGTCGTATGTCTGTTGGGCGGCATGCGTGCGGGGCGAATGAAAATGTGTAAATTTACTAAGAAACTGAAATGATTTAATAAACAATATGGTATGGTTTTCTCTGAAAGTTCATGATGGGTATCTTTAGACGATTATTATTCTTGTAAAACTACTTATACTCTTGGAGGATGAAGGATTTGTACCCTTTTTTAAAACACATGTTGCCATAATAATCGCTGGTGGTGCATGGGCATTTACTGTCATTTTTGTTGTGCGTTGTTTCCAGGGGAAAGCACCATGGTAAAGGGAGACCATCGAAATGAGTGATAATAAGAAAAACCTAATCACTAATGCACAACAAAAGTACCATTAAACCCTTTCGCCGCCAGCAATTTTTCAGTAAAAACAAAAAATATCGTTAAATCACCTGGGTAGAGATTGTTTTCTGCAATCTTGGGAATTCCTCTGTGACTTTGCATAACATTAGGCCTATCCTTACCTCCAGAATGAAAGAAATACTGGTCATCGAATAACGGGCCCTGATTTGATGCCTTTTAGTGACATGGGTGTTAAACCATTGTGGTGCATCAATGCGACTTCGCCGGTGAAAGGGTTAAAAAGTGTCTAGGTGCAGTCAAGAAGAGAGAGAGAGAGAAAGAGTTTATAGCCCTGAGGGTAACTACCATTAATCATAAAAACAGTAAGAACAAGCACCTTGATTTTTTGCACCTGTAAATTTTTATGAAAATCCATTTATAATTTTTTTCACATATCGTGTGACAAGCTCTAAGTATTATCATATTAGTGATATACCGTATTTACGACGACAAGCGCACTGAATTATAAGGACGCACCCCCAAATTTTTACACAGACTCAGATTTTGTTTATGATAGTTCTTACTATATTATCAGCCATATTATAAGGCGCAGGGGTCTCAGTCTACGAAAAAAAAGTATCGCCTTATAGTCTGGTAAATACTGTACGTCTTTCGCCACACAGGACAGACAGAACGACCCCAAAAAAACAATATTCTCGTCCGGTTTTTTTAAAGGGAGTGGGGGGAGAGGGGGGAGAGGGGAGTTAAAAAATGACAGGAAGGTACACATAAACATAAGAACACAAGGCACAAACAAAAAAGAGAAAAAGAAGAAAATAAAAGAGTCTGAGTATGAAGTTTTTGTGGAGGTGTATGTTTGGGTGGTTTTTTGTCTAAATACAAAAAGTTGTTTGTTCTGTATTACCCCAAAAAATGTTAATAAGGTTGAGGATGTGGTTTTTTGTTGTGATTCTGTTTCTGCATTGTCTGTTTGTAATGAAGTGTCATATACTAATATTTTATTCTTCATTTACTTTTGGTTACTGTTTTACAGGGTTTATGGTGTGGTTTTGTACCATGAAAAGTTGTTTGACAATCCATGCATGAACTGTTGATACTTTTTTTTTTGGGCAGTGATGTTATGCTGTTTATTCTAACGGGATGAAGGGACAGAGGTCACTTGCATAATTAATTTCTCACTTTTTCTGCAGTCTTTCTTTTGCAGATTTGCATGACTTATGATTAATGCACACGCATAATAATTAATAATAATAATAATGATTGTTATTTATATAGCGCTCTACTCCCTTTGCAGGGAGCTCAGAGCGCTGTTCACCAGCTTTAACATAAATACCCAAACTAACAAATGCAGAAATAAGCCCCACACACATGAGACGAAAACACGTGACAAAATGAACGTGCAGATTGTACAACCACTCGGCAAAGCAAATCTACTTTAATACTAAGTACATTTGATACAGTAGAACCTCCCTATAAGACTCCCATTATAGGACTCCCTCCCACATAAGACCTACTCTATGAGGGACAGGTCCTTCTTTGTAAGTATTAAAATTACCTATCTTATAAGACCTCGTGCCCTTATAAGACCTCATTTGGATGATTGGATTTTGAAGGTCTATGAAGGGAGGTCCCACTGATACCTAAATACTAATACAATTGTATAAGCATAGAATACTGCCAATCTTTAGCGCAAAAGAACAAATATTTAAGGTCAATGGCAAAAATACTTACACACACACGGCTATGCCGCGCACACACACACAAACACACACACGCACATGCACACATCACACACACACACACCACAGACAGATAGACACAACACACACACACACACACACACAACACAAACACACCACACACACACAACACAACGCACACACACACATACATACACACACACACACACACACACACAACACACATACACACACCACACACAAACACACACACTGTATACTGTATTTGGCCTGATGATTCGATTTGCCCAATGCCCCGCGCTCGCCTACTTTCCTGTGCAGCGTTGCAAATCAGTTGTTGTTTTGTTGTTCTTCTTTTATATAATAAACTAAATCTTTGCATGTCAAATATTTTAGCGTAGTCTGCACGATTAACAAAGTGTTTCAATCCAATGGTCATACCTATGGCGATATTTTCCGCCAGAGGGCAGTCAATGACACTAGGGGCTTACAGTGATTTTTCTTACTTGGGCGTCGTGAGAGAGAGAGAGGTGATGGTAGGCCCACTCCTGTCTCTCTCTCTTTCTTTATACCCAACTAATAATATAGGAGAGGATTAAGCCCACCGAGGTCATGCCTTGGCGTGAGAAGGAATATATCTCACAACTAAGCTCATCTCATTGTATACATTGTTTTCATGAAAGCGTATTGCTTTAAGCGTAAGTACGTAATAATTGATTCCAGTGATAAAGATTTCGGGGGGGTTTTTAGTGGGTGTTTTCTTTGATAGATGTCTTGTTTTTTCATAATGCAACAATTTTGATACTTGTTTTTTTATTTTGGAAATATAACAGCAGGAAAAAACGAAAAGAGGTGATTATAAAGTTGCCTAGTAGGTTCAGTTCAAGTGTTTT
>CM065694.1:42388214-42426979 GCA_017654935.2 Phymorhynchus buccinoides
ATTATAGCTGGGGCACTTCCGGTTCATACTTTCGGTTCAATAATCTACCGGAAATGTTGCAAATGTACTTTAGAGCAAAGTCTGAAAATATGAACGAAATCTGTTCAGCCGTTTTTGAGTTAATGAAGTTTGTCGGCCATATTTCGCCAACTTTTTGGCAAAATACTTCAATATTACTAATTGGCAATCACTTAATGCCCTGCAACTTTCCTGAAAATCTAAGCCAAATCGGACGAAAAAGGGGCAGAAAAAGAAGGAAAAACAAAAATCTTACTAATGCAATAGTGTTCTACCTAAAGGGTAGAATCCTTATAAAACTGAAGAAAACTCTGTAGACACATTCAGTAAACTTTGTAACAAAAGAAATTCAGACACCTAGTTTTGACATAAGCCAGCAACCATACATTTTTTAAGGCACATAATGCAGTACAAAGCAGTACTTGTGCGTCATGATATGGCTTGCAATGACGTCGCAGGGGAGGAGTTAAGCAGCTACAGTAGGAAAGTATAAAAGCGTCAAAAGTAATGAGATCTAAAATCTGCCGGACTTTAAATGACCACTGCATCTACCCCCCATCGTGTAGATGGTGTTTCCCACGCTGTCCTTGCTCCGGACAATGTAGGCAACATGTGTGTTAAGGGAAATCGCTTAAACCCTTGTGAAAATTTACATTTTGTTAACAGTATGGCTAAATCACATACATAAAAAAACAACCCATTTTTAATCACAGGAAAAAAATCTTTGTGTCCTGAGCACTAATCCATTCCTTCAACATTACAAACGAAGTGACACAGAACGAAGATAACGGAGCAGAATTCCTTCCTATACCTTTCCCATTTTCTGCTCAAAGCTGTCGGACAGTATCTTCTTCACTGTCTGCTTCAGGTCTGCATTGGTTATGTCTTCCTCCACTTTCGAGGTCAGCTTGTCCCACATCTACAACAACCACAGGCACATGCAAGCATGAATGCATGCGCACAATCACACACACAACAACAACAACATCAGGCATGGTAGTGGGGGCAAAGTGGTTTCAAGGAAAATGGCCGGGGGTCCAGGGGGCCGAAAAAAAATTCAATAAAATTCAATAAATGAGTAAAATGTTCACTTTTTCATGCCATTTCAATGCATTTTTTAATAATTTTGTTTCAAACTGTTTCGCGGATTTTCCGCGATTCGCAGAGGTCTACCATGCCTGCAACATAGAGTATTTATACGGCGCTGAATCTTGATAGAAATCAAATCAACACGCACTCACACGCTAGCATTCATAAACACATTCAAACAAAAACGCAATACAAAGCGAACACGCATGGATGACATAAATGGAATACAGCAGAAACAGACCTAAAGGCAAGAGAGAGAAGAGAAAGAGAGCGGAGCTTCAATGACAGGGGGGAACTGGTGGGTTTTGAGGTTAGATTTTAAAGCAAAGAGGGTCGGTCGCATAGTTTTTTTTCTCAGGTTAAGTAATTTAGCACTGTTCATATGCAAAAGTTTTCCACCAAAAGTACATTAAAACTCAACTTTAAACAAATTCATCTTTTATCTAGCGTCAATTATGAATTATGTATTCACAGAAAGATGCATGCTGCATTAGTGGGTGCTGTTTATAAAAAAACTCTGTAATTTTCAAACTTGTTTGGTTGAATGACAGAAAACAACCTTTCACGGTTTTTTTTAACCCTTTCATCGCCACTGTCGCCTCGTGGCACAACAATGATTGAACATCCATATCACTGAAAGGCATCAAATGAGGGTCTGGTATCCAGTGACCTTATGTTCTTCATTTTGGGAGGTAAGAAAAGGCCCTACTTTATGGATGTCACAGAGGAATCCCAAATATTGCAGATGAAATCTTTTCTCTACTCAGGTAAGTTTAATGAAAAGTTTTTGCTGAAAAATGGCTGGTGGCGAAATGGTTAAACCATGCAAATATTTTTTTCCTCAGAAACATACTTTTACCACTTTCACCAAAAATGAATACCAAACCTTTACCTGAAGGGCATGTGAACGCTCCTTGGAGTAACGGCGAAACCCTTCTGACAACCAAGAGCAGGTCTCCTCCGTGGTGGTGACAGCAATCGGCCGCCAGCTGTAGGACTGGACCCCCTGGTTCTGCCAGTTGTGGCGCTCCTCGGCCACGGCCAGCCGGTCCAGGGCCAGGAAGGTGAGGTGGGTGCCGTTCATGATGGTGCTCTCCGTCACCAGGCGCTTGTTGTTCACCAGCTGCTCTTGCAGGGCGTGGATGATGTGGGCATCGCACTTCAGCTCTTTGAGGTTGTGGCACGTCGTTCTGGAGAGAGGGCATGGCCAAAAATTGGGGGTTAACTTTAAACAAAAATTCTAAATGGTCTGGTTTGGTTACAACGTGAGTCATGGGCCTATTTTGGCTTAAATAATATTTGATTAATGTCCTTTTTCATGGAAGTAGACATGGTTTAGTAGTATATATAAAATGAAAGTCTCGATCCCATCCACTATCTCTTTGAGGTAACAGCAAAGGAAGTGGTTATACATTTTTCTTTCAATTCCAAATGCAGTTGATTTTCATATTCCACCTTCTTTACTCTTCACTTCTCTCTTTCCCTTTTCTTTCAATCAGCAAGTTTTTGCCCAGCTACTTTTCTTAAATTGGTGGAAGACTCCTTTACCAAACTCTGTCGACTCTATATATATCCCTCCCCTCACCCCCATAAAGTGAACCAATACCATGCTCAAAAGAATCACATTCTTATGAGGCTATCAAATCATTTTTCATAAGTAATACTATCTCAATTCTTGGAAGAAAAAAACCAGGGATTAAACCTGACACATCAACTACCTTGAAACTTTTCTTTTCGAGAACAAAATTTAAAATTCTTGTTACATCCAACATATTCATTATCTGCTTGGGAAAATTTCCTATCAACAGAAGCACTTAACTTTACATGGATGAGAAAACAGACTTACAGCTGTGCTTTCTCCTTTGCAGTGGCAACCATCTTGGCCAAACATTCTTCAATTTTCTGAAAAATATCCCGAATCAATGTTTTGTAGGACAAGCTGTACAAAAAAGCTGGATTTTGAACTGAATGTTTTCACAAAGTCTAGATACATTCATCCACAAGATACAACTAGGATAACAATCAGTATTGCACAAATGTTATCTGAATATCTGTTATTCTTCTTTCAGTCATTTGAAGTTTGAAATTCACGGTAGCTCATTTTGTAAACAAATTGACTGTTCTCTTAATAATGACAAGATGCAGTAAATGTAAAGGTCGTATTTGGCAAATATTTAAGAGAAATAAAGACTATTAAACTGGTTAATTAGGTCATTCTCACCCTTAAAGCAATTGATAATGGACATTTGGGCAATGTCCACATTACTCTTAGAAGAAAATTATTTGATGCAAATAGAGGACACTGCCATTATTTGGGTGAGCTGAAATAGTAGCATTATTCTGGGGATGTGAGCAAAACATTCTGCTGCTATATGGATGTACTTCAAGACTGCGGCAGAATTCTGTGCCCAACTCGGCTGATACTTGAATCTTTAAAGCCTGGATAACACCTGAATAACATAATAAAAAAGGAAAATGTAGAGAACATCCCTCTAACGTAATATCTGATTAAAACTCTGCCTCAACATCATCATCTTTCTCATCACTCAGTATAAAGAAAAATGTCATAATAAAGTTCAAGTTAAGTTTATTTCCAAAAAACCCTAGGGGCACAAGAAAACAATCATAATTATGTTGCGGCAACTGAACAACACCTCACACACACTGGTTTTAAACAACATACCAGTGCACAATTCCAAACATTTATAAACTTGCAATAACCATCTGCAAAGGCGCGTACACTCGCCCATACACACAAACACTCCAAAATAAAGAAAACCCACAACACCCAAGTTGTAACTGGTAATGGTTTTGGTTTAGAACTTTCCTTTGTCAAACACATTCATGGACTCTCAAAACATCATAAAGCAATTCACTCACCTTTTTGTCTTCGTTCATCATGGACCCCTTCAAAGAGATGTGGTGGGCCAGGGTAGCGGCCATGACCACGGTGGGCACCACACCCGAGGTCAGCACAGGCAGCAGGGGCTCCAGGTCCAGGGAGGCCACAAAGGTGCGCACGAACAGGGGATCCAGTTGGAAGGAGGGGGCCAGCTGCTCTACCAGGGTTGGTGGGAGTCTGTCCACACACAATACACATACCCGTCATAACCGGGTTTCCTACTGAACAAAAATAACAACAACAAAATACACAAAAACAAACAGAAATTCAGATAAACTTTTACTTGACAGGCAGCAACTGAGGAATTTTTATTAATTCTACTATCTATTTTATCTATATACTTACCATTCCACTACAAAGTGCATATTTGTACAAGATTAGCTTGGAAGACAGAAATAAAACCAAGAGTGTCTTACTACCACAACTCCCAATCCAGGTAACTTCCGGCCAAGCAGACTACTCACTTTCTTGAAAGCAAGCATCTAATAAAAAGGGAAGGTACACGTTCAAAAACCATTAGGAGGGAGGTGGGTGGGTCAATTAAATGTAGTGGAATGGTAAGTATATAGATAAAATAGATAGTAGAATTAATAAAAATTCCTCAATCTATTCTATCATCCTTACCATTCCACTACAAAGTGCATGATTACCAACAAGGAGGTGGGTAATGGTTAAGCACTACTCTGAGAACCATGGAACAAACCATGACAGAGATACCACATAAACACACACATACCATCTAAAATAAGAAGGTAAAACAGCAAATCATGTTTACATATCCCCCAAAAGACATAAGTCTATAAAACAAAACAGACAATAAGTCAAACCTCAAAAGGACACCGTCTTGGAGGACAACACAGCACGTCGAATGCCAAACGTGTTGTCCTGCCGGAGAGTAGAAAACTCGCGCAGGCAGAAAGAGGTAAATGTAGTCTCCGACTTCCAGAAGGCGGAGGACATAAGGAAGGGACTGGAACACCCCTGACCAAGACTAGTGAGGTGCTAATAGCCCTAACTTCGTGAGCCCGTATACCTGGGGGCGCAGAACGATCGGCGTGGGAGTAGGCTAGTCGAATCAACTCGACTAACCAGCGAGCCAAAGTGGCCTTACGGATATCATTTGAATAGTTGGAATTCAAAGAAATGAAAAGGCGGCGTTTCTGGCTACGGAACGAGACTGAACGAAGGAGATATGCCCGCAAACAGCGAACCGGACACAGACATTTTCCTCATCGTCCGGAGCGAGGATGTTAGAGAGACTTTCGATAACAACCAACGGAGAAGCTTGCTGAGCCGATTGATTTTTCGCACGGAATTCCGGTAGAAAAGCCAGGGAGATCGAGGAACCATCCTCCGCGAATTCATAATCATTAACTAAACCGCTAAGAGCGTGGATACCACTCACACGTCTCGCTAAGGCAAGACTAACGAGGAAAAGCGTTATAACAGAAAGAAGCTTAAAAGATAACGAAGAAAGCGGTTCACATTCTGACCTGAGAAAGTGAAGCACAAGAAAAAACGTCCCATAGCGGAAGTCTGATGGTTGGGCGAATCGACTTATTACGCAAACCATCCAAAAAAATGGGAAACCAAGACAGAAGAAGCAAAGGAAGGTTGACGACCAGTAGCAATCGAAATAGTGCTAACTGCCGACTTATAACCTGACAAGTTTGGGCCAAGAGGCCCTTCTCATTATGCAAATGAGACGAAAAGAAAACAAACTGAGCACCAGTCGGGTGCAAAGGAGAAAAAGACTCATTGAACAGAAATTGAACCAAGAGGTCCAACGCAAGGAAAACAAGGTATTCATGCTTTGACGACGGGATTGAAGAATCACTTCAAAGGTTTCACCTTACAGACCCTGTGACCGCAATCCTGACCGCAAAGTAGCCAAGCGGTCAGGTGAAGGACGGCAGGATTTCGATGTGGAACGCCCGTCCGCGGTTGAACAAGTGACTTGGTGACAACTGGAGGGGAACACCCGGAACGTGGGTGAGAGCTAACAGCTCGGGGAACAACGGACAGTTTCCCATCCTGACGCTATGAGGATCAGAGCAGGACGCTCCCGAGCACACCTTTCCAACACCTTTGGAAGAAGAGCTGTGGATGGGTAGGCGTAGGCCCACAGACCCGTCCACTGGAGACTGAAGGCATTTCTTGCCCATGCCAAGGGATCTGCCAACGGGGAGACGAAAAGCGGAAGACGCCGGCTGAAGCGAGTTGCAAACAAGTCGATGTGTGGGTTTCCCCACATTGACCAAATGGGTTGAAGGACCTGATGGACGAGAGTCCACTCCGTTGCAATCACCTGGTTGGAACGGCCCAGCTGGTCGGCGAGAACATTCAACTTCCCGGGAAAGAACTCCACGGTAGAAGAATGGAATTCTGTGCAGTCCAAAGCAGGATCTCCTCTGCCTTCCTGGAGAGTGAAGACGATTTCGTGCCCCCCTGACGCCGAAGGTACGAGAGGCAAGTGGAGTTGTCGCCACAAACTGTGACCCACTTGCCTCGTAGCAGGGGAAGTAGCGCTTTGAGCGCGAGCGAAACCGCCTCCATCTCCAGAAAATTGATGTGGAGAGACGAATCTGCTTGGACCACAACCCCGAAACCTCTCACCGGTCCAGATGAGCCCCCCAACCTTCCTTTGATGCATCCGTGAAAAGGAATTCTTGATGGTGGAGAGGCCGACTGGGAACAGAGGACCCCAGCCAAACCGGATCCAACCACTGGAGAACTGAGCCGCGAAACCACGAGCCCAAAACAATCTGAGATTCCAGAGGAAGATGAGAAACCCTGAGTTCCGCACACTTTCGTTGTAACGGACGCCTGTGCAGACGTCCCAGAGGCAAGAGGTCTGCCAAAGACTCCATGATGCCCAGCAACTTGAGAAGTTGACGAACCGTTGCTGAACCTGCCAACAGAACACTTTCCCGAGAGGACTGAATGGACTGGATCTGATCCGGAGACGGACAGACCGTGAACGTCTGGGTATTGAAGACCATCCCCAGAAATTTGAATTCCTGGGCCGGAGTCTAATCCGACTTTTTGACGTTCATGTTGAAAACCAACCTGGACGGACAGGTCCTGGAGCTCCGAAGTGTGTTCCTGGCACCGGTCCCTGGACTGAGCCGAGGTGAGCCAGCCGTCCAGGTACACCTTGAGCCGGATCCCTCTGGACCCGGCCACGCCGACGAACTCCCTGACCACCATGGTGAAAATCCAAGGGGCCAGAGAGAGCCCGGAGGGAAGGGCTACGAACTGATAAGTCGTGTTCCCCCATACGAACCTCAAGAGATGCCTTCGATCTGGGTGGATCGAAATATGGAAAAAGGCATCCTTGAGGTCTATGGAAGTCGCCCAATCCCCCGGCTGGATGAAGTTGTGAACCGAAGCAGCCGTCTCCATTCTGAACGCCATGGGGCGTAGAAAAGCATTGAGAGGAGACAAGTCCAGCACTGGACGGAACTCACAGTTCTTCTTTGGTACAGTGAACATGCGCGAGTAGAAACCCGGGCCTGGGTTGGGTACTGGAATCACAGCACCCTTGTCCAGAAGGAACTTGACCTCTGCGTCCAAGATCTGAAAGCGAAGAGGATCTGCAGGCGGAGAAAAGACAATCGGCACCCACGAGACAGAAGGGTACCGAAAGCATCATCCTGGGGCAGAACCTGAGTGGACTCCACCGAGACAACATCCTGGAAAAGCAGCCAGGAGATGACAAACTCCGCATGGAGTCACCTAGAGCAGCCAAGGCCGATACAAAACGGACTATGAGTGGCCGGACCGGGCCACCACACGCTGCTACGCCCTTTCGAACCAGAAAAATCGAAGTGGCGAGTCTGAGTCAAAAAACAAAATGGCCCACATTTGGACAAGACTTGTTCAGAATGGGCAAGCAAAGGATCGATGACGGGAAGAGACAGCTAGTACTAAATGATTAAGATGAGAATCCGCAAAACAGCAGATTC
Source organism: Phymorhynchus buccinoides (assembly GCA_017654935.2). Lineage (NCBI taxonomy): Eukaryota > Metazoa > Mollusca > Gastropoda > Neogastropoda > Raphitomidae > Phymorhynchus > Phymorhynchus buccinoides. The sequence continues at coordinate 42,396,192 of CM065694.1, forward strand.
AACCTCTGAACTAGCAAACTGAGAAGTCGTAACCAACTCTACATGCTAAGACCGTTGGAAGGTAAAAATAAAAAACTACCTCTGACGTAGGGACAGACCGAAAGAGCAACATAGTTGCTATCGCATGACGTCAAATCTAATCAGATGACGCGGAAATGTCCCCACCGAAAAGGAAAACATGTAGACAAAAGGCGAAACAGTGTGCAAACGTGACGTAGACTTAACCCATTTCAACGCCACCCAGTCAAACAACTGAGCTGACGGCTGGGCATGGAAGATCATGTTAGCCGGACAGTATAGTTCGATCGGGACGGAACCAGACCAAAAAGGATTACTGGAACGGGTGAACGAGACAACTGGTTGAACAACTCATGGTTGTAATCAGAAGAAACCATGCCTGCCAGAACAGACATCATTCGAAAGAACGGCGAAGCCGGGGCCGTTGCCCCCGCAAAAATTCGTTCAGAAGGAAGACAACAAGGGTACGTTTGAACAACTCTCGGTTGCAACCGTGAAAGAAGGAGCGCAGTAAGGCTGCAAGGCCGCCAGATACCCTTGAATGACAGAAACAGAAGGATCTGAAAAAAACTCTTCCATAGAATCCACCGTGTGACCCGAAGTCGTAACTGACGCCGCTGGTTGAGCTGACTGACTGAAGGAAGAACAACCCGACAAAAGGTCCATAACCTCCTGGTGAGAGTAGGTCCGCTGAAGAACCATACCAGCGGTAACGGGCGTGACCGGTACGGGCTGAGGCAAACGTCCCATGGACTGACTGCCCGCCGTCGTACGGTCCTGGGTCTGGGGACCACCCACGGGAGAGGCCGTAGCCGCCGTGACCGTGGTGGACCCGCGAGACCATGTCGCCGTGGCCGGTCCGCTCCGGAGAACCCCGGGTGCGGATGCCGGCCCGGTGCCTAAGGCACCGAGGCTGCCGTCGCCAGGGACCACCCACGGGAGAGGCCGTAGCCGCCGTGCCCGTGGTGGACCCGCGAGACCATGTCGCCGTGGCCGGTCCGCTCCGGAGAACCCCGGGTGCGGATGCCGGCCCGGTGCCCAAGGCACCGAGGCTGCCGTCGCCAGGGACCACCCACGGGAGAGGCCGTAGCCGCCGTGCCCGTGGTGGACCCGCGAGACCATGTTGCCGTGGCCGGTCCGCTCCGGAGAACCCCGGGTGCGGATGCCGGCCCGGTGCCTAAGGCACCGAGGCTGCCGTCGCCAGGGACCACCCACGGGAGAGGCCGTAGCCGCCGTGCCCGTGGTGGACCCGCGAGACCATGTTGCCGTGGCCGGTCCGCTCCGGAGAACCCCGGGTGCGGATGCCGGCCCGGTGCCTAAGGCACCGAGGCTGCCGTCGCCAGGGAAGCTACCCCCATTAGCGGCATCGTCCGTTTTTCGGCCGGCATCACCAGGCGTAATGGTGGCATCGGTGGGTACCGCCCGGTTGTCTATAGCTCTGTAAGACAAGTCGGACAGCACCACCGGTTTCTTCGCAGCTTCTTCTTCCAGAACCGGAAGTGCCCGTGCGGTATCATGAACGCCAGGAACCAATGGGGTACGGGAGCTAGCTTGGCTAGAAGAGCCGTACTGACCTTGTTCGGGAAAAACCCGGATGCCGGTTTGCAGCTCCATCCGTGAGAGATCTTCAACGGACAACGAATCCTGGAGTGGAAGACCAACCGTTGAAAAGGCCGGGTCAACGTCCAAAACACCCAACAACATGAGAAACATCCACCGAAATGTGCTGGACCAAACCAGCCGAATCCACTTGGGAGAAGGAGAACGGCATGGCCGAAGACTATTCGCCCGTAGAACGCAAATGAGCCAGCAATTCCGACACCACTTGCTTTGTATCTTGAACCGAACGCGAAGAATGAGACTTACTCGAACTTCTTGACCGAGATTTGACTTGGACAAAGACTTTTCTGAAGGACTAGATTTTAGAAAACGGTCTTTGTCATCCCTGGGAGGAGAAGGCTGAGGTTCCTTAGTTGAACTACTTGAAGGTTTGCTAACTAACGCCGAAGAATCTACAACCTTCTAAAGAAGGAGTAGATTCCAAAACGCGAAACCCGAAGCCAGAAGCCACGCCCACCTTTTGACCAACAGGCCCGAAATCTTCACAAAGATTACAACCAAAAAAGGGGGGAGGCCGAACGAACTTACCCAAGTAGCAAAGCAACACAAAGAAAACCAAAGGAAAACAAAAGACACTCATTAAGCTGAAAGCAGGAGACAAAATTCCTGGAGAAACAGAAAAACAAACCTGCCTTCCATGCTAGCTTGAAAGAAAGTGAGTAGTCTGCTTGGCCGGAAGTTACCTGGATTGGGAGTTGTGGTAGTAAGACACTCTTGGTTTTATTTCTGTCTTCCAAGCTAATCTTGTACAAATATGCACTTTGTAGTGGAATGGTAAGGATGATAGAATAGATTGACGGGATGAGTAGACGCTGCAGGCCAGTCCCTGGCGGCAGGCCCATTGATGACTGTAGATTCCCATCCTGGATCTACACCAACTCCATTCTTATATCTCCCTCCAGGTCTCTCCGCTCCTCTGTTGACACTAGGATAATATTTCATGATCCACAATACCGTAAGAAGTTCCAGGGAGGGTGTGCTTTTGCTTACGTTGGCCCTGCGATCTGGAACAGCCTACCTTTCTCTGTCCGTCATGCACAAACTCTGTTCTCTTTCAAATGGAAGCTCAAGACTCATCTCTTCTCTCTATCATATCCTTAGCTGTCCTTGATTAATCCCGCTTGTGTGTTGGGTGGTGAGCTTTGTAGCAGGATGACTGTTTTGTTGCTTTTCTGTGCATGCTGCATGTGTGTGTGTGTGTGTGTGTGTGTGTGTGTGTGTGTGTGTGTATGCGAGTGAGATTACATTTTTGTTTCAATGTTTTTTGTTGTTTTTTGTCTTGATTTCTTCACTATCATTTATTTTTCATATTGTTGTTAGTCTTGTCATTGTTGTTATTTGTAATTATTTTAAATCATATTTGTAAGCGCTCTGAGCTCTTTGAAGAAAGAGCATGATGAGTGTCAATTATCATTATTATATCTCAGAAATATCAAATGAAGAGTCTGAAAACAGCCAGCTACTCACCGAGAGTTTCTGGTGTTCTCCTTGAACAAGCTCTTGCTTCTATCCAGGTTGGTCAGGCCCCACCAGTAGTCGTTGCGGAAGTCGTGTGAGGGTTCAGGATCCTGGTAGGGATGAGAGACCCCCTGCAGGAAATGGTAGAGGGGCACGCAGAACAGCCAGCTGGGGTCTGGACTCCGCTGCCCATACCTCCAGCCTTGATAGTTGCTGGTGTTGATTAGCATGCACATTTTCCTGGCAAACTCACTGCAACAGAACACAGAAATAAAAATACTGTATTTTTTCAGACTACAAGGCGCACATTACAACCCCCCCCCCCCCCCCCCCCCCCCGAAAGTTAGGGCACACTTTTAAAAATAAAATACACATGTTTTGGTTATTTGCTCATAGATTCAAAACGCTTTGCATCTAGAGCTTAAAACTTGGCAGTCCCATACATAAGAGGCATGACCTTACAATGAATGCAAAATTGTTTCGCGATCATCATCAGTTGCTATAGTAACGTGAGTTTTAAAAGGCGCCCAAATAAAACAAAATGTGTAACAATTTCAATGCCTAGGCATTTTTTCAACAATGTGAATTGAGTAAAATGGTACTCTGCACACATTAGCAGGAAGCTTAAAGAATGAGTTAAACTCACAAAAAGATCCTTTCTAAACAAAAGATATAGTGCAACTAATTGCTAAGTCACGATGGCTGTGAAGAGAAAGTTGAGCCTTTTGGATCTTCTTCTTCTTCTCTCTTTGGGGCCCACGATCATTAAATTGATCATTGATCTAGGGAGATCCCTGGAATGGCTGCAGGAAGGTGTTGCTGTGCGGGAACTGCTGTCACAGCTTACTAATGACTGACAATATTTGAAGTTGGTGACCGCCTTCCTGCACAGCCACACCCTCCTGCAGGTATGCCAAGGGTTTCCCGAGTTCCAAAAAGCTCAAGTTTCGCTGCTCAACTCTCGTAACTAAGCAAATAATTTCACTCTCTTCTGTTAAGGAAGGATCTTATTGAGAACTGAACGCATTCTCTAAGGCTTCCTGCTAACATGTGATGGGCACCATTTTGCAAAAATCACACTATAGAAAAAATGCTGAGAAGTTTTTAAACTCATGCTACCATAGAAACCAATGCGACTGTGAAACATTATTGCTTTCACTCTAAGGCCAAGTTGTATGTAACTGCCAAGTTTTAAGTTCCAGACGCGAAGCGTTTTGAAACTACAAGCAAATAACCAAAACATGTGCATTTTGAAAGTGTTCCCTAATTTTTTTGTAGCCAGCTTATAAGGCACACCCCAAACATTTTACACAACTGACAACTTTATATATAAGTAATGTCCCATATGTTCTTTTAAAGAGCGGGAGGACGTAAAGCATAACCGACGTTTTACACAAAACTCAGATTTTGTTCTAATATTTTCTTACTATTTTATTAGTCGCATTATAAGGTGCAGGGGTGTCAGTCTGGGGAAAAAAGTATCGCCTTATAGTCCGAAAAATATGGTAAACACTTTATGGGCAGGGTGAAATAGTTCTCGAGCTTTCCTTTACCACTAAAAAATATCACAATCTGAAAATCTTTCTGCAAGAGGATGCTATCTATTGTCTAGCATTGATGGAAGGAAGCTTCGATTGTTGAGTTTTTCTCCCTTAACAAGAATAAAAATATGGACACTGCCAACTCGACATGATCCTTTCACCTCTTTGTTGGCCATACGGATGGAAAATGAGAGAGAAGCTATTGATGGAAACTGCTTTGTTGAGCTGCTCTCATTCAATACATTAACTCTATAACAAATACAGTGGATAAATGTAGCCGTTGACAGAAATTCTGCTACTTGTTTTTGAACTATTTATGGAGAATTCTTGTTCCAGTTTTAGTCTTTAACCTTTAAGAAAGGCAAGTCTGGCTTGACTCAAGTTTGTTTTTTAATCCTCATATATAATTAACTAGAATTTGTTGGTTTGTTCTTTAACCCCCAGATAACATTTACTTGATAAGATTATTCTTCATTACCCAATAAAGGTAATTTTGTCCCGACTTGATCCAGATTGCTTCTTACTTCTTGCTGGCCATGTAGGTTATCAAGATCAGGGATCATGTTAACGCACGTTTTTTGAGTATTTGACGTGTTTTGAAATTCCCTTACACATTTCCTGAGCAGTCATGCGTAACATGCACGCAAAACGACTTCTGCCCACGTGCAAGTGTAACAGAATGGTCCTAAAAGACAGAGACGACAATCAGCCACGCATTAAAACGATCCTTTCAGTTTCAAGGCAAAATACTGACTTCTTTTATTCTACTGATCGAAAGTTAAAACATCAGATAACATTGCTGTTATCAAACACTTGACATAAAACACATATACTCACACTCTTCACTGGCTTCCAATTTCTGCTCGAATTCAGTACAAGGTCGCATGCCTCACCTTCAACTCTATTAATGGAACTGCCCCTCAGTATCTCACTGACATTGTACAAACCTACACTCCCACCCGACATCTCAGATCTTCCTCCGACTCATGCCTGCTCTCCACTCCCCGTATTAAAACTTAATCCTTCGGTTAATCTTCTTTCTCGTACTCTGCTCCCTCGGTCTGGAATAGCTTACCACACAGTGTTCGCCACTCTTCCTCTGTCCAGTCTTTCAAAACTTCTCTGAAAACTCATCTTTTTGAAACCTCATACTCTCACCTCTAATCCACGTAGTCCTTGATGATATTACCCTGCAGTATGTGTGTGTGTGCGTGTGCGTGTGTGCGTGCGTACATGTGTGTGTGGGGGGAGGGAGGGGGAGGAGGGAGGGCGAGAGATTAATACATGTATTTTGTATGAAGTCTTACTTATTTTTAATGTTTTATTCATTGATACTTGTCTTCATGTTGATTATTCTTGGCTTGTCTTTAATGTGTATGTTTATCTGTATGTTAGTGTTTAGGCCTTTGTTCAGCGCTTTGAGCACCCTGCAAAGGGAGTTAAGCGCTCTATAAATAACCAGTATTATTATTATTATTGGGAAAATAATAATAATTGGGTTCCACTTTAGCTCCCTTTAAATCTCTCTAAGAAATTAAGACAAGCATAAGATCCAAAAAGCACACAATTAAAGTGATTCACATTCCTTTATAATTAGACATGCTAGCTCCAAAGAGGTAAACTACGCCAAACATTTCCATATAAACCAGCCCAACTGCTGCTACACAAACATATTTAAACATTTAACGAATAACCCACAGTAACTCACCTAAAAGACAGAGACGACAATCAGACACGCATTAAAACGATCCTTTCAGCTTCAAGGCAAAATGCTGACTGAAATCCCAATGTCCTCTCAATCCAAGACACACAAATAAGCAGTGAGTTCTGTTCTTGTGCACGTGAAACAGTAACCCAAATTCATTTATAGAATAAAATGTGTGCCACATTCAGACATGGCTTTAAACTACTGTGGGAGCGTTCAGACACTGCGTTACACACGCACCATTGCATCCACCCACACCCACACACGTGCGCACGCACACACACACACACACGCAGAGAGAGAGAGAGAGAGAGAGAGAGACAGAGAGAGAGAGAGAGAGAGAGAGAGAGAGAGAGAGAGAGAGAGATACAAACACACAGAGTGTGTGAGTGTGACAGAAACACAGAGAGACAGGGACATATAGAGACAGGGACACATGGAAAAAAATGGAACTGAGCAACAATAGACTGGACCAGGTTACTCCAGGTCTAGGCTACGACTACTGTCAGTGTCACTGTCACAGTGCCATTCTTGGCTGTACTGAAAACCTGAAAACAAACTGAATCTCCAAATCGCTGTGTTCCGTGTTCTCTGGAAAAATAATTACTTTTTGGGTGAAAATATGTGAAAGTTGTCAGCCTATGCTAGTCTCAGTGTTACTGTGCAGTGTGCTGCAGGTGCCACGCTTGACTCGGTTGTTCAAAAACGCAATACAAAAGGAAAACACTAACCGGTCATGTGCATAACTTGTATGCTACAATGAAATGCTTTGCAGCACTTCTGTCATGGTACAACAGGTCACGGCAATCTTACAATAAAATAAATCAAGCGAGGCGCTTTTCAGTCATCGAATTGAGTGCAATTAAATTTTGTTTTTCGTCTGCACTTGGAGGTGTGTCGTTGGGGTGATCAACAATTCGTTGATTTACGTGATATGATAGAAAGAAATAGAACAGTGTTCTATTGTGAAAAATAGTCAGACTAGAGGCTGTAATATTAAAATATTTTGATGATACTATCATTAACATTGTGTTGTCATGGAGAAATAGTGAAATATGTTAACGTGTGCGGAAGCCTTTAACAACATTCCCTCACCCTTTGTTGGCCATGTTGGTGGGGAAATGTGAAGCGATGATGTCCAGGTCGGCACAGGTGGTGTTGTTCATGTCAGGGCGCAGCTGCATGGCGCGACATATCACCTGGATGAACTGAATGTCCATTGGCAGTTTGAAGGTGTCCACCAGGAGCCACACAAACAGCCCCAGGGTGGCTGAGCCTGGTCCTGAGGCACTGTTCTGCAGTAGTACCCTGCCTAAGGGTTCAGCCAGGATATCTATCACTGCCTTGAAAACACAAGAAAACCATCCTCATTGACTGCATAACCTCCTTTTTGTGCCCTCAAATTAGTTAAATTGTAGATTAGAAAACCTCCGCAACTTTATGACTCTGTCTCAAAATCTGGTTCTTTCAGTTTCATGACAATAACCCTAGGCTGATCCTAACCCTTTCCCAAGAATGGTAGCACGTTGCTTCTCAGTAAAAATGTTCATTGCCAAAAGTTGATGGGGGGGTGTCTAAATTACAACTTTTCCCTCAGTTCTCTATGAGATTTACCAGTACATATTATCACTTTTTAACATTCTAGGTACTCTCAGTGTGCTTGTACTTGTGAGGAAACTGTTGATTATATCACACACTAAAACAGAAGCTTTCAGTGGCTTCAGTGGATATAAAGGCAACAAATAAATGCACCCCCCCCCCCACCCCCATACAATTTGTTTTCTTCTAAAACATATGCATAAACAAAAGTAAAAAAGAATAAATTGATGGAATGGAAGTAAGAAGGGCAAAGAAATGAAGGAACGACTACAAGCAATATAACATAATAAGCTGTACAAAATCCAACCAATTGAATACATTGTAACACACCTTCTGTACTAGAGATTCATCCACATAGAGCTGACTGGCGTCCAGCATCTGGAACCTGAGGCTGCCCATCACCTGCTGGACTTGGTCCAGGTAGCCTTCCATCGTCATCTGACCATTACCTGCTGCACTGTAGCTGGCCTTCTCTATGTCATTGACTGAGGGAAGAAACGTCTCTGCTGAACAGCGGGCATCATGACACACTCGCTCGTTGAAGATTGTGAATCCAAAGAATCTTTTCACGCGTGACAAAACCGATTCTTTGAAAGCTTCAGGAAAGTAGGCTGTTCCGTCGTATCGATGCCAAGTGCCTATCATGCGCAAAACAAATCACAGAAATTATACTTATAGTGTTAAATCATTACACAGTGTTATCTATAATACAAAGTGCTTTTTAAGTTGCATTTATCGATATTCAAAAATAGACTGAAGTTTTGAAGTAAAGGTAATCACAAATGTGCAAATACAGAAAGGATTTCCAAGTTACATGTATTACAATCATGATCCAGAAACACTTTGACAAAATCAAGAAATTCTAAATACAGAACTACAGGAAAGTTTTAAAATTACAACCAATTCTTAATCAGAACTTCTAACTGACCTGTGTGAGCCCTTCGTTTTTCCAAAATAGAGAAATGCCGGTTGACAAGTTCAGGTCTGGTAGTATGGTCTCTTTTTTGCACTAACTCCCAGATCACATTATCGTTTCCCCTTTTCTTGGCAATGTACTTGTAGTGGAATCCTGAGTTCCTCAAGTCCTTGCGCATCACTATCTTCCCCTCATACACAAATCCAACCTCCGTTTGTCTGAAACCAAACCAAGCCATAAGAATAGATTACAATGACAAATGATGTTTAAAATAACAATTAAAAAACAAAAATAACTATCTGTACAAGAGCAGTACAGTGCCAGCATTTGCCACAAAGCTTTTTCGTAGATTCTTAACTTAAAGTAATTTGCTGAATAAATGTAAACTTCAATGATACATATTAAATGTTGCTTACTCACGTTATTATGGCAGTAAAAATTACTTATGATTTTGATATATATCCCTTTAGTTCCGTGAACGTTCGGGAACGTTCAGAAAAAAACCGGATCGTAAATGCCGAGAACGTTCGGGAACGTACGGATTCCACGTGGCCGCTTTGGGCGCTTCCATTTTGTTTCTATCACATGGCAGTCACGTGGACGCTTCAGCCTCGCTTTCGCAATAGATTACACTTCCGCCCTGTTGCTTGCAATGGCTTCTAGGCCGATTGGTTTGGAAGATATGAATTTTTGAAAATTAGTGACCGACTTAGGCATTTTCGCGATTTTTCCAATATGGATGACGAACAGTTATGGCGTCCATTGACTGAGGAAAGCGATGAATGGTCGTATTTTTGTGAAAGATGGGACTTATGAGATCGCGAAGTAATGAGTAAGGAAATGTACTCTGACCTATTTCGGCAACGAGCTTGTTTTTGTTGGATTGATGCAAATTTTTGAAGTCGTGTTACTGACATCAGCATTTTCCCGACTTTTGCATCATGAATGACGAATCGTTATTGCATCCACTGAGCGATGACAGCGATGAAAATTGCTTTTTTTGTGAAAGATAGGAATGATAAGATCGTGAAGTGAAAGGGTAAGTGAATGATTTTGATCTACATTTCCATTTCAGTCGTCTTAGGCTTCACCAGTGGTGACCAGTCTGCAAAAAGTAGGCAGTGAATGACTAGTGAATGCAGTTTGCGACTACACTTTGGCATTTTGATTTTTTGTGTGGAGCAATGCATCCCCATAACATCGTGAAATTCATTTCGCAAATCAGACAGACATCTCGGCAACACATTCAAAACAAAAAAACACTCATAATCTGCTAGGGTATATTTTATTTTATTATTTTTCTGACGCTACCCCCCCTTTTGTGCGGAGTGACGTCCCTTGGGCTAGGATTTCAGAGGTGATTGAGCGCACAGAGCGTCAGGAATTAAAGGGTTAAGGTACATTTCCTAAAACTGTTAATCAATTCACAGTTTTTGTTCCATTATTGTCTGAATTTCAGCTTTCAGAAACCAAGGGTGAGTTGCACAGCAACGATAACACTTACATGAATGTTTTAACTCTCTCAAAACAAAAGTACGCTATAGTGTACATCATGTTTAAACATTCACAGTTCATAACTTGGCAAACCCAAGCAAACCAAACTAGTATGAAAGTATTCCTCTACGGTCCCTTAGTAGTTTTCAACCAATGAAATGACTTCTAGTCTATTTTAAGGACAGCAATGAATGCAAATGAGTGCTCATCCCCCTCTTTGTCTTCTTTATAATATTTTTAGCAAAACGTCATTTTCGTAATTTTCGGGTTATAAGGCAATATTTTGTTCTCCAAATCTGACCTATGTGCCTACTAAACGAGCGCACCCTATTAGTAAACAAAATCATGAGAAGAGAGGCAACGATTGCTGTACTCAGTACAGTCTACTATGAGTCAGACATCGAAAGTGGTCACGAGTCGCCAATACGACGAAAACTCACGTTAAAATGCTTCAAAATCCCTAATATCGTTTGAGATACTGTCCAACACATGCCATAACCCTTCACTGGATGTACAAAGCATTGTTGCATATCAGTTTTCGCTAAGAATTGTCCAAACACAATTCAATTCAATTCAATTCAAATATCTTTATTATCCATTAAAATACAAGTTTGAAATGGAAAATTTTCTTCCACAACATGTGCAGCAGATTGAACTCAAACATGTACATTAAATCAATTATTAAGAACACACACACACACACACACACACACACACTACACATATAATTATACATAACAGTGTTTCCCATAAGGATCAAATGTGAGGGTCCCAGGGACCCCCTGTGCAAAAATTTAAGGGTCCTTTTGAAATGTTTAAGGGTCCCCAATCAACACTTAAAAGCCTGCTTCAGTGAAGGTGAATATGCGAAACACACAAGCTACATACCTGCCTTGTCACGTAAAATCATGTATAATACTTTGCGCATGCTCACGCACATAACAGAGAGTAGAGAGATTAAACTTGGTCTGTGAAAAACATGTGCGTCCTTGGGATGCACAGTGCTGAAATTAAAGAGTCCCTTCCTGATTTTAGTGCTTCAGGGACGCACAAATGTGCTTTATGGGAAACACTGCATAAATTAGAGAATTACAAACATTCAACAAGTAATGATTGTTTTCAAGGCAATTACAAAATATTATTTCACAACCACACAAAGAGAGAGAGAGAGAGAGAGAGAGAGAGAGAGAGAGAGAGGGGGAGGGGAGAGAGAGAGAGAGAGGGGGGAGAGAGAGGGGAGAGAGAGAGAGAGAGAGGGGGGGGGAGAGAGAGAGGGGGGGAGAGAGAGGGGGGGGGGGGGGGGGAGTGAGAGAGAGAGAGAGAGATAGAGAGAGAGAGAGATAACAATCAACATTGATAAATCAATAGCAATATTACAGGAAATATATTATCTCTCACACATCCAATTACACCCACACTATACAAAATATTTATCAAGCAGCAATTATGTCATTAAGTTATTTTAAAACATATCAATAAAGTAATTATCATTAAACATTATCAGTCATCAATAGTACCAATATTAAACATATTAAGAGAATATTAATCACAGACAGGCAGACCCCCCCCCCCCCCCCCCCCCCCCCTCACACACAAAAAGAAAATGAGTTACACATAAGTTTTGAGAGCAGTGTTGGAGTTGTTCAGGATTGCTATGGCGGATGGAATGAAGGAGTGCTTGTACTGGTTTTTCTTTGCCAGAGGTGCCCGAAGGCGTCGCCCTGAAGGCAGTGTTTGAAAAGAGTCATGAAGGGGATGAGTGGGATCACGGAAGATCTTGCCAGCTTTACGTCTAGTGAAATCTTTGTAAATGTTTGAGAGTTGCTTCTGTTCTTTACCAATGATTTTAGATGCTTGCTTGACAATGCGTGACAGTTGTGCTTTACATCTTACAGTTAGATTTCCGTACCAGGCAGTGATAGTGAAGGTAAGAATGCTTTCAATCAATGACCTGTACACTAATTCCAAAATACTGCTATTTACTTGAAAATATTTAAGCTTCCTGAGAAGAAAAAGCCTTTGGTTTGCCTTTTTGCACACACTATCAACATGGCTGCTGTAACTAAGCTTCTTATCTAAAAGAACACCAAGGTATTTAAAACTTGTTCTACATTATCACCCTTGATTTTACATAAGGCAGGAACAGGAAGTCACACAAACAGAAGTTCGATTATTTGAAAGGGGAGCCAACTCTCATTTATGACAGCATAATGGCGGTCGGCAAGCGTTTACAGAACGCGTACGGGCTTCAAAGTTTGACTTTCTTTTTCAAGGTTTGCATCGCCTTATAAACGAGGGTGCCTTTTACCAATTTTTATATTTTTCTTGAAAATTGCCTTATTCGCCTTATACACACACCAGCACCTAATGATCAGAAAAATATGGCAATCAGCATGTAATGAAACTTTTGACTGACACTAGCTCTTTTAACCCTTTCACCGCCAATGTCGCATTTTTGCACCACAATGGTTTAACAGCCATGTCACTAAAACATCAAAATCAGGGCCTGTTATCTGAAGACCCTATTTTCTTAATTTTAGGACTAATGTTATACACATCACAGAGGAATTTGCAATATTGCAGATTTTTTTTCTTCTCTACCCAGTTAAGTTTAATGGTATTTTTTGGCTGAAAAATGGCTGGCGGAGAAAGGGTTAATATTATAAACAATGCCACACATTCTCATAACTGTACCTTCAAGAGTTCTTTCAAAGATACCCGGCTAGTGTTGAACGGTTGCAAAGGAAAAGAATCAGGCAGTGTTGTACAAGTATAAAATCATGACCATTTTTCCAAACACATTTCGGTAACTTTTCTGATATTTTTATTTTAATGCCAATGGTTAACATCATGGCAAAGTGTGTTAGCCACTTTACCACATGCCTACCCTTTCTAATTATTGAAGTGTAATCTTAAAATTAGGTAAAATTGCTTGTGATTTGATCAAAGTAACAAGGAACCCTCTGTAGGAAGACGCATTGATTCAGTATACGTAGGGTTTTTTAAAACTTTATTTTTGCCTTAAAAATAGAAATTGTAAAATGAACTCTTTTTATTCCTGTGCAACTTTAACCCTCTCAAGACTGCAGAACCGAAATCCGCCCGATTTTTTTTCCTTCCCTGGTGCCCGATGACGCCGATTGCGCCCGCTGAACGCCAGGTCTAGTAGTTTCACTTTCACTTTCTCCCTACCCACAATGCAATATACTAGGTTAGTTCTTCCTGTTCCTGACTCTCACTGATCCGTTTTTGGTCTTTACAGCAAGGGAAAGCACCCAATAGTCTTTTTGAACGGATTTTTTGAAATGACCCCAAATTTTTTTTCTTCTTTCCACGTGACGTGTACAGTATTGACTCGGCGTGATGCTCGGAGCGCCATTACGGATTTTTTCTTCTAATTCATGGTTTGTTGTGTGACATTGTGTAAGCTTTCGAATGAAAATATCATCATTGCTATTCAATATGCATCTTTCAGAAATGAAATGTGAGTTAGACTTTATTCTGGGTGATTTTTTTAATGAAATGATTTGGTGTGACGTTCGGAGTTAATGCCCTTGTCTCAGGGACTGGGATCGATTCTCGGTTCGAATGGTCAGTAGTCAAAGGGTTAACACCTGAAGCTCTTTGCAAATCTTTCCGCTATTGCAGTTAAGTGTCTGGATGTGCCTGGTCCCTATTGTTTCCATACCCATCAACAAAGCAACCTATCATTTTAAAAACTAAAAACAAAAGTATTCTGGCAGTGGATCACAACTGGATAATAATTATCTTTAAAAAAATAACAGGCTTCTAAATTATCTAAGTCCAATCTTCTGAAAACTGTGGTAACAGGGCCATCAAGGGTTTAGACTGTTGAGGATTAACATTGACATTGGTTCTCAAAATGGCACAATTTTTAAAGGGCTATTTGACAGTAAAGATCACACTCAAGAAAAAAGGCAAAACGCCTGGCACCAGAAACAAATCCTCTGCCAGAAATTCTTAATCCTCTGAAATCTGCATAATAAATCCTCTAACAATTCTAATGACTGAATAAAAAGAATTGATAAAAAAAAACCTTACGTAACAAAGCCCATTCTGTGCCTGTCCTCAGGTGGCTCGAATCCACCTAGCCAGGGTGGTCTGCAACGGATGAAGATGTTGTATTTCCGGGGATCCATGTCTTCCCACATATCTGACACGATCACGTGGAACACCACCGTCACCATGTCTGCATTGGTCCTGAAATTCAACATGCAAAACATGTTTTTAGTTTGTTTTGTTTCTTTCATATAAATTAATCATATGAATTCTGCATATATATCCTTCAAAGCATAGTCCGAGAACTAACTGACTATTAAAAAAAGAGTTTCAATGACAAGAAAAAGACTTTAATGTAAGTAATACTTAAATACATTCTAAGAATTATTTTTGCTTGGTGTGTTGGTGCAGTTGACCACAATGCCCAATGAAGATTTGTAATAAATCAAAAGCTTGCAGTAATGTTCAGCATTTGGTTCTAATTTTATCATCTTGAAAAAAAAAGACTTTCATTTAATTATCATAATTCCTTCCCTCTCCACAGTATCTGAATGGTGGTGCGCAATAAGTTTCGTAAATTGTAATGGGCGCACCGTAGCACAGACTGAAACCTCACGCACACGCAGCAAAGAAATCAAGTTAACACAAACATCTTGCATTGTGACAAAGAACAATCAAAACATTCAAGAATGTTACTTACGTCAAAGAATTCTTAGCGGTGTTGTTTTGCTGCTGAAACAGAAATATATTTTTTATTTTTGGTTACACCATTAAAATAATTCTTTAATATTTCAGAATTCTCATTCTCTCTCACACACACACACATGCGCATGCACACACACACACACACACACACACCACATATAAATCCTAAGTAGAGGTGAATGGAACTAGTGAGACGCTATGCATTAAAAGATGGATTAAAACTTCAGGTACTTCTACCAACTATCAACAAGAACTTTTGATTGATGTAGAAAAATAAATTTAAAGACTACGTACATTGGTCATTCCTCTTGTGACAACCCCAGAATAAGGCATCTTCGCACCATCTTGAAGCTGTTGCGGTTTCTGCCATGGTTCGTTAGTTCTACCGGACTGACCGGCAGAAGTCGACGCATTTCCTTGTCTGTCAGCCACTTTGCCTTGCGCTCCCTCTTCTTTCTTTGCTGCGTCGTTTTGCTTGTCCTTTCCTGTCTTCTTCTTGTCCGGCGTCTCCGTTTCTTTAGAAGACGATTTTTTCTTTGATTTTTGTTCTTTTTTGCTGCCGCCTTTTCCCTTAACACTGTCCCCCGTTTGTGCTTGCAGTTCCTTTTCCGTGTCAACATCCGACCTCTTCTTGCTGGGTCCACTTTTATCTTGGCTCCCAGGTTTGTGGAATCCTGAAGCTTTCTGTGCGCAATGACCAGATTCAGTGTCCACGTCAGAACCTGACTTGCTGCTTCCACGCTCCTTTTCTCGCTTTTGATTCCCAGAGCTCTTGTCTTTTCTGTCTTTGTCAAACACTGGGGAAGATTTGGATGTACCGTTGTCATCAACAGTGCTCTGTTTTTCTTTATCGGCCACCACCTCTTTTTCTTGGGTGTTTTCCCCATTATCAGCGGCAACCTGCTTGACAAGCGTGTCTTCCTCGCTGTCAACAGCAACTTGTTTCACGTGCGTGTTTTCATCTCTGTTGGCTGACTCTGCATCCTCTCTGCTTCTCAGCTGAGCATCAAGATCCCTGTTGCTCACTTGAACTTTCGCAGAAGTTGTCTGGCTCTCCATGGATATCACTTTTTCAATGCTAAACGCTTTGTCTGCGTATTGAGCAAAGTAAGTTTTCTCGGCACCTGCAAAAGAAATGTCAAGATTATTGCTTGCTCTTCGATACCTTTATATATATATAACCTTATTAAAAAAAATCTAAAAAAATATGGCCGAGAATTTTTTTCTTTTTTTTTAACAGCTATGATTTTAAGTTTGAAAAAAAACTACAACAAAACTTAAAAACTAATGTGATCGAAATTACTTCACAAGTAGGATTTTTTATTTTAATTGTTACATTTTCCTTTTAATTTGCATGTTTTTAACAGGCCTTTGGTGGGGGAAAGTAAGCCAAAAGGATGCTGCTTGTATACAAAATCTTTTTAAAAAATGTCATTATAACATATGCTTCAATTTTAAACTGTTCACAATTGAAAAAAACTATTTAAAAATGTCAACCAAACATAACCTTCATGGAAGAGATTCTAATGCAGATAAATATTGTTAGTCAAATTAAACTGGAGCGAAAAAGTTAAGCAACCTTTTGCAAAACCAGGCAAAATATTTCTCTGGGTGATTGGCACAGCTTTCGTAAATCAATACAAATTTAGCCTATTTATTTAGCGAACTGCATGCATAATTTCACTTTGTTTACATGCAAATTACGTTGTGGGTAACGCCCACACCAATGTTAGGGTACCCTTTGTAAAAAGTCAAGTTTGATGCACATGTTCAAGACTGCTCCCTCATCACATCAGACTTATCAGAACCAGGAAAAAGTGACACAGAGGTGGCAGAGAGTGGGTTGTGTTCAGGCAAGGCAGTTATGGTCAGCTATCACTGCTCGTTTTCGAATGACAACGCCAGAAAGTCAGTCAATGACACTGTGTGAGACAGGTTCTTTCAAGTACTCAACAGTCCAATACACTGCAAGTATAGAGCTGACATTCAAAAATGCGAGCATTATTGTCGGTAAAGACCAGCCAGCATGATCTTCATGTCTCAAAATGACTGAACATTTAAGGGACATGCTGTAGAGAGCCATCCTGGTCAAATAACCACTCCAAACAAGGTGGTTTAGCTCACAAATGCTGTACAAGAAGGATGGAACAATGGGCAGCTTAGGACGATAAATTGACCGCCAGAGGGCAGTACAACCGTTAGGGGCTTATCACGAGCTATTCTTAGTTGGGCGTAGTGAGAGAAAGAGAGAGAGGGAGATGAGTCCCACCCTCTCACTCTCTCTGACTACGTCCAACTAAGAATAGCGCGTGATAAGCCCCTAACGGTTGTACTGCCCTCTGGCGGTCAATTTATCGTCCTAAGTTGCCCATTTGGAGCAATAAAAGCCTATTTGCTGCATATAAAATGGCGCCAAAAGGCGATTTAGGTATGGGGAAGTTACGTTCGTTACTAACAGCACATAACGCAACATAAGTGACACAATCTGTGCAAAATTGAAAGAGAAGAAATTGTTTTACTTATTCTCAATGGAATCAATCAGCAACACATCTCTACTTTGTTCTCTGTGGGTGTCCAAAGTCAAACGTTTTCAGAGGAAGTGAAATGGCAGAACGAAATTGGTTACTTTGATTTCACATTTTGAGTACTTTTTGTATTCAGCACATAACCGAGACTAGTCTTAGTGTAACTAGAGAAAGAATGAAACGATTCTTTGAGTTCACTTTCGTTTTATGAGTTATCAAACTTTTTGTTGTGGATTTCAAAGAGGGGTTGCTTAACCTTTTGGCATGTGTTTATAACAAGCCGATCAACAAAGCGTCAACCAAACAAAAAAAGCTGCCTATGTGGCATCCGATTCTCTTATAGCTGGCGATAATTTTACCTGAAACTGTTCTCCCTTCACCAGCATCCTCCTCCTCATTGCTCTGAGCATGGATTGCGTCCCCTTGACCATATTTTTTGCCACGGGAGGGAGAGTCTGCAGCAGCTGTTGTAAATATAATACAGACAACAGTTGCAAGGAGAACTGGTTGTGTAGGTTACACTCGAAGATCTGAAATATTTTACCATATCAAATTGAAATACAGCAAGCTTTAACATTCACAATGATTCTTTGCCAATACACTGCACAATACCTAGAACACCAAGGCTACATCAAAATATTGTTATGTTCTGCATAGTTATGATGCGGGGATTGTCTTTAGCCATGACAAGCTCCTAGCATAACACCATCAGCTCAAAATCCTCGTAAGTGTGGCTGCCCACATGGCAGGGTAATATAAAAAAAACGGTCACACACGTAATGTTCTCATCCCCAGCTAGTGCATTTGTACCATAGTGTTCAGGTGCTTCGGCTGTTGGGATGATCCCCGGACTCTTTAAGCCAGGGCACAACAACAACTGCACAATACGTTAGCTCTGATTCACATTCAGATTGCACTATTCTATTAGTGCCATTTAATAAAATATTGCTTCATTATTTTACCAACTCTTTTCCAAAAGATACCTCAATGATGGCAAAGGAAGAAATGGAAGCATTCAACAAAAAGTAAACTTTTGGAGGGCTATCAAAACAACCAATGCCGAATATTTGAGTGAAAGTAAAGAACAAGAACCTTACTTTTAAACCTACAGTCGTGGAACATGGTCAAAAACCTGAAGAAAACATCAGCGACAAGAAGAAAAACACTACAAAGGAAAGCTACCTAACTGGGTAGCAACAGTGCCCAAAGAAAGACGGGGAGAGAGGGAGAAGAGGAGGAGGAGGAGAGAGAGAGAGAGAGAGAGAGAGAGAGAGAGAGAGAGAGAGAGAGAGAGAGAGAGAGAGAGAGAGAGAGAGAGAGAGAGAGAGAGAGAGAGAGAATGTTGGAAAGACTCAGCAAATGATATGTTAAAAAGAAATCGATAACATTATGGTATGATGAACGATCTGCCTAGTCTTCGACAATTGGTACATTTCTGTTCAATTCTACCTTCACTTACAAGAACGGTTCAGAGATTTGGTTAAACTGGAATCGTCAGTGCAGGGGACAGGTGCCGAGACTATCACTGTGTGGCTTTTCACCAACTTTGTGGCAGCAGGAGTTTCGGTCAACGGTAAAGCTTTACCTGCAGCTGCTGTGTCTTTGTCAGAAGATTTTTCCTTGCTATCTGTGCTGTCATCATCATCATCGTCGCTGTTTTCTCCTGAGCCAATGGCTGTAGCTGTTGCATCTCCTCCTTCAGAACCAATAGCAGAAGCCGTTTTATTCCCTCCAGAGCCAGTGGCTGAAGCCGTTTTCGCTGTCTTAGCCAGCACTTTGGTGCCGCAGTTCAAGCAGAAGGGAACAGAAGGGTCCAGGACCGAGCCACAAGGGTTTCCATCTTCCGTTTGCCCTGTGCATATCTGCGGCTGACTTTCCGCCTGTTTGGCCACGATTTTCATCCCGCAGTGGCCGCAAAATTTGGCGCTGGAGACGTTGGCGCTTTCGCAGGAATGGCATACGATTGAATCCTCCTCTTTTTTGTTTGGCGTGCCGCAGTTGAGGCAGAACTTCGCGTCGGGTGGCAACGGTTGCCCGCAGCCTTCCCCTCGGCACTTCATTCTGTAACAAAACAACACCCAAAAAAGTGCATTTATTGGCAGACACGGTTGAAACAGCCTAGTGCTATGCAGGCTAATATTAGAGCAAGGCTGACAAACTAGCTTTGATGAGGTGGATTAGAAATGTGTCACAACATTCCTGATATTATTGCAACAATAAATTAAGTCACAACACCCCCTCGATATTCTTATCTAATACTGGATAATGATTTGAAACAGGAATGTGTATTATTTTTACATAATTAACCTTTTCTAAGCGGGTCAGCCTTATACTGCAGACTGCTTTCCCAACCTTTCCCGACAGGGATGCCATCCACTGGGGATGGGGAAAACTGAACTTGAGGACGGATCCTCAGAATTTGGCAGACCCAAGTTTTAAAAATCCCAGTCATTTTTGTGTTCAGTATATGTGAAACAAACACTTTTTTAGCACTTAGGGACATGTTAACTTTCTTATGGCTCCTAGTTTTAGTATCAGCGGTTGGTGGTATGCGAGGAATGCAGGATGAAATCAGAGACCCTTTGGGTTTTTCCAGGCAGCTTGCTGAATAGGAATTTCCATTCTCAGAACTAATCTAAACAGGATGTACCTACGCTATCTCACCTGTTTCCATAAAGTAAATGAAGAGAAAGAGACTGTTGCTCTGGAGTAAATTGTACATGGGCGGATTACGATGAACATAAAGGGGGGTTTCCAGCAGACTTCAAAGCACAGTACTTTACAGTTACGGAAATTTGTTATGGATGAACGATGTACATGTAGTGTGTGTGTGTGTGTGTGTGTGTGAAAAAGAGAGTGAGATCATTTGTTTTACATTAGGAAGCCGGGGTGGGGGGTTCCATCCAACCAGGACCCCCCCCCCCCCTAATCCGTCCCTGTTATATGACGAAGTGAAAAGTGATAAATAGTGAAGACTAAAATAAGAATCAAGAATCAACTTTTTCTTACCCGTTTTACCTTTAGTTTGGTGTTACAGAAACGGAAAAGAATGTCAGTTTTGTTGTTTTTACTCTGTTAGTGTTACCCATGTATCTTTCAGATCATTTGTTTTATATTAGGAAGCCGAGGTGGGGGTGGGGGGTTCCATCCAACCAGGACCCCCCCCCCCCCTAATCCGTCCCTGTTATATGACGAAGTGAAAAGTGATAAATAGTGAAGACTAAAATAAGAATCAAGAATCAACTTTTTCTTACCCGTTTTACCTTTAGTTTGGTGTTACAAAAACGGAAAAGAATGTAAGATTTTTTGTTTTTACTCTGCTACCCATATATCTTTCAGAGACAAGTACGACCAAACGGTAGCCGCTAATCATTCATTTCCACCATAACCGTTTAGTTCAGGGTTTGCTCTTTCTGCTGAGACCAAACACTTTATTGTTAGTATTTGCTTAGCTATCGGGAAAAAAATCAGAAAAGTGCTGAAATCAGCCGTCTACAGGGAATAGGCGCCAGCTGTGGGTGCTGGGCGCACGGGAAGTGTAAGTTTGACACTGCTGCCGGCGGGATAGTATTAACCCCTTCCCTGCCCAGTCTCGTGTCTACTACGTGGTGTGTCATGTCACTGACAAGGTCATAACTTTTGATGTCATAGTCTTGGAATAATATATATTATATATACACCATTTTCTCAAATTGAGTCCAACAGGTCTCTTTTAAATTTTATATGAAGAAAATCGATAAATTCTCAGTTTTCCTCTGGCAGTGAAGGGGTTAAGATTTAAAATAAACACACTGTGACTTCAATACGGAACGGTGTTTAAATAGTTTTCTTTTTCGTTTATTTTTTGTTTCTCTTTTTAGACTGGGGGTAATTTGAGTGGATTTGACATGGCAGGGGAAGAAGGGGGGAGGGTCGCACAAGAAGACTTTTCAAATTTGTATCTGTAATTTAAAAGAAAAGAGAGGGAATACTGTGACAGTGTATTTTGTCAGCACAGTATATTGTTTGTATTGATTTTATTTAATTGTCCTTAATAATAGCGTCTTTCATCTATAAATACTCAAAAATCATGGTGAGAAAGAAACACTTTAATAAGCATAAAATATCAAAATTACTACTAAGGCTTGACAGAAATCTATTTCATTCTGTGGTTAACGATTCCTTGCTTAAAGCTTCCGCTTGTCTTTGTTTTCAAGGATTGCACACTGTTGTATGGTTTCAACTCATCATCAAAATGATAAATAAATTAAAAAAATATATCCTTGTTGACAAGCACAGAAACTGTTCCACGTTTTCACCTTACCTAAACAATAACAAGTTAACAATGACAAGCTAACATTAAGTTTCTTAGTTTAAAAAAACAAAAAGCAAACAGTATAAAAAATTAAAAAAGCAAACGTGCGTGTAAGTGTGCGTGCGTGCGTTCATATGTGTGTGTGTGTTGTGCATGTATGTGTGTGTGTGTGCGTGCGTGCCTGCATGCATGCAGGCGTGCGTGTGTGTGTGTGTGTGTGTGTGTGTGTGCGTGTGCGTGTGTGCGTGTGTGTGCATGTGCGTGCGCGTGTGTGTGTGTATCGTATGTGTGTGTGTGAGGAAGTAAGAGAACATTGCATGCAATCATCATGTTTATTTTACTTTCTAATGATTCATTATTTGTTTGCCTTTAATGTTTTTGTTATCAATGTAAAGAGCGCACCGAGCTCATGTGAGAAAGAGAGCTATATAAATTCCCATTATTATTATTATTATTATTATTTTCAACTGACACTTCTGTAACTAAGGTAAAAACTATAATAGAAAAGCATACAATTATCAATATTTATTGTCAAGTATTTATCATGCTTCATTTTCAATGATAAACTAAAAAAAACCATGACACAGACCTAAGACAATGGCTGTGAAAATGACTAACCTGCTCAGTCACCTTTCTGATAAGAAGTGCTCTATAAAGCAAACAAAACATGCAATTCCTAGAAAAGACACAACACGGTAATACCCACACCCACGGGACCTTCTCTCTCTCACACACACACACACACATAGAGAGAGAGAAACGCACACACACACACACACACACACACACACACACACAGTTTCTGTTTACAGTGGGCTTAGGGGGGAAAAAAAGCTTGGCCACTTTCTCAGAATTGATCTCTCTGACATCAGAGCCAAAAATAACACACTTGTGCATTGATATAAGTTGGGTTTTTTGCTTGTTGTTAACTGCTATGGTCATATGTATTGATAATGGGAGTATCACATTCACAGTCACAGCCAGTGCCAAGTCATTAAAGATATTCAAGGCAATAACAATAATACTGTACAATTACACATCTCACTACCTTGGGAGGTTTTCTCAACCATGACTATTTCTAAGAGAGACAGACAGGCAGACGGACAGAGAAAGAGAGAAGCTGGGAAAGCATTACAGGGCTCCCAGGGACCCTCATTTGGGGGTCTATGAAGTACTAGAATTCTAAGGGACCCTCTAAAATAATGTGCAGGGGGTCCCAGGGATGCACTAGAAAAAATATTTTTAGCATTCGCAATGCCACTGGGACCCTCTATCCCGCCTCTAGGACCCTCTATACTGTAAGTGAAGGAGTCCCTGGGACCCCTTGTTTTGCGGAACGATTGGGAGCCCATGTATTATTAATTGTTGGTACACTAGATAGGCAAGGGACAGATTCATAAAGAAACAAGTCCACTTTCTGCATAACACAGCAGTGCAAAATTCCTTCAGTGCATGTGATCATACGTATGCCACAAACGACTCAACAAGTCAAACACACACACACCACCCCCCTATGCCTTACACAGTGCTGTAAAACTGTCTGTGGGTCTGTGTGACCACATGCACGCCACAAATGACTCAGTAAAACAATGCCAAAGATTTTTTTTAAATCATTAATATTTTTAAAATAATACAGTGGAACCTCCCTTAAAGACCTCCCATTATAAGACTCCCTCCCATATAAGACCTACTTCTCTGAGACATTGCCCTTCTTTGTAAGTATTAAAATTACCTCCCTTATAAGACCCCTCCCTTATAAGACCCCTCCCTTATAAGACCTCATTTTGGATGGTTTTTGAAGGTCTTATAAGGGAGGTTCCACTGTACCCCCTAAAAAAACCCAACTAAACTCTGAAAACAAATGGCTAATGAAACTGTGACAAAGGTCGCTTGAATAAAGCTTAAGAATATGTTGTACACATCTGTCCACTCGTTTCTGGCAGAACAAGTAGCCATTTTCACGCTACCCCCCTCCCCCCTCTCTTACCAAGATCACCTATGACACACATTTGTCTCTAGAGCCCAGATCACATGACAGGTACAGCAGGGAAAACCCAGGTGTTGTAGGTGGCCTTGGTAAGAAAAGTAAAGAGGCCGGGGGGGGGTGGTGGTGGGGGGGGGGGGGGGTGTAAGCATAAAAATGACTAAGTTCTACAACATATCATCGGTGAAGATCAAAACCCTCATATATCAAATTTGGTAGTTTTGAGAAAAATGAAAGAAAAAAATTGTTGGAAAAATTAACCGCGTTTACCACAATTGAATTAACTATGATGAATATGTTGTTCAAGACATTGCGAGTTTAGTCCTGCATTTTGTTTTGTTTTTAAATTGTTAAAATACTTGAAAAGAACGAAGATAAGAAGTTTTTGTCCTTAACTAGATCTGAGTTTGGCACTTACGAGTTTTTCTTCTATTTACACAACCTCATTTACCCTAGATAGAAAGTCATTACAGAGAGCTTTTGGTGGAAGGTGGCAGGAAAAATTAGAGAGCTGACTATATATCTAACTAAAAAAATAAATAAATAAAGATACGAGGATTTTGAATTTCACCAACAATATTCTTTCTAAGTTCTGAAGACAAGGAAGGACAAAGGAAACTGCTGTTGGTTTTTTTCTTCTTTTTTTTTCGTTTTTTCATTTCTTTCTTCGTTGTTCCTTTTTGTTCATTTTATTCAGGAAAACACCAGTGGAAAGAAAAGATTAGATAAAAATGCATCAGTGAAACTTAACCCTTTCACCGCCAGCCATTCTTCAGCCAATATTTTCTATTAAATTTACCTGGGTAGAGAACAAAATCCATCTGCAGTGTTTTGGATGAATTCTTTTCTGTGACATAAATAAGGTCTATGCTTACTTCCCAAAAACTAAGACAATAGGGTCTTTGGATAATAGACCCCTATTTTGCCTTTTAATTTAGTGGCATATGCTAAATCACTGTGGTGCTAAAATGCAACTTTGGCAGTGAAAGGGTTAACCCGAGTCCTTAGTGGTGTTAATCAAACCAATTAGTTTTAAGTTTGACACATCAACAGGAACAGTAAAACATAAAAGAAATATATGTTGTTGTTTTTTATAAAGCAGTAAACAGTTGAACTTTCTTCCCAGCACCGAGTGAGCCAAGCAAAGTAAGTTTATTATAAGTGATTGAAAACAAGCAGTGTCAAGTAATTACATTGTATATTTCACTGAAGGCTGGTCCGACTGCGAGCGATCAGACGGGCGTTTGAAACGCGTTTTGCGAGCATTGGGCATGTCACCAACACCTGCACTGGCATCATAACAACAGCAATAATAAAAACAACAAATATGAATGGGTGAGGCGTGGGGGTTCATAAAAACTCATCTAAAATTTTAAAAAGTGTGTGCGCACACACTCACACCGATACGGCTACGATGCAGATTCAACGTCTTGGTTCATTGTGTTTTGTCAGTTGCGCCTTTATATTCTACTGTTAGCAAACGTATATATAATAATTGTTTAAAAAGATGAAATTTAACATTAAATATAGAAAATGAAAGAGGATCATGTGCTCAATCTGCAGTAAGAAAGGCAAGACTGAAAAAACGGAAAGAACCGAGAAAATGAAGTGTGTGTGTTAATCAGCATCTTTGTGTGAATTGCCCTGGACTCACACACTCACAAACACACACTCACAAACACACACACTGTAAGTCTAAGAATAACAACATGAATGGTCACAGTGAAACTGAAATACACACAAATACGAAATTTTGTTTTTTTCTTCATAAAAGCTAGTAATAGCCATCTAAATTAAAAAAAAGTGTGTGTGCACACACTGACACGGCTACGATATCGATTCGACACGGAAAGAACCGAGAAAGCAAACGTATATTTATTAACTGTTTAAAAAGATGAAAATTAACTTTAAATATAGAAAACGAAGGAGGATCATGTGCTCAATCTGCCGAAAGGCAAGACTGAATAAACGGAAAGAACCGAGAAAATGGAGGGGGTGTTAATCTGCATCCTTGCGTGCTTTGCCCTGGACTCACACACTCACACACACTCACAAACACACACACTCATAAACATACACACTCACATTCACAAACACACAGCAACTGTAAGTCTAAGAATAACATGAATGGTCACAGTAAAAATGAAATAGGCCTACACACAAATACGAAATTTTTGGGGGTTTCCATAAAAGCTATCTAAGCGAAAAAAGGTGCGTGCGCACACTCACACAATGCAGATTCAACACACCCCTCAACATCTTGGTTCGTTGCATTTTTTCAGTCGCACCTTTATAAATTCTACTAATACTATTACTAGTAAACACATACTTTTAATTGTCTAAACAGATGAAAATTAACTTTAAATATATAGAAAACAAAGGAGGATCATGTGCTCAATCTGCAGTAAGAAAGGCAAGACTGAGAGGGGGGGGGAAAGAAAATGGAGGAGGGGGCTGTTCATGAGTGCATGCATCGACCCCTACTTTGGCCTGAACTTTCTTGCCCAAACACCGATGTTCAAAAGCTTGATTTCATATTGAAGAGCGATTTCTTCAGGCAGTCAGCTGCCTGAAACTGCACCCGATTGAATTGCCTGAATTCAGGCTTCACATGCACCCCTGGGTGTTAATCTGCATCTTTGTGAATTGCCCACTCAAACACACACACACACAGCAACTGTAAGTCTAAGAATAACAACATAAATGGTCACAATGAAACAAGAAAATGCTGCAAATGAAAAAAAATGCAATATCAAAACGTAGCTATTCAAGACACAAAACAGAAAACTGACGCTTCTTACCCTGTTGCACAACACTGCCACTGGCATTAACAAGCTGCAAATACTTTGTTTTGGTAACATGAATTATGCACAAGTCATGCAGTTGATGTTCTGTTTCACATAGGTCTATCTATTTCAAAGCAAATCTTACATTGCACCATGAAAAGGATATGATTTTGTTTCAACTACGACTTCGGAGCTGATCTTTGCCTTCCTAAGCTATGCAGGGCCTAGGCAAGACTGTGTCTTTGTCAAGTGCCTGGCTTCTTTTCTAGTGAAACGAAAGTAAATGTCTAGTTTCAGTTTTGGTTTTCAAAATCTAGGAACAGTTACTTTCAGTTTCACTCTCCTTTTATTAAATAGCTACAATCACATTATCAAGAACAAAATTACCCCTATCACTGTATCACATTAAAAAGAAAAAAAGGAGTCACCAGTCTAAACTGAAAACATCTTTGCAGGCATTCTTCATTCAATATACAGTGGAACCTCCCTTATAAGACCTCATTTGGGATTTTTTTTAAATCATCCAAAATGAGGTCTTATAAGGGAGGGGTCTTATAAGGGAGGTAATTTTAATACTTACAAAGAAGGGCAATGTCTCAGGGAAGGTCTTATATGGGAGGGAGTCTTATAATGGGAGGTCTTATAAGGGAGGTTCCACTGTACCAACAGAAAAATAGGCTTTGAATAAAATTAGGTGTGGAGAAAAATCAATACCTTTCGTTTACAATAAATGTACACTGTAACACAAACCCTGAACAGTAATTTGCGACTCCCTTACAATAGATAAAGAGTACAGTGCAAGATTAGCTGACTCCTCACACTAACTCAATGCTATTTAGTATTAGCAAAGTCTTTGGTATTAGTAATGCTCTTTTTCTGGCCGTTTTGATCACCGAAGAGCTAGGTCAGGTAGAGTTTTAGACAGTACTTATTTTGATAGTCACTGACTGATTTTATGGCATACAGCTTGTGACTGATAACAATTCAATCCTGAGTCCTATAAGTCATAAATGTTTAGTACACCTATCTCAGTATCTGTTATGAGAAGAAACAAAATGGTGGCATAAATAGCAACAGGGTCTTTAGAGGCAAGAGCAGTCCTTGTCATTCTTTTCTCTCTCTCTAGCGACAAAGAATTCATTTTATCTGGGGTTGGAAAACAAAAGCAGTTTGACTTCATTCCTTTCAATTTGATTGACGATTATACCAAACAAAAACGGCATCGCATTTGGCTTCAATTTCATCGAGCTTTTTTCTTAAAATAAAGATTTACAAGAGGATCTCTTGGGAATTATTTAACCTTGTTACAAATTTCTGAACAAATTTCATCATGATATAATTATATCCGCTTTAAATAATATTCCCCCAGGCAAAACTGAAGTGAGTCTGGGCCAAATTTTAGCTTAGCCCCCCAATCAAATTTTCGCATTGAAAAATTTCACTGAGAAACAACATTCTGCCATTTTTGGGGAAAGGGATAGGGTTAGGATCAGCCTAGGGCTGTTGTCACAAAAGTGAAAGAACCAGTTGTTTGAAATCGAGAGTCGTAAAACATGCAGGGGGGTGGGGGGGGGGGGGGGGGGGGGGGTCTAAACACTAAAACCTATGCATCAGTTCTCAAAATATTGCACAGACACACACCCAAAAAAAGACTGACAAGAAGAACAATACCACCTTGCTTTGCATTATACAGGTCAGGTCAGAGAATGAGGACAACTAGGCCTCGCGGCCTCTTAATGTGTCCTTTCTGATTATTTGTATTCTTTTTTCATGATTGGCATGACTAGGACGCTTTTAGATGTGTTAATCATATACACACATTTCAATTGTTGAATCTTGGGGTCTTTATCGAGGAGGTTTTTGAACTGATTAAGGTTAGGTGCCAATTTAATATGTGCTGGAAGAGAATTCCAGTATTTAGTGACTGTTACTAAAGAAAATAATTCTTTTATGGTAATGTTAGTTCTGCTGTATTGGGTTAGTAGTTTCAAATCATTATTCCTAGTTTTTGAGTAGTTAGAAAGTTGTAGCAAAATGTTTGTTAGTAATATCAGAACTGTGAACATTTTTTTATAAACATTTATCAAATCACCACGTAGTCGCCGATATTTTAGGGATGGTAAATTCAGTTTATGTAATCTTGTAACCGTTCTAAGACTACCCCCCCCCCCCCATAGTCCCCCCCCCGTCTACCCCCCCCCCCCCCCCCCCACCCCCCACCCCCCCCCGTGGAACCCCCCCTTGGTCCCCCCCCCCCCCCCCCCCTATGACCTCCCCCCCCCCCCCCCCCCCCGCCCCCCCCCCCCCCCCCCCCCCCCCCCCCCCCCCCCCCCCCCCCCCTCCCACAGGGTTCCCATCTCTCAAAGAAAAAATTTTCAAGGACTTTTCCAGAACCATGCTGGTAAATTTCAAGGACTGAAAATCTGCTTGTAATAATGGATAATAAGCATTATGGTAAGAGGTATGATAATATCGAACTATTATAATGACTTGAAACTACAAAACCTGCACACATCAAAAGTCCACATGCAGTAGCATGGTCGTCTGCTGTCACAATATTTCAGGCGTTTCAAAAGTCTGAATTTTAAAAAAAACAACAAGTTACAGTAACTTTCAGTTTTACTATATATTTTTCAAAGAGATTGAGTGTTGGTTTTGCTTGCTTGAAACTTGAGAATCTGGTAAGCAAATTAAGAAAATTCCAGGACTTTTCCAGGAGCTTTAGGGCCTGTGCTGTTTTTCCAGCACTTTTCAAGCCGTGGAAAAGGCCTTGCTAGTTTTCCAGGACGTTTCAAGTTTTCAAGGACTTGTGGGAACCCTGATTATAATGTAGAAATTCTACATTATATAAGATAATGCAAAACAATGGGGTATTGTTCATGTCAGTCTCTTTTAGAATACTAGAGAATGCAGGCTACAGACAGAAACTATACCATTCAGTGATTCACAATGGACTCTGACGACGTAATGGTCAAATATTACACCCCTTTGCATCTCCCTAATACTATCTATAATAACACAAGGGAAACGGAAAGAACAATAACTTTGGAGAAACTCAAGAAAAACATGTAAAGCATACTTTTGTTACCACATACCGCTAGTCCCACACATCGTTGTTTCAAGTGCGTGTGTGCAACGCACATGTAGAACGGGTGGGCTTGTGTATGTGAGTGTACATGTATGTGTGTGCGCGCGCACACAAGTTCGTGTGGGTTTGACAGACACAAGCAGAGAGAGACATTTTGTGGGAATAGCTGTATGTGGGGCTCGTTGTATCATGGATGTAAAATTACAGTGTGGGACTAGCAGTAACAAAAGTATGCTTCCGAAAACACAAAGAGCAATAAACCTTCAAGATTGCATTTTCATCCCTTATTTGAGTTATTTCTGTTCTGGAAGGAGGCAGGGAACTTACTATAAATTATTATAATCCATGTAATTGAGAGAAAGATCTTGCAAAAACAATTTGATGAAATCTGAATACTTCGATCTGCTAAGTTCTAGCAGACTACTACAGTGGAACCTCCCTTTTAAAACCTTGAATTGGCTTGAAAAATCATCCAAAACTAGCGCAACGCCGAGTACCGGTAACGCCTAGTAACAGTAACGCCTAGCAACAGTAACGCCTAGTAACAGTAACGCCAAGTACTGGTAATGCTGAGTACAGCAAATTTGAAGCGATTCGGGTTAAGAAACGGCGGAGTTATAAGGCCCCGTTTCCCGTTGGCGCTGCTCTGAGAGTGACGAGCTCTCCCTAGTAACGGTAACGCCTAGTAACGGTAATGCCAAGTACTGGTAACGCTGAGTACAGCAAATTTGCTGAAGCGATTCGGTTAAGAAACGGTGGAGTTATAAAGGCCCCCATTTTCCCGTGGGCGCTGCTCTGAGAGTGACGCGCTCTCCTGATTCTCTTCAAATTTGCTGCCAGGCTTTGCCCCGGCCACAGCAAGCCTGACAGCAAATTTGAAGCGATTCGGTCAAAAAAAAAACGGCGGAGTTATAGCAGGCCCATTTTGTGTGTCGTGACAGACACACACTTGCCGTTTTATTATATAAGGTCTTATGTGGGAGGTGAGTTGTATAAAGGAGGTTACAAAGAGGGGCAATGTCTCAGAGTAGTGGG
>CM065694.1:42427479-42564979 GCA_017654935.2 Phymorhynchus buccinoides
GAATTCTTCTTGGCTCCCCCCGTTCATCTAGAGAAGGAAAAACTCTAGCATTTCAACCCCCTGAAAAGGTTCTATCCACACCCGGTTACCCTTCAGACTGCAAAATCATACAGGGCATCAGCGATGGGTTGCAAGAGTTTGCTGCTGCTGCCACACCGCGACAAGGTATGGCGGCTACACAGCTTCTGCGCGTGTGGCCCTCAGCCTGTTAAAGCGAGAAGGACACTCGAATAAAAACCAGAATAGCCCTCGGAAGACGTGACGTGTCTTGGCTGAACCAGCAGCAAGCAGACCCCCATACACCATGACACAACAAAGCCAAAGGCGGAGAAACCTGACACAGCTCCGCCATCCTACCCAATATGGCCATGGCCATGTAGTTACAATGGCAAGAGTTGCTCAAACAACTACAGTTACTCACTGCGATGAATTAGCGGGCCACAATAAAACTATTATTTTAAGTAAAAACTGACCCAGTTGACTCAATACTGTTTTGTCGGATGTCCACATAAAGCACGGTCATCCAGATCAGCGTTCGCAGCCTACTCAATCAGGTCATCTGGAACTAATCGCCCCTGCAATTCATAAGCGAGAGCATTGCTTTTCAAGAAGCTTAGAAATCAAAGGTATTAGGATACTCTATAGTCACAGCAAGCATAAACTCTGCTGAAAGATTTTTAGGGGGTGCTCCCACTGGATAGAGTGCGCTCACCCATTTTCGTTTTTCGCTGTAGCGTTTTTTTTTTGCATGCGAATTTTGATCGTGTGCTGATTGATGAGCGAAGCGAAGTAAATTTTGTCACCAAATGCACAACTTTTCGGTATGACAGCGGTGTAACATGGACAAAGTGCATGGGCACACGTGACCTCAGGTTTATCATCTCATCCGAAAGACTCCACATTCAGACCGTAAGGACCTAGTGCAAAGTGAGAGGAAAAATACCCTCTGTACTGAATAAGCCATGTACGAATATGCCCATGTCTTGCGTTTGGGGGGGTGGTGCTTCGCTAGTATCAGAGCTACCCACAAAGGGGATTGTTGTTTTAATCACAATACTTCATGGATAAATTCCTTTAACCAATACTCGAAATAATATGACAGTTCAAGCCCTAATTAACAATGCCATCTCCCCTATGAGGAACGGGCGGGGGGTCTATCAAAAAATAACTTCCCCCACCTTCTGGACGGTTAACTGTGCCTTGTAAACTTACTACTAATCAGTCACTTCCTCCTTTGACTGCCTTTTATCCCTTGCTGCTATCATTCTACTAACCTCTTGAATCCTTATTATCCCGCCACACCCCGTTCATTCACTCTTTTAATGACTTTTATCTACTCAGTTTTTCTTACCTATATTTGCCTACCGCTTGTCGTCGCCACACTGAAGACAGTGCTTATGCCGCCAGCAAACGTATTTGATCTTGGTTCCAAATAAAAGTACGGACTAACAATTACCAGCCATCGAATTGACGTAGTTTTTTTGTGCCATCACTCCTGCCTATTTTCAAGAAATATTTTTTTAAAGCGATTTCCTCCAGCGAAATTGACTTCGCCTTGGTCCTAACTAAGGAGATGCGTAGTGTGTTAAGTGTGTTGTAGTTATGATTATATGACAATGCATCTCTCTAATGCCTATATCCTTTTTATTTCTCCATTCATAGAGCATGTATGGTGAGAAATAGCTGAACAGTTCTACGTTAGAAATGTATGTAACAAGTTAATGGTGAGTCCAAAGGCCGCATGAGTTAGATTACGCCCCCCCCCAAGATTAATGAGACATAATATAAGTCCCATTAGTATTATCCCAAACACAACACTGATTCATGAAAGCTTTCGTATGTCTGCAGCTACAATACTCCATTTTCAGGGCTTCATGACCAAAATGCTGCACAATTCAGCCACACAAATACCAGAAATTTAAAAGGACCCCTCACAAAAAAAGGCTCACACATTAATCCAATTTTTTTTTGTAACAAATTAGTCAACCACACTCACTCCTGTTTATTTACAAATAGAAGGGCGCCTATCACACTGACAAACATGAACATATCTAACAGGGCATCCACAGATCTCTCAAGAAAAATTCAAAGGACTATATTACCATGACTATTCGAGGACCATGCTGGTAAAATTTCAAGCGACTAAAGACTAAACATTCATGCTCTGTAATTATGGATAATAACATTTACGTAGGAGCCGTGTGCTAATATCGAATTAATCTGATTATTTAAACTAAAAAGCCCTGCCTCACCACACCAAAAAGTCCATATGCAGAGTAGACCCATGAGTCGATGCTCGCCTAGTCACAACTATCAGGTCGGTCAAAAGTTGATTTAATATTTTCTTTTTTTAAAGTACTAACTTCTAGTTTCTACTATATCATATTTCAAGCAGATCGAGTGTTGGTTATGCCTGCTTGAAACTTGAGCAATGATGTTCAGCAAAATTAAAGAAAAATTCCAAAACTTTTCCAGGCAGCTTAGAGGCCTGTGAGTTTCCAGCACTTTTCAAAGCCTTCCCCCCCCCCCCTCAAAAGGCCTATGCTAGTTTTCCAGCGACTTTTCAAGTGTGGGTTAAAGAAACTTGTGGGGCGAACCCTGCATATTAATTATATATATATCTTATTATTTATTTAAGAACTCACTTTCTGTACTGGGTTGCATGGCGGGGCCACCATACTTCCTCTGTTTAGCCGAACGGAGACAATTCATGTGCTAAAGATCCCGTCAGTGCTGCCGCTCGCCACATGACCCTTCATTGATAGACCCCCACGGCATCTCGTGGGTAGCTTGCCTTGTCGCAAGTACAGCCACCAGAGGCTAGATGGGCCGTGGCACTCACCACCGTCGCGTTCTAGCTGCCGCAAGCCTCTCTGCCCGACGCACCTTTTGGATGATGTCCTCCCCTGTTGTGCCCCCCCGATGAACTCTGAAACAGAGGATCATTTAAATTCCACTTTATGAAAATAAGCATTATCAACATATTTTTTTGACTGCTAAGGTAGCACCCCACAAAATCATGTTATAAGCGCGAAGGCCGGTCTCAGTATGGAAAAAGGTATCGCCATGCTTATAGTCCGTAAAATACGGTATTATATTCACTTAACCCTTAAGTCCTGCACGCTCTGTGCGCTTCAGTCACATACTGAAAATCCTAGCCCAAGCGACATCACTACGTACAAAGGCGGTCAGAAAAATAATAAAATAAAATATACCCTAGCAGGTTTATAGTGGGTTTTTTGTTGAATGTGGTGTGACGAGCTGTCTTCCCGGGCAGTCTGATTTGCAAAATGAATTCAAGATGTTTGGGGCATGCCAGGCCTCCACAAAAAAAATCAAAAACACCCCAGCCAAAGTGTCAGCCTCGCAAACGCACCATTCACAGTTAATTCACTACCTACTTTTTGCAAACGGTGAAGCTAAGACGACGCTGAAAGGAATGATAGATCAAAATCATTCTCTTACCTTTCACATTCACGATCACTCATAATTCCTATTTTCACAAAAACAGGAATTTTCATTCGCCATAGTCATTCACTCAGTTGGATGCCACTTATACGATTCATCATCATGAGCAAAAGTCGGGAAAATGCTGATAGATAAGTAACTATGACTGAAAAATAGTGCCATCATCCGAACCAAAACCCGCTCGCTGCCGAAATAGGTCAGAGCTACACTCCTACTAACACTTTGCATGATCCTCATAAAGTCTCATCTTCACAAAATATGCACTATTCATCGCTTTCCTCAGTCAATGGAACCTATATGGAAAAATCGCGCAAAATAGCCGAAGCTCGCCAGTCACAATTTCCAAAATTTCATATTTTATCACCAAACAATCAGCCTAGAACCCATATGCAAGCAAACAGGCGGCAAGTGTAATCTATTGCCTCCCCGAAAGAGTGAAGGCTGAAGCACCCACGTGACATGCCCATGTGGCATAGAACAAAATGAAGTGCCCCCAAACTCCCGGCCCATGTGGAATCCGTACGTAACCCATGCATTTACGATCGCAATTTTTTTTCTGAACGCTACCCAAACTGTTCCACCGCATAAGAGGGTTCAAAATGCTCCAGAACTATAAAGAATGCAATCTTAAAGTCTTTAACACACAACTGATTATGATCATTTAAAATAAACCTGAATTATAGATCATATCATAAGACATCAACTTAAACAAAATACAAATCGCATCACTCCATATTATCAGGACATTACACAAAAAGGCCTAAGGTTAACTATTCTCTACAACGAATTCAAATAGTCGGCATTAGACCTCACCCATTCACCTGCACCTATAGGCATGTGACCAATGCACCTCACCTTGACATGTTTACCATGAGTGTTGACCTAATGCACCTCACTAACTTGCACATGCACCATGGTGGTTGACCTTACGACCTCACCTCCCCTAGAGCCTGCACCATGGGTGTTGACCTTACGACGCTCAACCTTACTTGAGCACCCGCTACATTGGTGTTTCTTTGAACCCCATTATATAGACCTCACCTGACCTGCACCATAGCGTGTTGTACCCTAATTAGACCTCACTTGACCTAAGCACCATAGCAGTTGACCTAATAGACCTCACCATAGACCCGCCACCATGGTGTTGCAACCTTACGATAAGTATGACCTCCATTGCCACGCGCACCATGTTGTTAGCGACCTAATGACCTCACCTTGACCTGACCACCCATGGTGTTAGAAACTGGAGGCGTGTTATGCTTTTTTTTTTTTTTTTTTTTTTTTTTTAGGGCGTCGTCAGACGAGCACAGGAAGCGCCCACCTAGCTACGCTGCTCTTCCCACAGCCCGGCAATCCCCCACACAATCACTGGATGATTGCACCTGTAACATGGAAAAACACCTGTACAATGTATGTAAGAAATAGACTCGCGTATATGAAAACTGTAAATAAAGAATATAAAAGTGATAGAAATAGACTGGTATACGACAAACTGCAAGTAAGCAATAGACTGGACTATACCCCGACAAACTGATAATGTAGAATGCTGTGTAAGAAATAGACTGGCTATATGAACAAACTATATAAGCAGATATCGCTCGCTAGATAATAGACTGCGTATACTGAAAACTATATGCCCAGTAATGTAGCTAGAAAATAGTACTGCGTAACGACAAACTAGCATGTAGCAATGCCGTGTAGAAAAGACTCGCGGTACACGCGAAAACTAATCTGATAACAATTCAAATGGGAACTCGATCTTGATGCACAAACAGGCAATGTTGATATTGTCTCCAAATCATAATCAATGCATTACTGAGTCTGCCTGTTAGTGGGGTAAAAAAAATCAACACCCAAAATATCTTTTTTGTTTTGATGCATCAGCACCTTTTTTCTCTCTCTTCCAAATTGTCAACTGTGTGGATATGTCCTTTAGCCCGATACTACAAAGTAGATCGCCAAAGCCAGTCATGTTTTCAAGTACTCGAGTCTAGTTCTTGTTTTTTTCCTGTAAAAACCTTGTCCAAGCGATCATACTCCCGAACCACTTGTGAGGAAGGCCCATCAATAAAATTATCGCCACCTTGAACTTGCGCGATATGACCTTGCAAAACCGAAACTCTTTAAGCGGCCCATAACTCCACACCATGAGGATCGGAGAGTCTTCAAACATTCGTGGCCCATGAGTCGTAACTTTGGATAAATAGCGATCTGATGCATAGGCCAAACCGCACCAAGACGTCAAGGTCAAGGTCAGGTAGATCGCGACTAGGCCTTGAAAGGGTGGTAGCGGGTCCTAAAAATTGGGTTTCAGCCAATTATCCACATTTGTAATTGACAGAAGCCGCTTCAGATTAGTATGCTTCGTAGTGAGGGGTGGTTAATTTCTTTTTTATGTAGTGGTATCTGTAATAACCTTAGAGTAGAAAAACATTCTATGCCTGAGCATAAATTATCGCCATGCTGACCTTAACCTTGTTTTACTCTTTTTTTTTTACTCTAGAAATCTCATGCTAAGATCGGCCAGCCAGGATTTTCTCACTCTGCATGAGACGTCAGTTCATAGGATGTCATCTTAAACTGGGCAGTCGACAATCCTGGTCGTCTTCATCGCACATCAAATCTCATCAGATCACGCAAACCAGACGGCACAGGCTACAAACGCCAAAGACGCCGTCCGCTCTGTCAAAACAAACAACGTGACAGTGCCTATGCGAAAAAACCAGACATAATAGCCGAATTGTTGGCCATCAAAAATGGAAGATTTCAATTTTTCACGATGGAGCAAGATTAATTCACAGCCACGAAAACGAATTGCAGTCTTAAGTTATCTCGTCCCTAGACGTTTATAATTTTATAATTCTTGAAGCTTACTCTAGCCATTCGAGATAGATCATTTGCAGAACATCAGACACAGAAGACTGAATATTTGCCTACTTTTTCTTTCTGTTGACTCCCTGATTTAAACAACAAATTATACCCCCAGAAAACATTCAAAAATTGTCTTTCATGCATGTGGATACTGGCGTTATAATACATAAAAGACACTAACTATGCCCTAAATTGCAAAATCTGATATTGCTGAAGGTTAGTATGACAGTTACTCTATTTTTGACCTGTTAGTCACTCCAACGCGCTGCCCTCGTTCCGATCCCAATATCGGCACCTACAGCCCCGGTTTGCTCAAGATACGCAGAATCCGCAGACGCCAGCAGTTCCAAGGGAGTGAACCTATGTTAGGCAGATCAGGATGGACAACAACGAGGAGACACTGCACTAAGCTGCGAGGCACTTCGATGGAGTTCAGTGGAAGCCCTGTTCAGGACAGAAAAAACCTACGACGACACAATTCTCTTTCTAGTCGCGACGAGCCAGCCATAGTGAGCCGAGGTCTCCTCCGAAGGCCTGCCACAAGAACTTCCTGCGTCACCAACAGCTCCCCGAAAACCTGCGCATCCCATGACTTTGACCCGAATAAGCCCCAGGTGCACAGACTGGATTAGGGAAACCGAAACTCGAGTCACAATGAGAGCAGCCGGCATGCACAAGCCACAGAATTTGATACTTTTTTCCTTCTTTTTAATGATGAATAGGAAAATGAGTGCGGAAGATCAACACATCCCAATGGATGTTTCCTCGCCAGAAAACACACAATAAAGCTAGCCAAAAAAATTAAACAAAACAAATAAATAACACAATTGCGGTCGATGAATCGACCCCCCAATTAATTTATAGCAACGCCGCGATCTATTTTTACTCTCGAATCCAACATGAGTCACTCTCCCCTTGAGCTTTGCAATTAATTTTAATCTGTAAACTCAGAATAGTTATACTCTGCCACCATTGTCGTGAACCTTTATTATTATCCTTTTGAATACATTAAAACTCCCCCATGTATCCTACTTATAACTCATCAAAAGCAGCACCGCATACTCGTCCGTGTCTAGATTGTAGTGTATGTCATACGTATCGTTGTATATTTTGTAGCTTCTTAAATACATCATTTAAATGAAGCGGCCATCAATTTGAAGTGTTAGCTACGATTGTAAGCTGCGACAATTCTTGCCTAAAAATGTGACGACAATTTTTTTTTTTTTTTTTGACCGACCAGACCAACCGACAAAGTGAAGCTATAAGGTTAGGGTCTTTTATTTTTTTTGTCATGGCTGAGCCACAAACAAAAAACCCCAACAAAAATTTCTCTAACATTAAAACAACCCCCAATGTGGACAACCCACCAACCTAAAAGCCTCCCAGAATTAACACAATTTCCCTCAAGAACCTAAGAAGCTGTGGGTGCTCCATGGATGCTACAGTAGAAACAATCTCAAAAACAGGCCCAAGAGTGGTCGTTTCAGGGTACAGCGGTGCAGAGCAAAATCATACTCAATTCTGAAGGCCCTTATTCCATGGCCTTGTCAAACGCTGATGAACTTCAACAGTTTGGTCCCCTTAGAACTCTTGAATCAAATTTTTAAAATTTTGCGTCAAAATGATCAAACAGGCGCCGCCTTAGTATCCGAGACAGGGTCAGACCTCGACCTAACCCCAATTTTTTTTTAGGTCACATCCACAAAATAAAATTACGACTTTTCCAAAATCCGTATTTGGCCCAAGGAGACCCAAACAGACATTACAGAACATTAAACACGCCCATGCGAAACTGACGAAAAACACTCGATTTTGAACCGATCTTTTAGAAGACGCTTAAGTCAAATTTTGCCTGTATATAATTTTACCATTTACCGATACTGCCCACGTTAGGGCTCAAAATCGTGTCACAAAATACGGAAAAAACGTTCCCAATCTGTTATGGCGTAAGCCCCATCAGGTCTGCAAGCCGTTGCCATCCCGTCAGTCGGTTGTCTGTACCTAGGGCAGAGATGTCGAAGCTTCTCCGATTTCGAGAGGGACCTTGTACGCCAGCCAGGACCTGACAGCTACAGCTGCTTGTTCATGATAGCCCCCGTTGTATCTCCAGCGTCTTCCCCGTTCTGCGTGGATTCCACCAGATTGCCCTGGCCCGCAGTCGTGGAGAAGCAACCCCTAGGAACGTCATGCTCATGACCTGTCAGAGTTAGAAGCAAGATGTAAAGGGTTTATAGGGGATAGGGCGCATGCCCAATGACAGACAACAAGCCAAACGGTCACGCCGCTGCTACAAAGCAGGGATATGAATACGAGACAAGAACAGGATAACGACAGGAAGAACCTCTTGAAATCATCTTCAATCTTAACTTTCTTCTTTGATCGCTCTCAGACAGTATTCCTGTCAATTATAAGAGCCCGCAGATGGCATCATAGCCTGTGTTGCGCTCCTAAGAACGAAGTAA
Source organism: Phymorhynchus buccinoides (assembly GCA_017654935.2). Taxonomy (NCBI): domain Eukaryota; kingdom Metazoa; phylum Mollusca; class Gastropoda; order Neogastropoda; family Raphitomidae; genus Phymorhynchus; species Phymorhynchus buccinoides. Next base: position 42,436,281 of record CM065694.1, read on the forward strand.
TTAGGCCCAGCATGTTCCGACTTCGAAAGTGTTTCTTGAAAAGCTAGGAAAAGAGGTCAGAAAGAGCAGACAGAGAGCATAGCATGACAGCAAGCAAAGGCAGAAAAGCACAGAACATTCCAGAAGGTGACGACCAGGATCCTATTTCTTATACATAAGACCCCCATAGGGGGTGACTAGAACCTATAGTAATGAGACACTCAGAAACAACAAAGGATGCAGGCGATTATGGAGATATAGTAGCGCAAGAAAACAGAAAGCCAGTAACAGTTGATATGCACTCTTAGTTCTCACGCAAAAACATTCTTCGCCTGTCATAGAATGAATTTCGACGTTCCTAATAATAAACTTTTGCATATAACTGTGTCAAGACAGAAAAGCAGGCATTAAAATGTTCGCTGACATTCATAGTAATAAACCTTCCAAAGCGAGTGCTTCGAAAAAAATTGAGAAAATAACCTTTTATGATCACATTTAAAAATTAAAAAAACACCTCAATTTGCTATTAAAGACTCTGACTTTTATCTCAAATTTTAAATCTCAGTCATCTTACGGCGAAATGTTGTAGGCATCATCATGTCATCCTTATTGCCAAATATACTAGAGACTGGACTGGCAGGTAAGAGAATTCAAGAAAAAGTTGATTTCCCTAAGAAAGGATTTAAAAATCCCACAAAAACAACAACAGAACAATTTACACCTGCTCTCCAGCTCCTCCTCATGGCGTATTGCCTTAATGTACTGTCGTTCTCCATCATCATCGGCTGTGCCAGGGCCGGCCGAGATGACTCTTCACTCATCTTCAGGGAACGGGTCGCAAAGATCCGCTGTTTCAAGAATAACCGAGGCTCATTTGGCCACAGACGCTCGCCCACTGACAGCTAGGACTATCACCATGGCCTGATTCTTTTCCCCATAGTTGCCGGTGAACTTCCTCTTATTCAAGGACTTCAGTGAAATCCAAGGTCGCCTGCTCGCGAATGCCTATACTGGCCCAGTGCTCGCTCTAATAAGAAGTCTGTCGCTTAAGGAGAACAATTGAAGAAAGACAGTGTGAGATTACTGTTAAATTTTCGAGCCTTGATGCTGTGTATGTAGTAGTGTTACATCAGCCCTAACCTCAATAAAAATCAGTAAGAATTTTATCAGCTATTGTTAATAGTAGAAGAGCTCACAGACGAGATAACTCAAATCAATAAACTAATGCAGGCTCCCCCCCCAAAAAAAAAAAACTTTTTATAATGGAAAAGCCGTCACAAAGTCCTATATAAATAGTGAAGAATAAGTTTGCCAGCCAACTGATATCACCCCACAAAAAAAAGTCGTAACAAAGAGACAGCAAATGACAAAAAACTAAAGACAGCAAACAGAGACGCGAAGACAAAGAAAGGCCGACAAAGACACAGCGAGGAATCAGACAAAAGAGCCACAAGACCATTTTTCAACGAAATGAACAGATACAGATAAAGAAACAGGGCCGGACAGAAAGAAAAGGCAATAGCAAAAACAACGTGAATACCCTGGACGATCTGGAAGGATGAGAAAGCGCAGCGACAAATCGCAGCAGAAGCCCGGCCAGGTACTTGAGCTGCCTGACACGAGGTCCTATCTGCAACAGTACACACGGACTACTCAAAGTCCTCGAGCTTGTTTGTTGAGGAAATGCACAAGGCCTGCCAGTCAATATTCTGACCATGAGGCGCGTTGACACACCAGCTCGTAGTACCTGTAGCCAGAACACATAATCACATAACACATCTCAATGTGCAGGCAAAGTACACAGTACACGGGGAAAACCACCTCAAAGTCATATTGAAGCCTGTTATGCTTGAGACGAAATGCCCACAAAAGTGCTACGTATATTTCTGATCACGAGCGGGTTGACACACCGCAAGCTACTTGTCGTAGCACACACCATTAACGACCATAACACATCTCAGTGTGCCGGAACAGATACACAGCTACACGAACATACTCACATCATTGAGCTGTTTGCTATCGAGAAAATGCCCACAAAGCTGCGTCATTTCTGACCACGATGGAGTTGTCCAGACACATCGCCAAACGAGTACTGTAGCAAACACATTAACCATAAAACATCTCAATGTGGTAAGTACAATAATCTCATGTTCAATGGAGGGAGGGGGATCGGGGGCGCGGAGATTGGAGGGAGCAATCGGAAGTTTGGTAAAAAAGCGTGAAAGAGTTAATCTTGCACTTTCCTGTAACATCAGTTCATTAAGGGTTTAATACAATAGAACGTCATTTATCCCCCGAAGACAGAATGTGCGACTACAGCCCACATAGGCCGACGGTGGGAGTTTTAGCTCAGAAAACGGGCCATCACACACGTCAACGTTACTTATCTGAGATTTTCTGCCTTTTTCTCCATACTCCATATGATTCGAAAATCAATTCTACCGTAATGATGAGAAAATAAAAGCTAGAGCCCCAAAATTATGGAAGGAAATCGGAAAGAGAATGGTTGTAAGTTTCACTCTTGCACCACTAAGTTATCCGCCCAGGCATTAAGGCTCAGTCCATTTCTTTTTTGACAACTGACATGGGCTAGAACACAAGGCCTAACTAAAATGTTGTTTTTTCCTATGCTATGCATAGTATGCGGAAATTGTCCTAGCCCAAGGCCAAGCTGCCTAGCCACTAACATCATCAGTGTCACAAAATTCCCCTGAAGAGGAAGTGCGGACTGGTCATATGAGGCAGGTGGTTATAACAATGGTACGCACACGTAATGTTCCTCATCCATAAGCTGAGCATTAAGTTATAAGTGTTCAAGGCTCAGTCTGCATCGTTGCTGATGATCCGGAGTCTGTTTAGCCATCGGTACGCCAACAACAACAATGGGGTCATTTAAGTCTCTGGAAACTGAACCAAGCCTCGTTTTTCTAAAGACTATATCAGAAAGCAAAACTGAACAAAGTCTCTTTCTAAAGACTATATCAGAAAGCAAAACTGAACAAAAGCTATCTTCTTCTAAAAGACCTATATCAGAAAGCGAAAACTGCAACCAAGCTCTTCTTTCTAAAAAACTATATCAGCGTCTTAAGCCAACTGACACAAGCCGCCTTCTTTCTAAAAACTATAGTCAGAAAGCGAACTAGAAACAAAGCCTTCTTCTTCTAACGACTATATCAGCAGCAAAACTGAACAAGAGCTCTTACTTTCTAAAACACATACATTTCTTTTTTTTTTTGAAAGCCAAAACTAAGCAACAAGTTTCTTTTTTTTCAAAAATACATCAGAAAGCAAACTAGAACAAAGCTTTTCTTTCTTTTAAAAACTACATCAGAAAGCCAAAACTGAACCAAGCTCTTCTTCGAAAAACTACATCAGAAAGCAAAACTGAACAAAGTCTTCTATCTAAAAACTACATCAGAAAGCCAAAACTTAACAAAGCTCTGTCTTTCTAAAAATACATCAGAACAGTGCAAAACTGAACAAAGCTCTTCTTTCTATAAACTACATCAGAAAGCAAACGTAACAAAGTCTCTTTCTAAAGAATATATCAGGAAGCGAAACTGAACAACCCCCCCAAGCACCTCTTACTTTCTAAGACTATATCAGAAAGCAAAACTGAACAAAGCTACTTCTTTTACTAAAAACTACATCAGAAAGCTAAACGTGCCACAAAGCTCTTAAACTGTATAAAAAAACTACATACAGAGAAGCGAAAACTAGAACAAAGCTCTTCTTTAACTAAAGATCTATATCAGAAAGCAAAACGTTTGAACCAAGTCTTTATTTCTAAAAACTACATCAGAAAGCAAAACTGAACCAAGCTCTTCATTTCTAAAAACTACATCACGAAAGACATAACTGAACAAGCTCTTCTTCTAAAAAACTACACCGTACCAGCCAAAACTGGTGTAACCCCAAGCTCTTACTTACTAAAAAATATACAGCCTCTATCTTTCTGAAAACAAAGCTCTTCTTTAAAAAAACAACCTACATCAGAAAGGCAAACTGAACAACAAGCTACTATCTTTACTAAAAGCTATATCAGAAACCAAAACTCAAAAGCCTCTTACTTTCTAAAATATCTATTACAGCCTCTTCTTACCGCAATCAAAGCTCTCCTTTCTGAACAAAGCTCTATCTTTCTAAAACTAATACAGCTCTTCATTTCTTGCAACAATAGCGCCTTACTTTGAAAACTATACATAAAGCATGGCATCTTAAACTTCTGTCTTTTCATATCAAGACCACCAGAAACAATGCAATGAATGTGAACCATATCACTGAATTGAGGAGCAGGCGTCAGAGCAGCTAGCACCCATCTCCTGAGAAGGCCGCTCCCCCACGGCGGACCATCCGGACATCCCCCCCCTCACCCTCCCCTGGCCGGCACCGGCCGCCTGAGTGTCCAGCCTCATTTCAGGAGTAGCGAGACTATGGACGCTGGAACATGTCGCTGGAAAACTACCCAGTGGCTCAAAAGGCAGTCCGTGCTTACTGGTCAGCTGAAATCAGACAATAAGGACTGTCCAACAGAGCCCAAGGCCAATGCTAATATCCAAAAGCCCTGCTTATGGCGTAATCTAAAGATGTTAGGGCATGAAAATAAGTGAGTAATGGCTATCATGCTATCCCAACCAAGGACCATGGGTGCTCTTTTTCGTAGGACAGTTCTTATGGACGTGATGAGACATGACCACTTAGGTACATGTCGCTGCGAAAACTCCTGCTGGCTCAACAGGCAGTTCCTGCTATCTGGTATGGCCTTGAAATCAGACAATAATGAATGTCGCGCTTTACCTAACATGCACTAGGCCAATGAATATCCCACAATCCCCTGCTTTAAGGTAAATCATAAAGATATGAGCCATGAAAAATAAGTGAGCTATAATGGTCATCCAATATCCATCAACCCATGGGTCGGCCAGTCACACAAGGGGCCACCCTAGAGGGTTAATGAAGTCTTCTGGCAATGAATCATAGTCAAGATCACAGAAAAACCCCTTTACAGCACCGGATCGCCCAACACTCACTTTAGCTCTGGTTTCCTAGAACTCAAACCGTCTTCAAACAGGATATCCCTCCTTAGGCGGATGCGGCTGAAGTACAAATTCACTTTATTCTTACTTTTGTAATGGTTAGGACCAATCGTTTTCTGCACGAAATTTCCACAATACAGAGCCTTTACTAGTTTATTTTATTAATTTCTTACAGTCCAAAAGAGTTTTCAGCTCACAACAAGGAAAGAGCTCAATAATTTTATTAATTTTTGTTTTCTTACATCGCACTACCCTGAAGAAAAAGCTTCAACCACAATGAATGGCTCCACCCACCATCAAAATGCTCTTCTCTCTCCGGCATCCTCCGCCAAGGAGGATATCACCGTCGTTTCGACAGTGATATTTATTTCTAGCCAAACAAGAGCAAAGCCGATGTGTTCCGATCCTTGAAAAGGCCTAATGTCTACTTCTCTGCTGTCGATCTCGACGACCGTTTCTTGCAAAAACTCATAACCGTACTAGTGAGTCGCCTTAAGGCAGTTGATGCGATAATGCGCCACTGCGTACCAAGTTGCTGAACAGCAAACTCTTTTAGGTCTCAAACAGGTAGTCATGCTTTATGGCAATCTTACAATGCAAACTAAACTGTTATCTCTTATGGATGTTTAAGTACTGACAGATGCTCAAAATAGTCCTAGGACAGACCTACCTGACCAGAGGTGAGGTTTTTTGCCGGTTGTCCATCTTCATGATGGTCAGATGCTCCTGCGAACAGACCCTAAATGACACAGGAACGTGGTGGTCGGTGAATTGTACCATCTTCATGCATCGCCAGTCAGACTGCCACTCCTGGACAGACCTACCTGTCACTGAGCAAGGTGCGCCGTTGTACCATCTTCTAGATGCGTCAGATATGTCCTGGAGCAGCACCATACCTTGACAAAGAAAGCGTGCCGGCGTGATCCATCTTCATGATGAGTCAGGTATTGTCCTGGACAGACCCAACCTGACACAGATAGGTGTGTAGGTCCATCAACATTCATAGCATGGCTCAGATTGTCCTGGACAGCACCTACCTTGACACAGAGCGTGTGTGTTGCCTACCATACTATTCAGACGATGGCTCAGACTAGTCCTCAAGGACAGACGGTACCATGACACTTCGACGGTTGGAGTGTGGTTCATACTTCAAGGTATGGATACATGACTGCTCTAGGACAGCACCTACGTCCACTGAGGTTAGTACCTAATCATTCATGAATGGTAGACTGTTAGGACAGACATACCTGAACTCTGACGGTGGGCACGTGGTTCATACTTCAGGATCGGTCAGAACTGTCCGGGACAGACCACCTTGTCACTGAGGCTTGGTACCATTACTTCAGCGATAAGAGCTTCTGAATATCCTGCCCGACAGGACCTCGTCACTGATGCGTGGGTTGCTCCCTACTTCATGCTATGGACCAGCTGCAGACTGCCCTCTGGCGAGAAGACCTACCTGAACAGAGAGTCGGGGTCTTAGTCCCTACTTCCATGATGCGTCAGAATGCTCCTGGCCCCCGAGGATACCTAACTGTCACTGCCAGAGCGGGGTGTCCCTCTTCATGAATGCCGTAAGACTAGTCCTAGGACAGCCTACCTGACACAGATGTGACGGGTTGTCCACCTCTCAGGTATAGCGTCAGCACTGTCCCTGCACGACATGACCATACCTCGTCACTGAGGTGGGGTTATATTTCACCCGTTCATCTTCAGGCATGAGCTCAGACTAGTCCTGGGAGCACCTACCACTGACCACAGAGCGTGGGTTCGTCTCCTATTCAGAATGCTCAGACTGTCATGGACAGACTACCCTGTCTACTGAGGCCGGGATATGTCCCTCTTATGAGTCAGACTTGATCCTGGCGCGAAGCACCAGCAGACTAGATGCCTCGGGCCGAGCACCTCCAGAATGGGCGTGCCACAGACACCTCTCCACTTACCCTCGACACTTACAAAGAGAAATGTCTTTATCCTACTAGAACACACACATATACCAGAGGCCCACAAGTGGGAAGAAGCGACTATCTGGTCACCCAAAACCTGAAATAAATAGTCGTGCAAACCAAAACCCCTAAACTTCCTAAAACGAAAAACGTTTCCTATACAGCAAAACTTGGCTTGAACGTCTAGCGGCGTGAGGGCGGCGCGGGGGGGAGAGCCATCAGCTAAAGACGGAGATTATGTCAAAACTCCAAACTGAGGAATTCACAAATGTCTGAGACTGCGCCGCATCAGCATGAGGATAGGATAGGGGGGGGGGCGAGCGCCGAAGGGGCCGATGGCGATGTTAGCAAAACAAGTTTTATGATAAAACTCACCCCCCAAGTTAACACAAAATAATGTCACTGCTTAAAAAACCTTGCAAATCGACATTTGACCTCAAAGTCTCCATTTTAGGAGATTTGTGCCCTTTTTTAAAACTCTTTCCGGAATATACGCAGGAGAAAAAAGCACCCTACATATCTACACACAATACTACAAAACCCTACCTCTCCTACTGAATACTTTACACAAATACATGACTTACATCTCTCTCAATTCATTTCTTTTTTAGTTTGTGTTGTATTCATTCTTCTTACTACATGTAAGGGCGCCCATGCCGTACAATGGAAGCGACCATCTCATGGTTTGTTTGTTTCTTCAAATGAATAGAAAGTCAAATAAATTCCCCTGTTTGTCAAAGAAACGTTTTTGACCGACAAGACTCTTGCATAAAAGTGCTAGCTACCGTATTTTATCGCCGCTATAAGAGCCCCAAATTTTACACAAAACTAAGATTTGCTATATTATAGCTTCTACTATATTTATCAGTCACTTATGAATTAAGCGCAGGGCTCTCAGTATGGGGAAAAAGTATCGCGCCATAACCCTTTCACGACCAAATGTCGCCCATTTTAAGCACACCACAAATAGCATTAACGCCCCAGTCGACGAAAAGGCCATAAATCAGACGTCTGCTTATCATAAGACATCCCCCCCTACTTTATTAATGTGACATGTAGAGCCTATCCTTACCTACCCAAAATCTAGGAAACTAGGTCTGTATAGGATAACAGATATACAGAAGAATCCCCATATTGAAGATTGATTTTTTTTACCTACCCAGGTAATTTAATGGAATTTTTAAGGGGATATAAAAACCGATTAAGCGACTCAAACGGTGAGCCCGGAAAGCGAGTTAGATTGAGAAAAATATAGGCATACACATGTGCAGCACAAAACACATCAGTAATACCTGCCCGACTACCTTAGTGGTCATAGAGGGCATAGACGCTTCCACCGCGATACAGGTCCAGGGGCTCCGCAACGCAAGTCCACACCTGTCCGCCTGAGTGTCGCCGTGACACATGCCCCAAGCCACCAGCAGCTGTACAGCCAGGTGGTCCACACCTTCCAACACCTGAAAAACACATTGTACTGTATGCAGATTATCTCTGTACATATCACACCTGTCCCCGTAGTGCGGTGAACACAGCCCAAGCAGTCATACAGCAGCGTAGATCCACACATCCAACACCTGGTATATAACACATGTCATGCGCTACAGTGTTGCTACTGTAACTAAGTACATTATCACACTCCATGTCCTTGAGTGTCAGTGACACAGTCGAAAATAGACCAGACCTAATACAGCAGAGTAGCCCGTCCACACTCTTCCACCTGCCTAAAACATACATGCACTAGCTACTTTCCTTTTCATCCACTCGCTCAGTTATTCCTGCATAATGAGCCGACAGATGCGCTCACATCTACACACTGTCAATGAGTATTTGTACAACAGGTGCACCCACTCTTCCAACACCTGGAAAATATGTATTGTACTGCGATATAACCATGGGGTGCTCCATAGGGAATTTCAAAAATCCTGATAGTAGCTAGATCTCGGTCCGATGGTTGATAGCGTTAGGGTATTATGTCCAGGTCAGGCATGGAAAACTCTAGGCGGAACGCACAGCCGTAGGATGCAATGTGAGTTGCAGCCTAGACAGAGCGCGTTATCTTAACTCATTAACGGACACAACACTAAAGACCAATGTAAAAAATTAAAAAGATTAACTCCCCACTATGGGGACTAATCCGGAGGTGAGACGTGTCTGCTTCAAACAAATAGTTTCCCCCTACCTGTACTCGAAGTTCTGTGCACCCCTTGTAAACTTCCCCTAATCTGTCTCTCTCTTTGACTCTAAGCCTGTTTTCCTCTTGCTGTCATCTACTATCTTTCCGACCTTTTGACCCATCTCCCTTAGCACTTTTCTCCCTAAAAAACATTCCTATAATTTTCCTTTGCATGCTACCTCCAAAATCGGAATGTGCTGAGCTGAATGAAGCCGAGGACACCAGGAAAACTGGAAAAACGGACACATATGTAACCCATTGCTGGACTAATAAGAGCCCAGGAACACAGCTCATGGAAGAAGCCAAGATCTACCTGGTACGAGATATCGGGTGTATAACTCTGGCAGCACCACAGACAGCGATGGCAGCCGTGTGTTGCAGCAAAGACAGCAAGTTCCTCAGCTAACGGACACAACACCTAACAATAATATAAATCTAACCTGCCCGGACGAGCATAATTCGCAGTGCCTATAACTGCTAACGGGACACCACAGCACGGATGCCAGCGCGTGTTCGCAGCAGACAGCCAAGTTCTCTCGGTAACGCGACACAACACTAAACAATAATAATCTACCTGCGCTACGAGATATCCAGGTGTATAACTCTGGAGGCAGGCACAGCAGTTTAGCGCGTGCAGTGTGTGCCTGCAGCAGACAGCAAGTTCTCAGCTCTAACGGACACAACCATAAACAATAATATAAATCTTATACTATGCGTTACGAGATATCAGGTAAACTGATATAACTCTGGCAAGCACAGCAGCTATGGGTGCCAGTCGTGTGCTAGCAGCCACTGCCAGACCAGCAAAGTTCATCTAGTAACGACAAAACACTAAACAATAATATAAATTACCTGCGTAAGAGATATCCCAGGCTGTACTATAACTCTGCCGCACCACAGCAGGATGCCCAGCGCGCTGCTTGCAGCTTAGAAAAGCATAATGAGAGTCCTCAGAAACCGGACACTAACACTAAGCATATAAATTAAAATCTAACCTAGGTACGAGATATCCAGCGTGTATACTCTAGACGAGCAGTCGGGGACCAGCACATAGTCTAGCTTAGCGTTGCCTTTTTACAGCGTGACTAGCTGCAGCAGAAGGAGGCTAGTATCCTCCGTGTGGGCCACTCGAGCCATGACACCTTGGGGATGGAGGATGGACACGAACCAGGGTGACGTTTTGTCGATGGTCATAACTGTGGCCGGTTGCACTGCCTAAGAGCAGGCTGTCTCTGCCGCGGAGTGGGGGGGGCGGGACGCTTCGCTACAGAGTCTTAAGCCCACACACTGAACGATGAGAGACTTCACCACACGCCACGCTCAGATCTGCCACGCCATACACACAACCGAAAAATGTCTGAGTAAAATGCAAGCTGTCATCAGACGGCACACACACACACAAATGTTTCTATTAAGGAAAATTCGCAACAACATTTAAAAATAATTATTGGTGGAGAGAAAATCTTTGTCAATCAGCGGAACTTCTGAAAAGGTACAGATTGTTTTTATGCGTAGTTACGTACTAGAACTATCAACTCACCCCCTCAAGAAATACTAGAAAGGAGCACAGGCGCGATGAGGCACAGAAGCACTGCGTCAGGACTTAAAAGCGCGTGACTTAGTGCCTTGTTTGTTTTTATTGTGCGGATTTCTCCGATATATGGTTGGCAAAACGAAAAACACAAATTCTCTCGCTAAGAACGTCTTCTTGCTCAGTTGACTATCGCACAAATAGGACAGTCAGATTGCAGGCCCGATCATGCCAAACTGATGAAGATCTTCACAGATCGAAACAGCTGTCTATTGTATAAGGCACTCCCATCCCCCATTTGCGTGAGAAAAAGTAAATCACAACATTTAATTTTATTCAGAATTTTTATAATTTTTTCAGCGAACACGGAACATTTCATAAAGTTAACTATTAACTGTTTGTTTTCTGAGGTTCACAAATACAGATACTTGGCACACAGAAATTTTTTTTATCAAGCAAATATGCAAAGGCAAACATTTTCTATCCAGGTCATGTTAAAGCGTCTATAAACCTCTCCAGTGAGTCCACAGCAGAAGCGGTCAGGGAGAGCGACGCCCATCCCTGGCGGACCCCGGTGCCGGCAAAGCCGGTACGAGACGCTATGGTATAACCGCCGCCACCTTCCCGCCGCGGGAGCTAGAGGCAGAGGAGGGGGTGGCTTGGGTAGAGCTTCGAGGGCAGGCGGTACTTCTCCAGGGCGACCCCACGATGGCCGCGGGTGCCGCCTAAGCGGATACCCGTCTCTCCGTGGCTGCCCACACCACCACCAGGCCGCAGTCGTGCCTGCCTGCCAAACACTCACACGATTATCAGACAGTGCCACACCACCACCAGGGGGTTAAACGCCCAGTCGGCCACCCCCTGCAAAAACACAACCGTTACAGACAACAGTGCCCACACACTCACCAGACGACCCAGTCGCTGACTGTCCCTATGAAAAACACACACGTTATCAGAACAAACAGTGCACACCACCACCAGACGGCCAGTCGTAGGCCTGCCCTGAAAAAACACACACGTGTTTATCAGACAACAGTGCCCCATCACCACCACAAGGCGCCAGTCGTGCTGCCTGCCAATAAACAACACAGTTATCAGACAACAGCTGCCAACACCACACCACGGCGACAGTCGTGACCCCCACTGAAAAACACACGTATCATCAGACAGCTGCACACCACCACCAGGCGTCAGTCCGCGAACCCCCTGAAAAAACACACGTATATCTTAGACAGTGAACACGCACCACAGGCGTCAGTCAGTGAGCCCCCCTGAAAAACACACACGTTACAGACAGTGCACACACAACCAGACGCAGTCGTGTGCCTCTAGCCCTGAAAAACCACGTTATAAACAGACAAAAGTAACTTCTTCTATCTTACATTAAAAACATTACGACAACGTATACCTAGTAATGATAGCCTGTATATATAGAACTCTCGGATTTTTTGCATGTAAACTCAGTTCACCTAAGATTGTCCATGCTTGCCATATAAAATCAGGCTCCTCGCGAATAATGCCCGACACCCAGACAATCTGCCAATGATAGCCTCCTTAAAGAAAAATAAGATGGAGTAAACGGAGGCTGGGGTAATGGAAACACAAGTACAATGGTGCAATGATGCTCTTAGAGGGACAAATAAGATGCTAACGAGTGTAAACAGGTCTCAGCGGTGTAATAAGGAGAACAAAAGTACATAGTGCAATAGACAGAACCTCTTAGATACAAATAAGATGCGAGTTAAACAGCGGTCTGCGGTGTAATGGAGAACAAAGCTACATGTAGCAAAGAGCCTCAAGAGTTTTTTGAGCTGACAAATAAGATGCGAAGTTAAAACAGGAGCGGTGAATGTGAGAACAAAGGTACAATGTGCAATGATGCCTCTAGAGACAAAATAAGATGGAGTAAATAAACAGGGCCCTGCGCGTAGTACTTGAGAACAAAGCTACAATGATGCCCAATGATAGCCTCTTAGAGGCACAAATAAGATGGAGTTAAACAGGCGTCCTGCGTGTAATGAAGCAAACAAAGTACAATGCTGCAAGATAGCCGCCTAGAAGAACAAATGAAGATCGAAGATTTAAAACAGAGTCTGGGTTGTCATGTTTTTGTTTGTTGTACATGATAGGGCTTGACGAGTTTATAAGAAAAAAAAAAATCAGGTATTTGAAAACATTTATTAAATATAGGTATGTTTATTTTAATACATAGTTTTACTAGAAGCCTGGAACTCAAAATTTGAAATGCCCTCAGACTTTTTGTTATATATTTACTCCACATAGGAATGATTAGATAAACATGTGATATATCAGATTTTAGCGGATAACATTGTCTGAATGATTTACCACGGCATAGTTGACTGTGTAAATGCTGTTGGCCCTTGTTGCTTTGTCGCTACTGTTAGTTGTGTTGCTCTTCTTTATGTATTTATTGATTTTGCCTTTTATTTGTTTACCTTATAGAAATAATGCACACCAAAAAAATTTAAGCTTCAATCAAAACACAACAACTTCTTCTGCCTTTCCCAGGGCGATAAGCGCCAAACTAGTTAGGTACGCATAGTGCTCCGGAGTTAAATTCAGTTTTCGTCGTGTCTCCCCGCTGCCGACATCAGCGCCACATCGATTTCAAGGGGGAGCTCAAAGACGAGAAAATTATTTGCGGAGGATTTTTTTTCTCTTTTTAAAGGCCAGGAGAATGGGACAAAAGTCAGAAGATAAAGCATGCCAGACGCGCAAAGAGAAAAGTGGAGTCAAAGAGAGCAGAAGTACAAGCATCAACTTCCAGAAAGGTGGACAGGGAACTTATTTGCACAAAAGACCCCATCCGGCTCATCCCAATGCGGCGAGAGGACTTGTAGGAGGGGCCGGGTCTGCTTCAGCTCACCTAGCTATGGATAGCATGCAGGCATTCACCCAACTGCCTCAACAACAGTACACATTTCTCTAACCCGGTCCCTTTTGACTGCTGTACAGAAATGCTTTGTAAAAACAAGAAAAAAAAATCACAGTGCGAAAATTGGGCTAAGCTTCGGAAAATTTAAGTATGCATCATATTAAGACGAAAATTGGCAGAAACAGCCCTTGCTTATTACGTTCTTACTTTTTGTATGTCTTATTTTGTTGATATTTACCCTTTTTCATCGCCACTGTCGTACTCTTGGCACCACAATGATTTGAACACCATAGATTAATATACTGAAAGGCATCAAATGAGGTTCTGACGTATCCAGATGACCTTCATGATCATCATTATGGGAAGCATAAGATTAGGTCTATTCATGGAGGGTCACAAAGCGAATCCCAAATCATTCGCCAGATTTAAATCTTTATCTCTACTAAGGTATACGTTTTCTAATGCCCGAAAGTTTTATTGGCCTGAAAATACCGGTCCTGCGCGTTGCTAAGGGTTTTAAGACGCTGAAATAATTGTATTTTGAGAATAGCCAATATTTGAGATAGCCAATATTCGAGTAGCAATATTTGAGATAGCCCATATTTCGAGCAGGAAGCAATATTTAACGGCATAAGCCAAATATTTAGTCTGAGATAGCCAATATTTTGAGATACAGAACAAAAAAGTGAAAATATACTTAAAATCCAAGCTGCCCTTTGTGCCAAAATCATTTGATTAGAGATGCCCCCCCGCAAAAAAGACTCATGAAATTAAGTGCCAATGCAGTCGTCACCTTCAATGATTACAGAGCCTGAATATACAAAACATTCCCCGATGGGCGTGGATACCGACGGCGGGTCCTTTCGCTAACAAATAGTTCACCCACCCTTCTAGAGCAATGCGGCTTAGATAATCTTCTCTAAATCTCGCTCATCTTATTTTACTCTATGACTTTTATCCCTTCGGTCTTACAAAAATTAACATGTCATAACTACTATATTCGGCCTAAACCTAGCCGTCATCCTCCTGCCTTATTCTATGCCTTAGAAAACTCTTACAAAGCTCGTTTCTCCAGCCGGAAGACGGACATGCCCCTGCGGCTATAAGTCTCAGATCCCTGAAGCGGAGTGTGGGACCTGCCCATGTAGGGCGGGGTAATAAAAAACGGTCACCCACGTAATGTTCTCATCCCTAGCTGATCACGACATTTGTACCATAGTGTTCAAATGCTTCGGCGTTGGGATGATCCCTGGAGTCTTTTTAGCCAGGTTACGACAACAACCACCAACCCTTTCTCAGTTAAGGCGCATAACGGCAGCATGATGCATCTGCGCTCATAATTAACCAGGACAACGGGCGATCGAAGAAGAAGAAGACGAAGAAAACATGAGGTCTGTTGAAATCTAACCTGCCATGGTGAAGAAGAAGAAGAAGACAGAAGAAGAAGAAGAAGAAGAAGACGAAAGAAAACATGAGTCTGTTGAAACCTAACCTGCCATGGTGAAGAAAGAAGGAAGAAGAAGAAGAAGAAGAAGAAGAAGAAGAAGAAGAAACATGAGCTCTGTGAAACCTAAAACATGCCATGGCTGAAGAAGAAGGCAAGAAGAAAGAAGGAAGAAGAAGAAGAAGAAGAAAACATGAGTCTGTTGGAAACCTAACCTGCCGATGGTGAAGAAGAAGAAGAAGAAGAAAAAGAAGAAGAAGACCCGCAAGAAAACATGTAAGTCTGTTGAAAACCTAACTGCCATGGTGAAGAAGAAGAAGGAAGAAAAAGAAGAAGAAGAAGATGACGGAGAAACACATGAGTCTGTTGAAACCTAACCTGCCATGGTGGAAGAAGAAGAAGAAGAAAAAGAAGAAGAAGAGAAGATGACGGAGGAAAACATGAGTCTGTTGAAAACCTAACCTGCCATGGTGAAGAAGCAGAAGAAAAAGAAGAAGAAGAAAAGAAGAGGACGGAGAAAACATGAGTCTGTTGAAACCTAACCTGCCATGGTGAAGAAGAAGAAGAAGATGACTCAACGAAGAAAACATGAGTCTGCTAAAATCGAACCTGCCATGGTGAAAAAGAAGAAGAAAAAGATGAAGACGAAGAAAACATGAGTCTGTTGAAACCTAACCTGCCATGGTGCCGTATTCGTTCATCTTCTTCTCCGTCTTCTCCCCAACGTCGTAGTCCAGGCTGTCGGCGAAGGCCAGGCAGTGAACCTTCTGCTGTTGACCGAAGAAGGCTCGCCTCAGGAAAATGTCCACCTGGAAGGCGGCAAAGAACCCCGAATCAACCCACCATCACTGAAGCTCAAACATGTTACTTTCAATGTGTCTAAGGCTAAGCCTGTAGTAGGAGCCAACCTACCATCACTGAAGCTCAAACATTTTACTTTCAATGTGTCTAAGGCTAAGCCTGTAGTAGGAGCCAACCTACCATCACTGAAGCTCAAACATGTTACTTTCAATGTGTCTAAGGCTTAGCCTGTTGTAGGAGCCAACCCACCATCACTGAAGTTCAAGCATGTTACTTTCAATGTGTCTAAGGCTAAGCCTGTAGTAGGAGCCAACCTACCATCACTGAAGCTCAAACATGTTACTTTCAATGTGTCTAAGGCTTAGCCTGTTGTAGGAGCCAACCTGCCATCACTGAAGTTCAAACATGTTACTTTCAATGTGTCTAAGGCTAAGCCTGTTGTAGGAGCCAACAGTAAGGCTGTGTACACACATAAGCGGATATTCCATGCGGAAACCCGTGTGCAATCCATAAATAAGTGAAACAAAGAAGGGAAAAGATTTGCGCACGTGTCCGAATTTCCCCTATATGCGTAAACTTGCATCCTTCTTTCTTTCTTCCACTTATTTAGGGTTTTCCGTACGCAACTTACGCATCTAATGTGAACTCGGCCTAGCATGAGAGCTGTACAATAGACAATTTTCTACAGTAATGGAAAATCATGGTACAGTTTAGTCTCTTGTGGAAGACTATGACTCTCGAACGAGGGGGCCTTTGCACCGGCTCTGGTGCTGCAGCCAAAGGGATGGGCTGGCCTTTGGGGACCTTCCTCAATGCCAGCTGTGTCCTCAAATCCCTTTGGCCGAGAGAGTGGGGATGTACCCTGGGCAAGGCATCTCCACCATAAACAAATTCTCGCCCAGCCCCGCCAGAATATTATCTGCCCCCTCTGCTTTCTGGCAGTCATTGTCGGAAACGACAGACTAGCATACAAGGCAGGGCCAACCACACAGGATAGGCATGCACAGCATCCCCATTTCTGGTCTTTTTGGCTCGTGCCTATTTCTAGCGCTCATCACCTGCATAACCCAATCCACAGTTAACCCTTTCACCGCCAGCGTCGCATTTTTGCACCACAATGATACAACACCCATGTCACTAAAAGGCACCAAATCAGGGTCTGTTATCCAAAGACCCTATTTCTCTTAATTTTGGGAGGTAAGGATAGGCCTTAATTTTAAAATATGTCACAGAAGAATCCCCAATATTACAGACAGATTTTTGTTCTCTACCCAGGTAAAAGTTTAATGGAAATTGTTTGCTGAAAAATGGCTGGCGGCGAAAGGGTTAGCCCTCCTTTCAATGTAGGACTGCGCTTAACGGGGAAAGAGTACTAGCCTATGTGGAAAGGAAACAACTTGGGGACAACGGTGCTCAGTCTCAGCTATAAATAGTTCTCTGAGAAAAAAACTAAAAACAGCAGTCAGAGTTTGTGAGCTTTTGGCATTTCCGATGCTTGTCATCAAAAAAGAAACGTGTAAACAAATAATGCCACAAATAGAAAGAAAACTGCCATACTAACTATAAGTGATACAAAATGGATCGATTCCTTGTTCCACAACCTTTTCATTGATTTCTTTTTTTTTTTTAGGTATTAGGTACTTTATAGTCACAGAGGCGTCTCTGTGAAATTCGGGTTGCTCCCACCTGGAGAGCGCATCGCCACCCTTTTTTTTTTCCATGCGATTTTTGTGTGACTGACGAGGAAGGGGGGGCTGGGTAAATTTGGACCAAATGACAACATTTTTCGTTGCCACTGGGTTTAACGTGTGCTAAGTGCATGGGCACACGGGACCTCGGTTTATCGTCTCATCTGAAACACTCCACATTCAGACCATAAGGCCTAGCGCAAAGTGGGAGGAAAAATCCCCATGTACCCAGGTTCGAACTCGGGTTTACCTGACACAAGGCGAACGCGTTTACCACTGTGCCACTCTACACTCTTCTTTGATCTCACAGCTACACAGGCCCATATTACCTTGACCTAACATTAATCTGGCAGGGAAGGGGTCACCAGAAAGAAAGGTGGCTGACCTGTTCAAAGGTGGTGGCCTCTCACAGATTACCTTGACCTAACATTACTCTGGCAGTGAAGGGGTCACCAGAAAGAAAAGTGGCTGACCTGTTCAAAGGTGGTGGTCTCCGTGCAGAGCAGGACTTCATCGGGCTGAGGCAAAGGAGTGCCCTCCTCTTCAGGGAACATGTACATGTAGGTCACCGCATTCAGCACCTCGTCTGTCGTCAAACACACAATACAATATACAGAGATACACTCGTATCTTATAACAACACCCCCCCCCCCCTCCATGTGAGGACAGTGTAGTGATATCATTAATAGGTGTGTAGCCATAGTTGCAGCAACTCTTAGAATAACTAGCAGACCTCATTCTGCCTGCTCTATCACTTATGCTCTTCACGTGCACAGCGCATGCCACACTCTCCATTGGTCAGTCTGGCACCAAACCACACTGTCTGTTCTATCACTGGTGCTCTTCACGTGCACAGTGCATGCCACATTCTTCATGGTCAGTCTGGCACCAGAACCCACGCTATCTCTCCCCCCGTCCGTTTAGTCTATGCTACTACTCTCTCTCTCTCCTACTACACACGCTATCAGCAGCAAGCCTTGTCTCTGTGTTCCATGCTTATCCTGTATACTGTGTAGTGTTAATAAACGTGCTTAATACATGATCCTTGTAGTCAGTTGTGTTTCTTCTTGGATGTAATGTACAAGTGTGAACCCATAACAACAACCACAACAACAACAATAACAGTCAACCTACAGTAGACAGTAACAGCTGCACGGGGCAGGTGATCATAAGTGTCGGGCAGGTGGGAAGCTCAACAACCTGCCCCTCGGGCAAGTGCAGGAAAACAAATCTCGCCCGAAAGTTTTTTTATCTACATAATGATACAATCCCAGAAGTCGAAAACTGTGCCTCACGAGCGGCCTGACCTTTTAAGCATCTCCGGCCAAAGTTGATTCAGATTGCCACGTATGTATCGAGCAAGATGATTGGCTAAAAGAAAATGCACTGTCCAATCAGAATGAAGCATACTCATCCGGTTGCTTTCAATCTGTCTTTGGCAAAATGGCGGACAACATGATCAACTGTGACGCACTTATCGGGCAGATGGCTTAAACTGGGGGGCAGGTAAAAAATTAGTCCACCTGCCCTCATACTAGCAAGTAGAAAAAAAAGTTACTGTCCTACCCCTCACCCTCACTCCCTCAACAACACATACCAATGCACGCATGCAGAAACACACATATTGTCTAAGGCCGGGTTCACATTAAACGCGTAAGTTCCGTACGGAAAAACCCTAAATAAGTTGGAAGAAAGAAGGATAAAAGTTTACGCATATTGGGGAAATTCGGACACGTGCGCAAATCTTTTCCCTTCTTTGTTTCACTTATTTATGGATTGCGCACAGGTTTCCGCATGGAATATCCACTTATGTGTGTCCATGGCCTAAGAATGCGCAGATATATCGCCCGAGCAAAAAGTTGTAGAAATGTGAACACATAAACAATAAAGGAATCTATTTAAGCAATTCCAATGCCTAAAACAATCACTTATTTGGCACACAATTCAGTTATAATTGTACCATAATAATTAGCGATTCAAAGAAAACTATGCATGTTGTCACATTATCTTTTGAAAGATGCATGCTGAAAAAAACAGCCTGTGAAATTTACTGACCTATATTAGGTCAACCATAAGATTGACCATTACACTATAACTCTCATATTTTAAAATAATAATTCACTAAATATGTCCTTAACACAAAATTCACGACACACACTCACTCTTTGGGCACAGGATCAGATTTGGGATTCTTGGCCTGAAATTTGGTGGCAGCACTCGTTTGAATTCTCTTTTGTCTGAAAAGGTAAACATTAATTATTACTTTTCTCGTTTACATGTCATGTAATCCATTTCACTACCAACCTTGATGTACATTTTGATTGCTATAACCCTCTATTTTCAAACATTCTGGGCAGGATGTTGTAAACAACTTTTAGAAGAGATTAGCAAAATACAAATCAAAGTTCAAGATGTGCAATTGCCTAAACAATAAGTCCAAAATTACATTGCACAGCAATCAATATGACATTGATGCTTGCTTAAGTCACCTTTACAAGAGTTCTAGTCAGTCAATTAAAAACAAAAGGTACAGATGAACTGGAAAATTGTTATTATAATACAGTGGAACCTCCCTTATAAGACTCCCTAACACATAAGACCTACTTCTCTGAGACATTGCCCTTCTTTGTAAGTATTCAATTTAACTAGCTTATAAGACCCCTCCCTTATAAGACCTCATTTTGGATGATTTTTTTTAGGTCTTATAAGGGAGGTTCCACTGTACTGCTTGACAAGTTGATACAAGAAGTGATTGCTTGACAGACTTTTGACGACAACAACAAAATAACAATACGGTGGAATCATCATATAGTAAAAAGCCAACTGTCCGTGTGTGTGTCTGTGTGTGTGTGTGTGTCTGAAACACGAAACGGGCCTTATAACTCCGCCGTTTTTCGACCGATTCGCTTCAAATTTTGCTGTACTCAGCGTTACCAGTACTTGTCGTTACCGTTACTAGGCGTTACCGTTACTAGGCGTTACTGGTACTCGGCGTTGTGCTAGTCCTAATAATTTGCCCTGCCCTATTTTGGTTAACACATTTTCTAGCTTCACAAGATTAAGGGGCTACACAGGCAGTAAATTTAAAAGGCCACACAGGCGGCAGTTAGTTCTCTTTTCTCGCTCCCACCTTCATGGGTGCAACTCCCCCAAAATGGAAAAAAACAAAAACATGAAAGGCAGGGGTCCAGGGGCCGACCAGGCTACTGCAGAGGTTCCGCTAACCTACCAAAAGTTTCGGTGGACAGTACCGGCAACAGGAAAATATTCCGGTACTGGCCATCACAAAGCCGGTGCAATCAAACTCCGCTGTGCAGAAAATATCTGTACATAGATCTATGCGATCGTAATGCGTCATTGTATGTTGCCTTTTAATAATAATAATAATAATAATAACAGTACATTTATATAGCGCTTTACCTCAGATGAGCCCAAAGCGCTTTACAATCAATTATTCATCAACAGATAACAAAAAACAACATTCAAGAGTGACACCAACCACCAACAGTGCATATGCAAAGCAACTCTCTCTCTCTCTCTAACACACACACACACACACACACGCACACGCACGCACACACGCACACACACACACACACACACACACACACACACACACACACACACATAAACACACAATTATTGACGCCAACTCGTTCATACCCCATTCGGTAAGTCACAGCAACTGAGCCGCATGGACTGACCACATACACCAACATGCAGACACAAACACCCTCACACACAACGTACGCACGCAGACAGACACACAGACACGCACACAAACACACACACACATGCGTGCACACACAACCCACAAAACCAAAATACACACAAGCACACATTCATGCTCACACACACACACACAACACACACACACACACACACACACACACACACACACACACACACACACACACACACACACACACACACACACACGCACGCACACACACGCACCACAAAACACAGCACAAACCTCTTAAATCAATCTTCCCTCACGTGCACACAACGATAGACAACTGATCAAATATTTAGGGCGCAGCAGGAAAAAGATGGGTTTTAAGAGAGGTTTTGAATGAGGAGACTGAGTTGGAGTGTCGGAGAGGAGAAGGCAGAGAATTCCACAGAGATGGTGCTTGACAAGAAAAAGAACGTTGGCCAGCAGATTTGAGACGGATGGAGGGAATGGAAAGGAGACGAGAATCAGAAGACGAACGTAGTTGGCGAGCTGGGACATAGAGATGAAGAAGATCAGAGAGATACTGGGGAGCTTGATCATTCAGTGACTTGAAGGCAAGGAGGAGAATTTTGTAGTCAATACGTGATTGAACTGGGAGCC
Source organism: Phymorhynchus buccinoides (assembly GCA_017654935.2). NCBI lineage: Eukaryota > Metazoa > Mollusca > Gastropoda > Neogastropoda > Raphitomidae > Phymorhynchus > Phymorhynchus buccinoides. Next base: position 42,458,114 of record CM065694.1, read on the forward strand.
AATGTAGGGAACGAAGAACCGGAGTGATGTGATCGTACCTAGGGGAGCGAGAAATGAGACGAGCAGCATTATGCTGGACCCGTTGGAGCTTAGAGATGAGAATTGATGGACAGCCAGCAAGAAGTGAGTTACAGTAGTCAAGGCGAGACAGGACAAAAGCACATACTAGAGTCTTCAGGGCATCCTGAGAGAGGAAACGACGGATGGAACTAATTCTTCGAAGTTCTAGATAGCAAGCCTTGCAAACATTGGAAACATGCTGTTTGAAAGAAAGGGTTTGGTCCAAAGTAACACCTAGATTGCGGACGGATGCCGATAGCTTGATCTCAGTGCCATCAATGTCTACAGAACCTGGGAGAACCTGAGTTTTAATTGTGTGGTTAGAGGCTACAAGAATCATCTCTGTCTTATCAGCATTCAGTTGCAGTTTGTTGTAAAACATCCATGTTTTAACAGCAGAGATGCACAACTTAGAAGAAGAAATCATTTGATCTAATTGACTCAGGTGGGCAGAAATGTACAGTTGATTGTCATCAGAAAAGCTATGATGTAGAATAGAATGCTGGTTGATGATGGCGGAGAGAGGTTGGGTATAAAGAACAAAAAGGATAGGGCCTAAGACTGAACCTTGGGGCACACCGAACTGAAGACCTTTTGGAAGAGATGGAGAACCATTGACAACAACTTTCTGTGTGCGATCAGAGAGGTAGGAAGAAAACCAGGAAAGAACAGCCCCAGATAGACCAAAGGAGGTGTGAAGTCTAGAAATGAGGATGGAGTGGTCGATAGTGTCAAACGCTGCAGAAAGATCAAGGAGAGAGAGAAGAGAAACCTTGTTTTCATCCAAGGCAGTGAGCAAGTCGTTCGTTATCTTTAAGAGGGCTGTCTCAGTACTGTGACCTGCTCGATAAGCAGACTGGTTTGGATAGTAGAGATCATTTACCTGAAGATGGTCAGACAGCTGTTTAAGAACCACCTTTTCCGTAAGCTTAGAAAGGAATGAAAGATTAGAGACAGGCCGATAGTTCTTTAGATTTTCAGGATCAAGACTAGGCTTCTTTAAGAGAGGTTTGACAACTGCAGATTTGAAATGAGTTGGAAAGCGGCCTGAACATAGAGATTCATTGATGATGGATGTAAAGTAAGGAAGGAGATCATCAAGACACTGGGAGAAGAGAGATGAAGGTAGAGGGTCTAGTTCACAGGTTTTAGTCTGAGTTCGGGTCAAAATCTTCTTAACCTCATCAGTGGAAACAGAACGGAACTCAGACCACATACTGCCAGAAAAGGAGGGATCAGGGACAGAGTCAGTTGATGGTGGAGCAGATTGAGAATCAAGATTGTGGCGGATGGTGGCTATCTTGCTGTGAAAGAAATCAGAGAAACGTTGAGGGAGTTCAGACACAGGGATAGAAGAAGGTAGAGGTGTGGACTTTGGTTTACCAAGGAGGGAGTTGGCTAAACTAAACAATTGACGTGAAGTGGTACAAGCGAGAATTTGGGCATTCAAACAAGAGCATTTGGCCTTATCTATAATGTCAGACACAATTTTGTTCATGGCTCGAAAAATCTGTTTGTGAATTTCAAGTCCAGTCTTAACCCACTGGCGCTCTGCACGGCGGCGTTCTTGTTTACCCTGAGTCACCTCAGGTGCCACAGAAGCATACCACGGTGATGGAGGCCTACTGGAGATCTTGCGACGGATGACAGGGGCGTGGAGGTCGAGTAGACTGGTCAGGAGGTGGTGGAGCTGGTCGGCAGAAGGCTGTAGAGTTGAGTCAAGTCTGGCCCTGAGGTCAGACATGAAGGCAGTGATGTCGATGGAGGAGATCTTCCTGGTCTCAGCATACACAGGAGGGCATGAAGGGCGAGATAAACGGAGGCAGGAAAGAACACAGAGATGGTCAGAAAAGTCCAGGAAGGAGTCAGGAGCAGTAGACCGCAGGACGTCTTCGTCGTCACGCCTGACGATAACCAGGTCAAGGGTGTGACCTTTCTGGTGGGTGGGGAAGGTCACAGCCTGGTGCAGGTCGAAGTCATCCAGCAGTGCGGTGAAGCGGAGGGTGAGGGGGTCAGTGGGAACATCAACATGAATGTTGAAGTCTCCCATGATGATTGGAACACCGCTGATAGTGTTGCAGTGCTCCAGCAAAGAGGGAAACTCGTCGAGGAAGAGGGAGTCCGAAAGTTTGTTTTTCTTGTTGGGAGGGGGGCGGTAGAGGCAGAAAAGCTGTAGGCAGTGCTGACGGAGAGTAACGGAGAGCTGGGCCAGTTCAAAGGAGGAGTGTGGAAAGGGGAAGAGGGAGGTAGAGGTGAGATGGAGGCACAGTTTTTCACGCACGACAAAGGCAATGCCTCCGCCACGTGAAGAGCGAGGATAGGAGATGGTTTTGTAGCCAGGGGGAGAGAGATCAGCGCATTTAGCTTCATCACCCAAAGGCAGAAGCCAGGATTCAGTGATGCAGAAAATATCAACATCGTTCTCTACAATGAAATAATTAATAGAAGAACGTTTCTGTGGGACGCCAACGGAACGGGGGTTAAACTGGGCAACAATAAAATTAGCATCTTTTGTAGGCGAAGCAACGGGAACAGTAAGTAAGTTAGAAATACTCATCCGTTTGGTAGGTGAAGGGGGAGGGCGAGGAATTGAGCAGACGACAGAAATCTTCCGTTGCTTCCTTTTTCCTCCTCTGCAGCCTCGCGTGCGTGGAAGATTAATCCCTATACGCAGATGACGTAGCGTGGCAACAAGGGCAGAGTCAGGGGTCGAAGGTTGTACAGCCAGTAACGCATTGCGGCTGTACTGCAGTGGGGGGGAGGGGGGCTGGCAGAGTGGTGGCTCACGCACGCGTGTTGCGTGCGTGTAGTGGTCAAGCAGAGGGAAGGAAGAGGGAGACTGAAGAAAAAGGATGGTAGGCAAAGGCATGGCGTTGTTTGGCCGGTGCTGGAAACATGGCTGGCTTGGAGAATCCAACAAGCCAACCAGTCTCGTCAAGAAAATAAACCAAATTACTCTCATGTCCGGAGGCAGAGAGGCACAGAAAGCAGCCCAAAATAATGTACAGTTCATCACGAACACACACAGTTCATCACGAACACACAGACACAAAACAGCAACTCAAGCACTACTGGAAACACACCAACAAAAGAATATTGACGAGAGTAAATGATTCAGCCGGCTAGGCGAAAAACTCCCGCTGAAAGACCAAGTTACGTCACTTTTGTGATGTTGTCGTCATCATCAGACAAACAGAACGACAGAAAGACGTCAGAGGGGGGCATACAGATAAGAAACCGGAGAGCAGAGAGCGGGAAGGCCACAAGCGGGAACACAACCTTGCTATTTACGTAAGCATGACGCAAAACTTCTATCGCGCATCTGCCTGACGTAGGTGTGTGACGCAGGGTCTTTCCTTACCAGCTCGAAAGAAAGTCTCAGGTACCGGTACGCGACACCGATGACATTAATTTTTATCGGTACTAGACCAAAAAATATTGGTAGAAAAACGGCATATGCCGGTCTAACGGAACCTCTGTACTGGGGCAGAGCCCCTTTGCGGTGTTCGGGGGGTTCAACTATCAAAACAGACACTGTTGCCATCTTTTCGTCTCTTTTTTTATTCCCGTTTGAGTCCGATATTGCCTAGTTGCATTTGAAAACAACATGGCGTCAATTGAGGGAGGGAGCACTTCCAGGCTACAGCGACCTTGTTCAAAACGCCCCAAATCGCTTGTAGTTGATATAGCGTTGCTCCCTTTTTTTTGGGGGGGACAATGTTGTCAACAACGAAAAAATAAGTTCAGTGTCGGGTAAAATCTATAAAAGACACTGAACTCCTTGTGAAAAGGAACAGCTGCGCTCATGCATGACCTTTGGCAGCCAGACATTTGAGGACGATGCCCAGGTGTTCCAGGCTGAGGAAGTCCATCCCACTGGAGGATACCATCTCCAGGAACTTGTCCCACACCTCACCCAGATTGCCCGTCAGCGCCCGAAGGGTTGTGCCGCGGTCCCTGAAACACATCATGTGTCATAATGAATCTATATTACTCAACTGTGCCCATATAAAGGACTATATCCATGAACTTGCACCACACCACACCCTGTCAGTGACTGAAGGGTTGTCCCTAAAACACATCATGTATCATAATGAATCTATATTACTCAACTGTACCCATATAAAGGACTATATCCATGAACTTGCACCACACCACACCCTGTCAGTGACCAAAGGGTTGCGCCACGGTCCCTGAAACACATCATGTGTCATAATGAATCTATATTACTTAACTGTACCCATATAAAGGACAATATCCAGGAACTTGCACCACACCAAACCCTGTCAGCTCCTTGAACACATCATGTGTCATAATGAATCTATATTACTCAACTGTACCCATATAAAGGACAATAGCCAGGAACTTGAACACACCACACCACACCCAGATTGCCCGTCAGCGCCCGAAGGGTTGCACCACGGTCCCTGAAACACATTACAGAATTTCCTTCTGTTATTAATTTGTCAGGCTATTCAAACAATGCACACGTCAACAACACAAAATCACTAAACGAAAGTATACATTGAAAGGAAGAAGGAAGAAATTCTGCTTAATGCGTCCTCCGGTCTGGAACAGACACATATGGGACATTTGTTGATGGTGCTGAGCCAGGACATTTGTTGATGGTGCTGAGCCATCCCATGGCGCTCTCAGTGATGGTCTCTGTGCGGGTGACCCACTAAATTATGCCCCTTCCTCACCTTTTGTTGATGGAGTTGAGCCATCCGATGGCGCTCTCAGTGATGGTCTCTGTGCGGGTGACCCACTAAATTATGCCCCTTCCTCACCTTTTGTTGGTGTTGAGCCATCCGATGGCGCTCTCAGTGATGGTCACTGTGCGGGTGACCCACTAAATCCTGCCCCTTCCTCACCTTTTCTTGATGGTGTTGAGCCATCCGATGGTGCTCTCGATCAATGATGGTCTCTGTGCGGGTGACCCACTAAATCCTGCCCCTTCCTCACCTTTTGTTGATGGTGTTGAGCCATCCGATGGCGCTCTCAGTGATGGTCTCTGTGCGGGTGACCCACTAAATCCTGCCCCTTCCTCACCTTTTGTTGATGGTGTTGAGCCATCCGATGGCGCTCTCAGTGATGGTCTCTGTGCGGGTGACCCACTAAATCCTGCCCCTTCCTCACCTTTTGTTGATGGTGTTGAGCCATCCGATGGCGCTCTCAGTGATGGTCTCTGTGCGGGTGACCCACTAAATCCTGCCCCTTCCTCACCTTTTGTTGATGGTGTTGAGCCATCCGATGGCGCTCTCAGTGATGGTCTCTGTGCGGGTGACCCACTCTTTGAGCCGCTCGCCCACCATCTTGGCCTCGGTCTCCTCCTCCATGGGAGTGCTCTCCTCTTCTTTCTCCTCCTCCTCTTCGTCTTCAATGTCGTCATCGTCCATGTCGTCGTCACCCATGTGTCTCATGCACCAGCCAATGCCTTTATCGACAGTCGGGTAAACTCAGTTGTACGATGAAAATTGTAAAACAGACCAAGGTTTCGACCAGATTATATTGTATGCTGAATATTTTATTCATAAATGTAGAATAAATGAAGTGCAGTAACATCGAATGTACAATATTTCATAAGAGATCTGAGGAATATGCATAAAACTGAAAAATAAATGCTAGATTTTCTTCTTGAGGGCATGTTAGGCCTTGTTTTAAACATGTCACAGAGGAATCCCCAATATTGCTGACAAAATCTTTTCTCTGATCCATGTAAGTTTAATGGAAATTTTGGCTAAAAAATGGCTGGCGGCTGAAGGGCTAAAGCAGTTGTCATTGAACTGATTACTACCATTTGTTACAGGATGCTGAAAAACGGTTAACCCTTTCACTGTAATGTCGCATTTATGCACCACAATGGTCTAACACCCATGTCACTAAAAGGCATCAAGTCAGGGTCTGTTATACAAAGACCCTATTTTCTTAAATTTGGGAGGTAAGCATATAGGCCTAATTTTGTAAATGTCACAGACGAAGCATTCCCAAGATGGCAGATCATCTTTTTTTCTCTACCTAACCTAGCTAAGATTAATGGTATTTTTTTGGCTGAAAAATAGCTGGCAGCAAAAGGGTTAAAGCATTTACCATTGAACTGAATACTAGCACTTGTTACAGGACGCTGAAAAATGGTTAATCTTTTTTCACCGAGGAAAAAAAAAAATGTTGACAGGTCGGAGCAGCATCACTCACCCATGGCGACATCCTCTGCACCCACTTCCTGCAACGCTCTTCGGGCCAGTTTCTTGGAGAACCCGTTCTCGTCCATTTGGTTCATGAAGTACTCCATCGCCTCTTTGTCGGTCAGCGGTGCGGCGGCCTCTTCTGATCTCACCGGGCGACTGCACTGCTGGTGCTGCCGCTGCTGTTGTTGCAGGGCATCAATGTGGTCCATGGCCTCTTGCAAGGCTTGCTCAAGGTCCTGGGGACTGCAGTTGGCTTTCAGCAGTGACAGCATGGGGTACACATATCTGAAACAATCGCATCCCCTTATTTAAAAAATATATAAATAAAAACACAGTATAGGTCAAGATGTGCCACCACCCCCCGCCCTACATTTCTCGGTTAATTCTATTTTTCCGTTTTTGCCTTTCTTACCAAACATGAAGCTGTATTTTATGAACATTTTGAGCTAATTATCTTTGTTCAATAATTAATTGCAGTCATGATAAAGGCCATTATTTAATAGACCCCCCCCCCCCCCCCCCTATGTACTGCAGTACACCGCAGCATTTGTCACAGTCGTGGTTCATTGCGTTTTTCCGTCTTATAGGGGGTGGGGGGGGGGGGGGGGGGGGTAGTCGTGGTTCATTGCGTTTTTCCGTCTTATGGGGGGGGGGGGGGGGGGGGGGGGGGGGGTTAGGTTAGGGTTAGGGTTAGTATTCCAAAAAGATAATTAGCTGAAAATGTTCATAAAATACAGCTTTATGTTTGGTAAGAAAGACAAAAACGGAAAAATTGAATTAAGCGAGAAATGCAGGGGGGGGGGGGGGGGGGGGGGGGGGGCACATCTTTACCTTTACCAAAAACACAAAAACGGCATGGGGTACACATATCTGAAACGATTGCATCCCCTTATTTAAATAAAATAAAATAAAAACACACAAAAACGATAAACGCACAAAAACAGTTAGTATTAGTCTCTGCAGTTTTCTGCATTAGTCCCTGTGTTTCCTACCTCCTCCCCACCCCCAATGTCTCCTACCCCCCACCCCCAGTCTGCTCACTTGAAGATGTTCTGTCAGTCCACTTTGAGGAGCAGTTGCTGGAAAAAGACCAACAGTTCTACAATTAAGACGTTCAATTCGGGATAGTCCCTTTTCTCAAACCCCACCCTCACCCCCAACTCCTTTTCCTAACACCCAAATCTACTCACTTGGAGATGCCCTGTGAGCCCACTTTGACAAGCTGCTGTCGGAAGAAGGCCAACACCAACAGTTCTACACTGACGACGTTCAGCTCAAGGTGGTCTCTGCCATTTTTGGTCTCCATCTCACCCTCAATTTCTCCGATTACCACCACCCCTCCCCACCCCCACTCACTTGGAGATGTCCCGTGAGCTCACTTTGACAAGCTGCTGTCGGAAGAAGGCCAACACCAACAGTTCTACACTGACGACGTTCAGCTCAAGGTGGTCTCTGCCATTTTTGGTCTCCATATCACCCTCAACTTCTCCGATTACCACCACCCCTCCCCACCCCCACTCACTTGGAGATGTCCCGTGAGCTCACTTTGACAAGCTGCTGTCGGAAGAAGGCCAACACCAACAGTTCTACACTGACGACGTTCAGCTCAAGGTGGTCTCTGCCATTTTTGGTCTCCATATCACCCTCAACTTCTCCGATTACCACCACCCCTCCCCACCCCCACTCACTTGGAGATGTCCCGTGAGCTCACTTTGACAAGCTGCTGTCGGAAGAAGGCCAACACCAACAGTTCTACACTGACGACGTTCAGCTCAAGGTGGTCTCTGCCATTTTTGGTCTCCATATCACCCTCAACTTCTCCGATTACCACCACCCCTCCCCACCCCCACTCACTTGGAGATGTCCCGTGAGCTCACTTTGACAAGCTGCTGTCGGAAGAAGGCCAACACCAACAGTTCTACACTGACGACGTTCAGCTCAAGGTGGTCTCTGCCATTTTTGGTCTCCATCTCACCCTCAATTTCTTGATTACCACCACCCCTCCCCCCCACTCACTTGGAGACGTCCTGTGAGCCCACTTTGATGAGCTGCTGCTGGAGGAAGACCAGCTGTTCTACGGTGAAGACGTTCAGCTCAGGGTAGTCTCTGATATTTTTGGTCTCCATCTCACCCTCAATTTCTTGATTACCACCACCCCCTCCCCCCCACTCACTTGGAGACGTCCTGTGAGCCCACTTTGATGAGCTGCTGCTGGAGGAAGACCAGCTGTTCTACGGTGAAGACGTTCAGCTCAGGGTAGTCTCTGATATTTTTGGTCTCCATCTCACCCTCAATTTCTTGATTACCACCACCCCTCCCCCCCACTCACTTGGAGACGTCCCATGAGCCCACTTTGATGAGCTGCTGCTGGAGGAAGACCAGCTGTTCTACGGTGAAGACGTTCAGCTCAGGGTAGTCTCTGATATTTTTGGTCTCCATCTCACCCTCAATTTCTTGATTACCACCACCCCTCCCCCCCACTCACTTGGAGACGTCCCATGAGCCCACTTTGATGAGCTGCTGCTGGAGGAAGACCAGCTGTTCTACGGTGAAGACGTTCAGCTCAGGGTAGTCTCTGATATTTTTGGTCTCCATCTCACCCTCAATTTCTTGATTACCACCACCCCTCCCCCCCACTCACTTGGAGACGTCCCATGAGCCCACTTTGATGAGCTGCTGCTGGAGGAAGACCAGCTGTTCTACGGTGAAGACGTTCAGCTCAGGGTAGTCTCTGATATTTTTGGTCTCCATCTCACCCTCAATTTCTTGATTACCACCACCCCTCCCCCCCACTCACTTGGAGACGTCCCATGAGCCCACTTTGATGAGCTGCTGCTGGAGGAAGACCAGCTGTTCTACGGTGAAGACGTTCAGCTCAGGGTAGTCTCTGATATTTTTGGTCTCCATCTCACCCTCAATTTCTTGATTACCACCACCCCTCCCCCCCACTCACTTGGAGACGTCCCATGAGCCCACTTTGATGAGCTGCTGCTGGAGGAAGACCAGCTGTTCTACGGTGAAGACGTTCAGCTCAGGGTAGTCTCTGATATTTTTGGTCTCCATCTCACCCTCAATTTCTTGATTACCACCACCCCTCCCCCCCACTCACTTGGAGACGTCCCATGAGCCCACTTTGATGAGCTGCTGCTGGAGGAAGACCAGCTGTTCTACGGTGAAGACGTTCAGCTCAGGGTAGTCTCTGATATTTTTGGTCTCCATCTCACCCTCAATTTCTTGATTACCACCACCCCTCCCCCCCACTCACTTGGAGACGTCCCATGAGCCCACTTTGATGAGCTGCTGCTGGAGGAAGACCAGCTGTTCTACGGTGAAGACGTTCAGCTCAGGGTAGTCTCTGATATTTTTGGTCTCCATCTCACCCTCAATTTCTTGATTACCACCACCCCTCCCCCCCACTCACTTGGAGACGTCCCATGAGCCCACTTTGATGAGCTGCTGCTGGAGGAAGACCAGCTGTTCTACGGTGAAGACGTTCAGCTCAGGGTAGTCTCTGATATTTTTGGTCTCCATCTCACCCTCAATTTCTTGATTACCACCACCCCCTCCCCCCCACTCACTTGGAGACGTCCCATGAGCCCACTTTGATGAGCTGCTGCTGGAGGAAGACCAGCTGTTCTACGGTGAAGACGTTCAGCTCAGGGTAGTCTCTGATATTTTTGGTCTCCATCTCACCCTCAATTTCTTGATTACCACCACCCCTCCCCCCCACTCACTTGGAGACGTCCCATGAGCCCACTTTGATGAGCTGCTGCTGGAGGAAGACCAGCTGTTCTACGGTGAAGACGTTCAGCTCAGGGTAGTCTCTGATATTTTTGGTCTCCATCTCACCCTCAATTTCTTGATTACCACCACCCCTCCCCCCCACTCACTTGGAGACGTCCTGTGAGCCCACTTTGATGAGCTGCTGCTGGAGGAAGACCAGCTGTTCTACGGTGAAGACGTTCAGCTCAGGGTATTCCTTTCGTTTCTGGTCCACGTAGCTCAGCCACTGCCTGTGGCACTCCTCCAGAAAGCCTGCCACTCCAGCGATGAAATCCTGAAACGCAAAAGTAATGACACAACTCTTTGATCAGAAAAGAGTAGACTATGCAGTTTTCTTCACATGCCGACTAAATTGTTCAGTTATTTGACAATACCTCCTTCCCATAAGGGCTTATTATGTGCTAATGGCAATAAAATCTATTTGAAAATCGAGTTGGTAAAATGGTAAAATGTTATCTGTTTGTTATCTGTTTACAGTGTTGTTTTAAGTATTTAATTATTCAAATCATTATTGTTTGAAAGCTTGCATAAACATCTATGTGTATGCAAAGTTTGAACAATGTACGCCTTCTATTTCCCGAGAAAATGCCAACGTTAAAGTTTGGAGATTAGACCACGGATGCAAACACACACACACACACACACAGACACCATGTGTCAACGAAGAAAATCTTTAGTATTTAGCCAAAAATCTTAAGCATTTTTGCAGAACTCATTTTTTTTACCTCAACCACCAGTAAATGTTTTTCTACCCACACCCACCTCCAAATCCTCTTTCTTTCTGGAGCGTTTCCCAGGCATGCTGCGGTGGCCCTTCAGTTTCCCCTGCGAGGAGAACTCGGAGACGCAGCAGACGGGTCGATTGTTGTCGCACAGGAACTCCACCGTCCAGTCCAGAAACAGCACACAGCCGTCACGGCACAGCTGGACGTAGGTCTTCCCCAGTCGGATCAGGCTCTCCATGATCTGTCAACACGGAGCATATACCTGGTATTTGTTTTCAGGTAAAAAAAAGAAGGATCGAAGGAGGGAAGAAAAAGCTAAACAGTAGGTCTTCCCCAGTCGGATCAGGCTCTCCCTGATCTGACAACAGGAAGCATGTACCCGGTATTTGTTTTCAGGTAGAGAAAGGAAGGAGAGGGGGGGGGGGGGGGGGGGGGGGAGACACACTTAAACAGTAAGTTTTCTTCCCCAGTCGAATCAGGCTCTCCATGATCTGACAACAGGAAGCATGTACCCGGCATTTGTTTTCAGGTAGAAAAAGCAGGGATGGGGGGGGGGGGGGGGGGGGGGGGGGACACAGCTAAACAGTAGGTCTTCCCCAGTCGGATCAGGCTCTCCCTGATCTGACAACAGGAAGCATGTACCCAGCATTTGTTTTCAGGTAGAAAAAGCAGGATCGAACGAGTGAAGACACAGCTAAACAGTAAGTCTTCCCCAAAAGGAAGGAAGACACAGCTAAACAGTAAGTCTTCCCCAAAAGGAAGGAAGACACAGCTAAACAGTAAGTCTTCCCCAAAAGGAAGGAAGACACAGCTAAACAGTAAGTCTTCCCCAAAAGGAAGGAAGACACAGCTAAACAGTAAGTCTTCCCCAAAATGAGGGAAGACAAAGCTAAACAGTAGGTCTTCCCCAGTTGGATCAGGCTCTCCATGATCTGACAACAGGAAGTATATACCCGGTATTTGTTTTCAGGTAGAAAAAGGAGGGAGGGAGGGGGGGGCAGACACAGCTAAACAGCCAGTCTGATGAAAGCTCGCTTCTTCCCTTTTTCTACCTTGATCACCAAACCCAAACCCTGGTAAGTTTCCCCATTCTACCATTTTTGTCCCACAGCTAAACAGTAAGTCTTCCCCAGTCGGATCAGGCTCTCCATGATCTGACAACAGGAAGCATGTACCCAGTATTTGTTTTCAGGTAGAAAAAGGAGAGAGGAGGGAGGGAAGACACAGCTGAACAGTAGGTCTTGTCCCCTGACGTTTCAGGCTCTCCATGATCTGCACTGACACGAAATGTTGAGATAGTAAAGCTGTTCAAAGGGGTTGATATGTGTTGGGAGGTTGTGTCATAATGTGGGTGTAACAAAGGGACAGAGAGAGGGGCATACCCCCTAATCCACATCTTGGCTTCCAAAGACTATCTCTTGAGCACCAAATATGCGAGTACCAAAGCCTATCTCTTGAGTACCAAAGACTATCTCTTGAGTACCAAAGCCTATCTCTCGAGTACCAAAGCCTATCTCTTGAGTACCAAAGACTATCTCTTGAGTACCAAAGACTATCTCTTGAGTACCAAAGACTTGAGTACGAAAGACTATCTCTTGAGTACCAAAGACTATCTCCTGAGTACCAAAGCCTTTCTTTTGAGTACCAAAGACTATCTCTTGAGTACCAAAGACTATCTCTTGAGTACCAAAGCCTATCTCTTGAGTACCAAAGACTATCTCTTGAGTACCAAAGACTATCTCTTGAGTATGAGTACCCGAGACAAGAGTTTATCCCCCACCCACTGACCTTGATAAAACGATCGACATTCTCCTTCCCTTTGTGTCAACCCCCACCAGCATCAGCCGACATTGCATGGACACCAAAGCATGCCTATCTCTTTATTTGGTATTTGGTATATTCTAGTCACAGAGACTTATCTCCATGAAATTCGGGCTGCTCTCCCCTGGAGAGCGCGTCGCCGCAAGTGCAACGCCTACCCCTTTTTTTTGGGAGGGGGGGGGGGGGCGCACAGGGCGACAGGGCACACTTGGAAAACCTAGCTATCAATTTGGCCATACTAGGCAGCGGGATTTCTCCCTGCTCTTACCGACTTTCAACTGCCGTGGGATTTTTATGTGCGTAAAGTGCACAGGTCAGACTAGCTTTAAGTCCCCATCCGAAGGACTGGACGTTCAGTTAAATTTTCCTGTCAAACTAGAAATGGCGAGGCCGGGATTCGAACCCGGGCCACTCACGCTGCAGTCACGCATTACATTTGGCAGGCGAACGTCTTAACCACTCTGCCACCTTTCTCGGGAAATCAAAGACTTCAGATTTGTCCCCCACCCCCTCACCGTGATAAAACGATCCACGTTCTCCTTCCCTTTCTCCGCCTCTCCGGCCACCAGCATCAGCCGACTCTGCAGGTCCAGTAACTCTTCGTAGCTGTACTTGCGAGGGGGCGTAACTGCCTGCGGGTCCTGCCCTTTCAGGCTCAGTAGGTCGGTGTCCTCGGAGACTTTCAGCTGAATCACGCTGTGCAGAGTCTGGACACAAGATTTTGGGAACTGGGTGTCGGTTTCGTGCAAGACTTTTTTTTAACAGAAACATTAGGAACAACAATTTCACTTTTTTGGTACAACTTGACAAATATATTAGACACTTACCAGGAGGGAAGAAGACAGACAAACAGACAGAGACAAGCAAACAGAGATGGACAGTGAGAGAAACGGGCAGAGAAACAGGCAGGCGGGCAAAGGGAGGGAGAGAGAGACCGGAAGCTAATCTTGTACAAATATGCACTTTGTAGTGGAATGGTAAGGATGATAGAATAGATAGACATACACGGACAGACAAAGATAAGCATGGATAAAACAAAAAGAATTACTGGTTACAAGAAAACAACAAAATGCTCAACCCTCCAATCATATTTCTTTCTTACTGACATTTGTCACCCCAAAATTAATACCCTTGCAGAAAAAAATCTACATGATTTCTTTTCCCCAGTCACAGTTCCTTTAGTCACAAATAACAAGACAAAAGTTCGGCCAAGGGTCCTTGGCTATTCACTGTGTCTGTACATGTGATGCAAGTGAAACTGACCCATGGCCAATATTAAAATGATGCGGCTGTGCCCAATGAAAGTTACTACACTTGTGGCGGTGCCATAGCCGATGAGGTTTAACCAAGGCGTGGTCACCGCTACAGCTATCTGTATGAATAATAAAATTGTGACTTTACTGGTTTCGTACTGCCTCCGGGCATTGCCTCCAGTATTGTTCCCACCATATTTGTATTTACAAATGTCCCATGTGTCCGATTCAGACCAAGAGGACGTAAAACACCATTTTCGCCGCCGCCAATGAAAGCTGCCTTTATCAGTGGCAGTTCTCCCTACACGCCGTAAAAAATTGTTGGTTGTTGTCACTCCATGGGTGGAGTGAATGTGTGGGTGGCTCCATGAATGGAGCGAAGTCCCCTGAAGTCAGAGTATGGCCGCCCATGTGGCGGGGCCCTTTAAAAGCAGCCATACACGTAATCCTCCCACCCAAGGCCGTGCGAAATGTTCACATGGCACTGGGTGTGCCCCCAGAGCGTTTAAGCTGGGGAACGAAAACAAAAACAACAACAACAGAAGACAAAAGGTATGTCACCATTCTGGAGTTGTTCCTTGCCCTGCCGATGCGGAACACCCCTCGGTCGTTGATGCTGGTGACCTGGGACAGGCAGGTCTTCTCCACAGACCCCAGAGAGTTCTCCACGTCCTTGAACCAATCCAGAAACCGGCTGGTGTCTATCTGCAATCACACACGCACACACACAGCAGCATGTTAATCACAGGGATATCAACTCTTCTAGCACCATGTATTTTTTGGACGTTCTGGGTTGTCTGTTGAATCTCAACCGACAAGAGGGGGGGTAACTATTTTTTTCAAGGGCGTATGCATTGCTTTAACAATACAGATACAGTGACAAAAAGCTCTAAAAACAAACACATGGCAGGGTGCTTGGCAGTGAATGTCTTTGCATTTGGTGGGAGTGTAGAGTGATGTCTTGGGCAAATATATTCACCCATGGTGCTAGAAGAATTAAAGTAATGCATAAATATTACTGTGTCCCCCCAATGATGATTTTCGTCAACTCGCAACATTTCTTGTAATGGTTTCCTATGCAGGCATGAAAACTACTGTTCCCGAAAAAAAAAGGAGATTTCGTCAGCCGAGAAATCCTTCCACCCGGATTTTCAGCTGACGTCGGCACAAATAACTAATGTCAGAACTTTTGTTCAGCGGGGGAGGGGGGGGATGCTAATCTGTTCCCAAAACAAGGTGGAAACGGCGGAGCTGTCTTCTTGCCTCATATTTCTTTTTCTTTTTCACCCATTCTTCATGCACGGCTTGCTCTTCAGACGCCATTTGGGAAGTGATGACATCAGGAGAAGGAGGAGAAGGCACGAAATGATGATCGTGCCATTTAAAGACCCAGCATGCCGAGTTTTTATTCGATTTTCGATTTATTATTTTTAGGCAGAGAATTTTTTTTTAGGGGGAGATTGGTTGATTTCGGAGAAAAAAAAATAGGCGGAGAAGGCGGAGAAAATGGAGATGTTTTCATGCCTACTATGTGAAGTGTAGTGCATGAAACAGCATACATTTTGACCTGGGATCGCAGAAGAAGAAGAAGAAGTATTATTGTTCCCCATAAGCAGCCACTGACCAGTTTTCCGGGCAGAGAGGGGTCGGCGGCCACGTTGTCGAAGACCAGCCTGCACTGGTGCATGAGGTGCTTGCAGCCCTCGCCGCTCTCCACGAAGATGAGCGGGGCGTAGCAGATGGTGGCCGCGTGGAAGCAGTTGACCCGCGCGATGGCCCACGGCTCCTCCCCGGCCGAGATGAAGGCCAGGTCCACAAACACGTTCAGCTCCTTCACCCCATCTGGTGGTGGAAAAGTAGGTCTCCAATTCTTCACTTTATAATTCAGACCTGCCAACCCTGAATTTTCAGTTGGAGTATTTTCTTCACGGAAAGTGGTGTATTCTTGGAAAAAGTGGTGTACTCGTTTGCAAGTCGTGGTTGCCTCCAACACTTCGCAGTTATGCTAAATCGCTGATTTCGAACGAACGATCATTTCGGGGATCAAACTGCTTAAAAAAAAAGTTTTATGTCATATTTTTTATTCACCCAACGTACTGGTCATATTTTGGGTAAATTGGTGTACAAAATACGCCAAAATCGTACGGGTTAGCAAGTCTGTTACATGCATCGATTTAACCCGGTCATCACCACTGTCGCCTCTTGGCACCACAATGATTTAACACCCATGTCACTGAAAGGCATCAAATGAGGGTCTGGTATCCAATGACCTTATGTTCTTAATTTTTTGAGGTAAGAATAGGCCCTATTTTATGCCATGTCACAGAGGAATCCCCAACATGGCAGACAAAATATTTTCTCTACCCTGGTAAGTTTAATGGTAAATTTTGGCAGAAGAATGGCTAGCGTTGAAAGGGTTAAAAAATTTTTTTTTTAATACGCATTGATTTTATTTTAAAAACAAAAGCAAAAAAACATTCAAAACCTCTAACTTTGCATGCGAGTCATCTTGGAAGTCTTCTCATGCAATGATTACTTACCGCAAGAGTCGCTCGCACACATTCCAACTGATATTTCCATATTATACAAGTCCCCCCCCTGGGGATACCGGGGAGTCTTTTGTATAAATAGTTCCCCCACCTTCTGGAAGTTCTGTGCTTGTAACTTCCTCTAATCCGTCACTCTCTTTGATTCTGCCTTTCCCCTTTGCTTGCTGTCATCTACTATCTTTCTGCTTTACCGGTCCATTCTCCTGCCTTCTTTCAATAAACACTTTCCAAAAGATTTCCTCCAGCCGAAGTCGGACTTGCTGGGTCTATTTCTTAGGCGCATAATGGCAGTATGACGCATCTGCGCTCATAATTGACAGGAAACTGAGCGATCGCAGAAGAAGGTTTTTTTAGATTTTTGTGGATTTGACCTTTCATTCAGATTTCAATTGATGCTGACTGCAGACACTTGATGTCCTCGAGGAAGAGACAGACAGACAGAGAGACAGAGAGACAGACAGACAGACAGAGAGAGAGGAAGAAAGACACAGTACCTTTCATCTTGTCCTTGAGCCAGTGCACAAACTCCAGGCATCGTGGCTCCAGGAAGTCCTGCAGGCACTTGATGTCCCGGGGCGTGATGTCCTTCAGCTGGGTGCACAGACGCAGCACGGACCGGTCCACTTTGTTCACGGGGAGGCTCTTGTCTTGGCTCTGAAAATTGTCGGTCATTCCATTACCATTCTACTGTGTGCCTGCCACCAACTGGGAAGTTATTTTGCCCTTTTTACTTCACATCACCAAACTTGGAACAATCGTTTGATCCTCTTACTTCACATCACAGCATAATCTAACTAGGGAACAGTTTGTCCTTTATACTTAACACCAAAGCGTAATTATCTTGGGAATAGTTTGCTCTTCTTGTTCAACATCAAAGACCGGCTAGTTAAAAAAATATGTATAAAATAAATAAGAATAAACTATCAATCATTTTTGCATTTTTTTCTAATTTACTTTTTACTACCCGTGTTAACTGTTTAAGACCCACTCATGATTATGGTACCTGAACCCTCCATGTACCAGACTGCTGATGTCCGAGATGTGCGTAAAGTCCCCCTTGATGTGGATGGCTCCTTCACTCACTCACTCTCTCTCACTCGCACACACACACATAACGATCACATAAACCCCCATGCACTGTATTACTGTAGACATCCTGAATATCCTCGAGATCTCCTGTAATGCTGACATCCCCCATCTCTTCCCCCCTGTCTCTTAAAGGCACGGCCGGATTACAAAAGAGAGGAGGCGCTGAACGCGTGCCACATTTGAATCACAGCTGGCGAGAGAGACGGTTCGCCCTTCTTTGTTCCCTGTTGTGCGAGCCACCGCGAGGCAGAGCTTTTCTGGCGAAAAAGACCTGATCCCAGGGATCGGTTGTTTTCCCTCGGCCCTCACAGTATGACTGAACTCTTCACGTACCAGACTGCAGATGTCCTGGGCATCTCCCATAATGTTGACCTCCTCTCTCTCTGTCTCTCTCTCACACACTCTCTCTCTCTTTCACAATCACTGAATTGTCCACGTACCAGACTGCAGATGTCCTGGGTGTCTCCCATAATGTTGACCTCCTCTCTCTCTGTCTCTCTCTCACACACTCTCTCTCTCTTTCACAATCACTGAATTGTCCACGTACCAGACTGCAGATGTCCTGGGTGTCCTGGGTGTCTCCCATAATGTTGACCTCCTCTCTCTCTGTCTCTCTCTCACACACTCACTCTCTCTTTCACAATCACTGAATTGTCCACGTACCAGATTGCAGATGTCCTGGGTGTCCTTGGAGTCTCCCATGACGTTGACCTCCTTTCTCTCTCTGTCTCTCTCTCTCTCTCTTTCACAATCACTGAATTGTCCACGTACCAGATTGCAGATGTCCTGGGTGTCCTTGGAGTCTCCCATAACGTTGACCTCCTCTTTCTCCGTCTCTCTCTCTCACACACTCTCTCTCTCTTTCACAATCACTGAATTGTCCACGTACCAGACTGCAGATGTCCTGGGTGTCCTTGGAGTCTCCCATAACGTTGACCTCCTCTTTCTCCGTCTCTCTCTCTCACACACTCTCTCTCTCTTTCACAATCACTGAATTGTCCACGTACCAGATTGCAGATGTCCCTGGAGTTTCCCATAATGTTGACCTCCTTTCTCTCTCTCTGTCTGTGTCACACACACACACTCACACAATATACTAGACTGCATCCAGGATTCCTTGAACAAGTTGGAGTCCCCATGGTAGGGCCGGCCTCCCTCATTCACTCATTTTCTTAACTCACACACAGAAACACACTATCTCTCTCTCTCTCTCCCGACCATTAAAAGTATTACGACCCAAAACTCTCCTAAACATACCAGACTGCAGATGTCCTTGATGTTCCCCCATGATATGGACAGCCTCCTTCACCCTGAGAAGCACCAGGGCTGCTGGCACGTGCTTCTGGATGGTCTCTCTCTCACACACAATCACAGCCATCGTACCAGACTGCAGATGTCCTGGATGTCCTTAAAGTCCCCCATGAGATGGACAGCCTCCTTCACCCTCAGCAGCACCAGGGTTGCCTACCCATGCTTCTGGATGGTCTCTCTCTTTCTTTCTCTCTCACACAAGCACTGCCATCGTACCAGACTGCAGATGTCTTTGAAGTTCCCCCGTGATATGGACAGCCTCCTTCATCCTGAGAAGCACCAGGGCTGCCTACCCATGCTTCTGGATGGTCTCTTTCTCTCTCACACAAGCACAGCCATCGTACCAGACTGCAGATGTCTTGGATGTCCTTGAAGTCCCCCGTGATATGAACAGCCTCCTTCACCCAGAGAAGCACCTGGGCGGCCTGCACGTGTTTCTGGATGGTCTCTCTCTCTCTCTTTCTCTCTTTCTCTCTCTTCCTCTCTCACACAAGCACAACCATCATACCAGACTGCAGATGTCTTGGATGTCCTTGAAATCCCCCGTGATATGGACAGCCTCCTTCACCCTGAGAAGCACCAGGGCGGCCTGCACGTGTTTCTGGATGGTAGTGAAGCAGGAGAACTGCTGGATCCGCTCTTCCACCCATCGCACTGCGTCCTCCACCGTGCTCAGCTTGTGCAGCTCTTTGTCAATGTCATGGTACCTGGAGAGTTAACGTTCCATTCAGTAGGTAATGTGCAGCTCTTTCTCGATGTCGTGGTACCTGGAGAGTTAACGTTCCATTCAGTATGTAATGTGCAGCTCTTTCTCGATGTCGTGGTACCTGGAGAGTTAACGTTCCATTCGGTATGTAATGTGCAGCTCTTTCTCGATGTCGTGGTACTTGGAGTGTTAACGTTCCATTCAGTATGTAATGTGCAGCTCTTTCTCGATGTCGTGGTACTTGGAGAGTTAACGTTCCATTCAGTATGTAATGTATAGTTCTTTCTTGATGTTGTGGTATTTGGAGAGTTAACGTTCCATTCAGTATGTTAATGTGCAACTCTTTCTCGATGTCGTGGTACGGCGGGGCAATCAAAAGCGGTCACACACGTAATGTTCTCATCCCTAGCTGACGCTTTTGAACCATATTGTTCAAGTGCTTCGGCTGTTGGGATGATCCCTGGAGTCTTTCAGTCAGGGTACGTCAACAACAACAACAAAACAGGAAGTAATTTTCAAGCTTGCACCAAAAGAAATCAACTATGACAGCCCAGCTACGTTATTTATTTACTGAACGAAAGAATACACAACACAGGGTCTTTTGCGTCTCTTTACAAATGTATGCGCTGGTGCAACTTTTCTGCAGGGATTTTTTTTAAAACCCTTTCGCCGCCAGCTATTTTTCAGCCAAAAAATACCATTAAACGTAACTGGGTAGAGAAAAAAAAAAATCTGCAATAATGGGAATTCTTCTGTGACATATATAACAATCATTAGGCCTATCCTTACCTCCCAAAATTAAGCAAATAGGGTCTTTGGATAACAGGCCCTGATTTGATGCCTTTTAGTGACATGGGTGTTAAACCACTGTGGTGCTAAAATTGGCAGTGAAAGGGTTAAAACCAACAACAACAAAACGTACCTGTATGAACCCTCAGTGGTTCGAAACATGCTGAAGACGCCCTCGGTTTCTGCCAAGGTGATGGTACCCTCGGTCATCTTGGAGCACAGGCCCTCCCACTCCATAATCACCTCTTTCCACACCGCGATGAACGCGCGCCAAAACTCCGCCCTGGAACAGTCCATTTGCTTGGCCATAGCCGACAGCATCTTCCGGAAGATGTACGAGTCGATCAGGTCCCCGAATCGCGGAAGAACGGCGAGGATGTCTTCCGAGAGATTCCACGGGTTGGCTTTGGGGGTGTAGGCTTTCAGGTCTTGGACGGCGTCGGGGGGTACGGTGATGGAGCAGAGGTCAGAGAGAGGGAGGTTGGGGGTATTGTCTCGCAGGTCTCTGGTCATATCCAGCACTTGAGGGAGATCGTCTGAAATGAAGTACAGTGTGAACGTCTAAAAATTGCAGCAGTGGAAAGAAAAGTTGCTATAAGCGTGAGCATATATTATATGCTCATGATTTCATATTCCCCCACCTCCCCCCACCCCAGCTATTTAATGAAATCCTCTGTAATAGATATCGTAATTAATAGTATAATGCAAATATGAAATACATATGGGAAATACAAAAATATAGCGGTTTATTTTTCAAATTAAAACACAAACACAAGCACGCACACACACATCTGTCACAACTGCTGACAAATCTGTACGACGCACGCACATACTACTACCACAACCACAACCACCACCACCATTCAGTGTTCCTGATTTCGCAGATCTGTACTTAAATTACGCACAAAGTTTCAAGTTTGACGTATACATTTTTCAGTCAATACGTCATTGTGACGTACAGTTTTTCTCTCAGCCGATTGCTTCCTCAAACGTGTTCGCCGCGATCAGAATGTCGAAGCCATTTCGGCTTGCGGGAAACGATCAACAAAATATACTGGGCCTATTCTTTCACTACTAGCCTATACCATGCTTGAAGCAGACGACAAAAACTATCATGAACCACAGAGTAATTTCCCTTTGTTTCTCGCCACCCATGCTGCTCGCACGTGCACTGCTGCCAAGCCTAGCCCGCGCGTTTCTTGGAAGCAAAAAAAATGGTGCTGCTTTGCTGGATTGCGAAAACTTTGACGTGAAGTTCCTCCAAAGACTGAAGTTTTAAGTTTT
Source organism: Phymorhynchus buccinoides (assembly GCA_017654935.2). Classification (NCBI taxonomy): domain Eukaryota; kingdom Metazoa; phylum Mollusca; class Gastropoda; order Neogastropoda; family Raphitomidae; genus Phymorhynchus; species Phymorhynchus buccinoides. Next base: position 42,479,672 of record CM065694.1, read on the forward strand.
AAAGATTTGTCTTTATTTTAGAGCATATTGTCCATTTATTATGGCTTTTATTTTGACCCTCAAAAATTTTCAAATGACTCTTAAAATTTGGTATGACTAATATATGTGGCGGTACCATAGCCGATGAGGTTTAACCGAGGCGTGGTTACCGCTACACCTATCTATATTGTTAAAAACTCGGGACTTTACTGGTGTTGCACTGCCTCCGGGTCACACACACACACGCACTCCCTCTCCACCACCCACTCCTACACACCTGTGTCAAACAACGGGCGGCAGTGCTCCAACAGTCTATCCAGGTGACCGCTGGCGTCCACAAAGCAGTTCAGCTCATGGACCCTCAGCCCCAGCACACCCGACACAGGTTCCGCGGCCACACACACACGCACTCCCTCTCCACCCCCCACCCCTACACACCTGTGTCAAACAACGGGCGGCAGTGTTCCAACAGCCTATCCAGGTGACCGCTGGTGTCCACGAAGCAGTTCAGCTCATGGACCCTCAGCCCCAGCACAGCCGACACGGGTTCCTTATCGCGACCGGCCGCGGCCACAATGGCCAGGAACCGCTCCCTGTTCCGCTGCAAGAGCTGGAGGTCCTTGATGGGGATGGAGCCCTGGGTGAGCATGTCCAGCACGTGGAGGGTGCAGGCCAGGGCGTCATGGATGTGCTGGGCGGCCCGCTTCCCGAGCTGGTCGGAACTCTTCTTCTTGCCTTGAAAACAACGGGGAAATACTTATTAGTAACTGGCAATCACACAATAGCAGTAATAAACAACGGGGAAATACTTGTTAGCAGCTGGCAATCACACGATAGCAGTAATAAACAACAGGGAAATACTTGTTAGCAGCTGGCAATCACATGATAGCAGTAATAAACAACGGGGAAATACTTGTTAGCAGCTGGCAATCACACGATAGCAGTAATAAACAACAGGGAAATACTTGTTAGCAACTGGCAATCACACAATAGCAGTAATAAACAACGGGGAAATACTTGTTAGCAGCTGGCAATCACACGATAGCAGTAATAAACAACAGGGAAATACTTGTTAGCAGCTGGCAATCACACGATAGCAGTAATAAACAATGGGGAAATACTTGTTAGCAACTGGCAATCACATGATAGCAGTAATAAACAGCGGGGAAATACTTATAGCAACTGGCAATCACACGATAGCAGTAATAAAGAACGGGGAAATACAATATTAACAACTGGCAATCACACGATAGCAGTAATAAACAATGGGGAAATACTTAGCAGCAACTGGCAATCACACCATAGCAGTAATAAACAACGGGGAAATACTTAGCAGCAACTGGCAATCACACCATAGCAGTAATAAACAACGCTGACTTGCAAACATTTTTTTATAGAAAAATTAGGGGTGGCCAGTGGCCACAAACTGAGAGAACTTGCAAAATGTGACGTAAAAATATAAATGACATAATGTTTTAGAATGACGCACAGTGTTCTAAGCTGATGGTAGAGTAATTTCCCCCGTTTGACCGATTGAATTAGGCAAGATCACTCCCACACACCATGAAATTACTCCCCTTAATTATTTCCGAACAATTCCTATTCCATAAAGGCATGAAAGCATCTACTGAATCTGACAAGGTATCACTTTACTCGTCCCTTAACCTCTGGCGATATGTTTGGGGCACCCCAGAAGACTTGGCCACTATTCTCTTCCATCTTCTTCCGTCTACTGTCCCTCAGAGGGATTCTGTCAAGCTTAAACCTGCGACTGGACTATAAAAGAGGGGAGGCGCTGAGCGCGCGCCACATTTGAATCACAGCTGGCGAGAGAGACCTTCTTTGTTCCCTGTTGTGCGAGCCACCGCGAGGCAGAGCTTTTCTGATGAGCAAGACCCGATCCCTGGGATCGGCTGTTTTCCCTTTAACACCTGTTCAGTCTTGGACGCTGTCTTCTCATCTCTTTTTCTGTCGTCAGTGACACCCTGTTCCTTGGAAGACGGTTTTTGCAAGGTCTAGTAAGCGGGGAGACATGGACTTACCGTCTCAACTTTTTCCTTTTTGACAACTGCAAGGGTTAAACCTGACAATTTTAACAATCTAAAGCAATTTGGATGCATAATCGAGGCTCTTATACAATGGCAATGAGGTTTTCGCTTACAGCAAAGCTATTTTTTCCCCAGTTTAGATTATTTTGCTGTTGTTGAAAATTAAAAAAAAAAAAGGAATTCCATCTGTACTGAACACACCAGGTCAGTCCACTTTCTTGCACCATTCGCGATGCTCCACTCCTCCCACGTCTTTACTGTCTAGCCAGTCCCGTCCCATGATGCTCCACTCCTCCCGTGTCTTTACTGTCTAGCCAGTCCCACTCACTGGGCCACTGACATTTGTTTTTAACCTTAGCGTCAATGGCAGGCACATCCGTGTTTTCTTGAACAAACAGCATCTTCGGCAGGCGAAGCTGAACTCCAGTACGGTCTCTTCTTTCTTATCTTTTTTCCTCCCTTTCTTTTCACAACTCACAATGAAGACAAGTTTCGCATCTCACATTGTTGAAACTTTCAATGAAAGGAAATTGCGCTTCCTACGGGGTTCACACTTGGCCGAACACGGATCGGTAATCACTTCCGTTTCCGTTAAACCGAAACTGGTTTCAATGCGGCAATCGCGTTTTCGCTTATCAGCAAGCCGTTTTCCTTTATTTTTTTTTGGGGGGGGGGGGAATTTTTTTAAAACGGATTTCCATCTTTACTGATTTTTTCATGGACGGATTTCCGTCCTAAAACAGAACAGGTTTAAGCCATGCAACTGTCATGTTTTCATTTTTTTTTAAACCCAAACTGCAACCATCATCAACACGACAGAGCACACCCTTCAAACATAAAAGATCTGCAAGCATTCACAGAATCTAAAAAAAAGTATACCAGTCCATATAGATCTGAAAGCATTTACCAAATCTAAAACATTGCCATATTTTACAGACTATAAGGCCATGTGTTTTTCCAGACTGAGACCCCTGCGCCTTATAATTTGACTAATACAGTGGAACCTCCCTTATAAGACCTATCCAAAATGAGGTCTTATAAGGGAGGGGTCCTATAAGAGAGGTAATTTTAATACTTACAAAGAAGGGCAAAGTCTCTAAGAGAAGTAGGTCTTATGTGAGAGGGAGTCTTATAACGGGAGGTTCCACTGTAACAACTTAAGAAACTGTTACAGCAAAATCGGAACTGTGTTTAAAACTCTGGGGGTGCGCCAAATAGTCCATAAAACAAACTATGCCCTTGCATAAAGATCTGCAAGCATTTACCGAATCTTCCCAAGTAGTTGACCATGGGTTTCCAGGTGATGACGAAGGGCAACACGTGGTCAGTGTGGGTCACCTGCTCTGCCCACTTGCGCTCGATGAAGGCGGACAGCAGGCTGATCATCTGGGCACTCTCCTGGTGGTGGGCCAGATGCTTCGAGTCCATCTTGTAAAAAAATTATCAGTTCTGATACCATAAATGATACTTATGACTACTGCTTTGTGTACATTGCATGTCTTTAAGAATACTTTTTAAAAAAAGAACTTGAATCCATCTGTTGAAAGAATATAACAAAATTATACTTCAGCCTCTGATATCATGAAGAATGATAATGACTACTGCTTTGAGAACATATATATAAGAACAAAATCAGAAGAATAGCACATTTCACACTAAGAATATTAACTCTCTTATGCGGTGAACGTTCAGAAAAAAATCGGATCGTAAATGCCGAGAACGTTTGGGAACGTACGGATTCCACGTGGCCGGTTTGGGCGCTCCCATTTTGTTTCTATCACATGGCAGTCACGTGGGCGCTTCAGCCTCGCTTTCGCAATAGATTACACTTCCGCCCTGTTGCTTGCAATGGCTTCTAGGCCGATTGGTTTGGAAGATATGAATTTTTGAAAATTAGTGACCGACTTCGGCATTTTCGCGATTTTTCCAATATGGATGATGAACAGTTATGGCATCCATTGACTGAGGAAAGCGATGAATAGTCGTATTTTTGTGAAAGATGGGACTTATGAGATCGCGAAGTGGTGAGTAAGGAGTGTACGCTGACCTATTTTGGCAACAAGCTTGTTTTTGTTCGATCGATGCAAATTTTTGAAGTCATGTTACTAACATCGGCATTTTCCCGACTTTTACATCATGGATGATGAATCGTTATTGCATCCACTGAGTGATGACAGCGATGAAAATTCCTTTTTTGGTGAAAGATAGGAATTATAAGATCGTGAAGTGAAAGGGTAAGTGAATGATTTTGATCTACATTTCCATTTCAGTCGTCTTAGGCTTCAACAGTCTGCAAAAAGTAGGCAGTGAGTGACTAGTGAATGCAGTTTGCGACTACACTTTGGCATTTTGATTTTTTTTTGTGGAGCCATGCATCCCCATAACATCTTGAAATTTATTTTGCAAATCAGACAGACATCTCGGCAACACAATCAAAACAAAAAAAACCACAAAATCTGCTAGGGTATATTTTATTTTATTATTTTTCTGACGCTACCCCCCCTTTTGTACGGAGTGACATCCCTTGGGCTAGGATTTCAGAAGTGACTGAGAGCACAGAGCGTCAGGCATAAGAGGGTTAACATAAGGCCATGTATTCTTCATGTACATTATGAATGATTCAAGTCGATCTGCAAAAAAATATGGTGCCTGTTTTCAGAGATGATTCATATATGTGACCCAGCATCATGAAAGGGACATTAAGTCACTGGGCTAGTTTCTCACAACAGGCTTGGAAAGTCAAAAATCTCATTTTTTGTCAATTTTGAGTTATGGGTATTTTCATGTTCTCTAACATCTTATCTTCATATGTATAAAGGATAATCTTTAATATGGTCTCTAAGTGGTCTTGTAAGTGCTTTAAAACGAGTAGGTCAATGCATTTTCTTAAGCTAGGCTAGACTTTAGACTGTGTTTTCTCAAAATGGCCGACGCTCATCTTACTAACTTTAAATGCTCATAACTCTGGAACGGAAAAAGATACTAGAATGGTTCTTAATGATATCAATAGAAAGAAAATTGTCTGCAGTTTTCAAAATTTTAATTTTCCCAGAATGGTCAGATTGACACTTAATGTCCCTTTGTGGTGCTAGGTCACATATATGCAAGCTGGTTCGGCTCTATTTGTTGAAAAAACATAACAAAACTGGACATTCCTCTTGGCAAATACTCAGCTCATGGGTCTGGTGTCTTGACCGTCTGTTTGGAAAATGAATAATGCTGGGCATAAGCTGAGAAATGAACCAAGCTAAGAACAGGAGGGAGCAACGCCACTGTACAGTCCAGAAGATGGGACAGCAAAAAAAAGAAAAAAGCTAAGAACAGAGAAGTACCAGTAAACATGATATTACACACAGCTGATTCAGACGATCATACAGCAACCATTTCGTAAACATGCCAAAAACGAAGCTAGCATCACATGACGCTGCTTTCAAACAAAAAGCAGTTGATCTCGCCATTAAGAGTAGCAATAGAGAACAGCAAATGAGCTAGGAATAAACGAGTCTATGATCAGGAAATGGCGGCAGCATTGAGATCAACTGATCATCGTGACTATTGCTAGTATTGGCACCTGCGATGCATTAATCCTGATCCTGAACGGACGATCTGCAAGAAAGTCCTTCTGCAGGAAAAGTGCGTGTTGGCCCGAGTTAGAAGCTGAACTAGAAATGTGGATTCCCCCCGTGGGGATACCGGGGGGTCTTTTGCATAGGTGTCAACCTATACGGTTTTCCCGTATTGCTTGCTGTACGGGAAAACCATGATTTTGGGTCTGTACGGCCATATAACAGTTTCAATACGGGTAAAACTGATTTATATGGGCAGATCAAAAATCAGAGACAAACCGCGAAGTGATAGAATTTTGTGATAGCAGACGACAAAACGCGGACGCCAAGCAGCCGAACAGGAAAACGAAAGCAGTAGGCTAGATGATCGGTCATGCACAGAGAGCGATTTGTTCTGGTAATCTGCGCAAGCGTGGTTTCTTCAGAACTTCTTGCTTGAATTGAAAATGGTGGACGCTAATTCTTCCAGTTCTACGAACCCCCCTGTGGCCAAAAAGGCATGAGTTGGGAGTGGGAGACATTTGAAAGAATGGGAAAACCTGTCCTTTGAGAAAGGAAGGTATACTCCCCCTCTCATTTTTCAATATATATAACAAAACGATGTTATATATAACAAAACGATGTTATATATAACAAAACGATGTTTGAATATAATGTATTCACAGCAACTTTTTCATGGTTTTGCGTGTTTGAAATTTATACGGTTTTCAGGCTTGAAATAAGGGGAAAATTATTTTTCAATAAGGGAATGTTTGAAAAAAGGAAAATTGGGTTGACACCTATGCTTTTGCATAAATAGTTCCCCCACCTTCTGGAGGTTCTGTGCTTGTAACTTCCTCTAATCTGTCACTCTTTGACTCTGCCTTTTCCCTTTACTTACTGTCATCTACTATCTTTCTGCCTTACCAGTCCATTCTCCTGCCTTTTTTCATAAAACACTTTCAAAAAAGATTTCATCCAGCCGAAGTCGGACTTGCTGGGCCTAACTATTTCTTAGTTAGGCGCATAGCGACAGCAAGAAGCATCTGCGCTCATAATCGACAGGAAACTGTCTGAGAGATCGAAGAGCTGATAGCAGAGATGCTTCATCCGTTCAAACTCGGCTCAAGGCAAAAGAAATGGCTGCAGCCAAAGACATTAGATATTTCACTGGCAGCATAGTGGTGCATCTGCTTCATGCAGCAGAGAAATCTGAGCGTGCGAAGCAAAACGATGAGCAGCAGCTTCTGCATGACTATGTAGTGAAACTAGTTGAGTTTTGCAATTTCGTTTAAGAGAAAATTGCTGAAAATGTCTTCGAAGCTGGTGATATTATAAACATGGACAAGGTGACCGGTGCCCTGGACTTGCGATATCGTCAGTGAAATTCAAAAACCTCGTCTCTCAATTTTGGTAGTTTGGAGAAAAACTTTTTTTTAAATTATCCGTGTTGACCATGATGAATATGTTGTTCAAGACATTGCGAGTTTAGTCCTGCATTTTGTTAAAATTACTTTAACCTTCAGCACACTGCAGGCGCACTGTGTCGCCGAGCAGATACTCTCCCCTGCAACTGCGGGCGCACTGTGTCGCCCAGAGAGGGGTATCCCAAACCAATGCTTCGCGGACCTTATTTCTGTTACTAATAATAGAAACTACGTCACTTTAGCTTCAGAACGAGGCTCGGCTGCTTGCTTCTCTTCTGGCAAGCCGCCATTTGCTTTTTTAGTTGTTGTATTGAATTTTTCAGTGTTGATCGGTCAGAAAGTAAAGTTCACTATCAAACATGGTGGATTTTCATGTTGGCGAAGCATCCTACTGGAAATTAGCGTCGATGTTTGTTTAAATCATGAATTCTTAGGCTTTGTTAGGTCGGATATCGACAAAGAAAGGGTGATAGAAGATCGTAATGCAGTAGAACGGGGGGTAGCCGATGTCAGTGTGACTCGATGAAAATGATCTGACATCGATTCGAGCCGCGATTGTGATTCGGTACCAATTTTGACTACTAGGTTGAATTCAAAGAAAATTTTGCCTTTCATAATATTCTTAATATTTCCGTGAGTTATATCATTAAAGGGATCTTAGACATGAGTTAATTAGTCAGTGGGCAAACTTTGAAGCAGACGGCACTCATTCCGACCATGCCGAAACAGTAAGTCAACACTTTCGCTTTGTCGATTTCGCTTTTTTTATTTTTTTAACAACAAAACATACACGGACAACAAAATACATCATATCAAAACTTTCCTCAATCATCTCTTTATTAGTATTCCAATAATCAAGTCTGCACACAACACACAGATAAAATTATAGCATTTTTAATCAAGTGGGTGTAAGCGTTTTTCACCGCCTCAAAAAGAATGCAGTGGCAGAGTACGGAACGTCAGAAAAAGTGCAGGGTGCTAAAGGTTAAAATGTGTTTTCTTAGACTTGAAAAGAACGAAGATATGAGGTTTTTGTGCTTAACTAGATCTGAATTTGGGACTTTTTTCCTTCCATTTTCACAACCTCGTTTACCCCAGATAGAAAGTCGTTAGAGATACAAGCTTTTGGTGGAAAGTGGCGGGAAAAATTAGAAAGCTGACTATGTATCTAACTAAAAAAAATTAAAAAATCGAGATACGAGGTTTTTGAATTTCACCAACCCACCTTATATGCCTGATATGCCTTTGATGCGCACAGTTGAAAAGAAAGGGGTGGAAGCTGTCAATCTGCGAACGACCGGCCATGAGATAAATCATTTCACTGTTGTTCTTTTGTGCACAGCAAGTGGCAAAAAGGTATCTCAGATGGCGTTTTTCAAAAGAAAGACCATCCCAAGAGAAACAAACCCAAATTAAAGGGAATTGTGCTTCGAGTGAATCAAAAAGGACGGATGGATGGACGAGAAGATGATGAAGACATAGCTCAGTGTTTTAGCACATGACAAGGCAGTTTGATACTGCCAAGGTCATGCTGATCATGGACATGTGTGCACATATTTAACTTTTTCAATAAAATTTAAAAAATATTTAGTGTGAGCTCATCAATGTGTGCAAACTAAGAAACTTGCTCAATTTGTACGTATGCACAGACAGATTAAGCTCTTCTTCTTCGATCGCTCCGACAGTTTCCTGTCAATTATGAGCGCAGATGCATCATGCTGCCGTTATGCGCCTAAGTAAGAATAATTAGGGCCAGCATGTCCGACTTGGGTTGGAGGAATCTTTTTGAAAGTGTTTCTTGAAACAATGCAGGAGAATGGTCCAGACAGGCAGAAAGATAGTAGATGACAGCAAGCAAATGGAAAAGGCAGAGTCAAAGAGAGTGACAATCAGAGGAAGTTACAAGCACAGAACTTCCAGAAAGTGGGGGAACTATTTATACAAAAGACCCCCCAGTATCCCCGCGGGGGGAGACAGATCAAGCTCTTTATCACTCACCGCAAAAGCAGCATCAAGGGACTCGAAGGCCAGCCTGTTGAGGACTTCGGCGAAGGCAGGGGCTGCGTTGACCTGCTCCAGGTACACCTCGAGCTTCTGTTCCGCCGACAGCTAAACAAATTTATTAATGATTTTTGTCATTGTATTTCCACTCGTGCTTCAGCCCAAAGTATTAAATTGATGCAATAAAAACAAATTTAAGGTTTATACTTTAAAACTTTATGCAAACATTATAACATTATTTTAATCTCTTCATGATCCTTTCCTGAAGTTAATATTCTATTACAGTATGCATGCACTGATTCTGGTTTTATCTTACTTTTTTTTTTACTAATTCACTTTTCTTGCCCTAGATGTTAGGAAGAAAAAATTAAAAATAAAAGGATAATACACTCAGCAACACAGCCACACAAACGACTCAAAGATAAGCAAAAACAATATGTCATCATGGATAAGCAATAAAAGAATAATGGATTTGAGTTACAAATACAATTAGTCATCCCGCTTATTGTAAAATATTAAATGTAAATTTCACTTATGGTTTAAGCAACATCCTTTGGCACACATGTACCTTAGACCCTCCCCTAACATAAAACGATGGGAAACATCATCGCAGCTGGTGGTTTCTGTGAGAAACAGGCCCCTTTGTGACGTCACTATATACCACTATAATACTGCTATTACCACTTGCGAATCCAACTACATTAGCTTTTATTGGTTATCTAATGTACAATTATGACTCGCTACATGAAATTTTTATGTGCCTGTCATAAAACCGAGATCAAGGTCTAAGCTCATTACAATCACGAGTCACACAATGGGCTAGTTTGCTCATGTAGAGCCAAAATCACCGTTGCCAGCAAGGGTGCAAATATTTCTTTCCAGCACAGTAAATCCTAAGCATCTTATGGACTACACTGCATTGATATGTGACAGAAAATAATAATAGTTTGTGCTCTAATTCTACATGACGTAGCGTGCTTTAAAATGGCAATGAGGGCCTGCACATTTGTCTGTGCATCTTGAATGAATAAAACTGTGTTACAACTGCCATAGCCTCAGTCAACTGATCGATATGACAACTAGCATATCTTGTTCTGTTTCTTAAGTTCTTCTATAATGCTCTTTATTTTGATTAACAGGTGCATAATATAAAATATTCAATGCCCAATAAGCCAGCATTTTGTGTTTGTCACTTCTTTTACTTATACTTATGCAGTCTTGTTATTTGTAATTAAAAAAGAAGGAAAGAAAGAAGAAAGACAATTCGACTTTATAAAGGTGCAAATGAAATTTGAATATTGATGCAACGTTGACTCAACATGCAGTCAGCTTGATACAGTTCAGTCATCTGTGTTTCCTTTAAAACTCGTTTACCGTCAGGGAGAACGTTTGAGTGATTTCCAGCATATTTTGTATGCAAACTTTACCAAATCCCAAACCTTTTATCTACCAAAGTAACAATATGCAATTATAAATCTACACTTGTACACAAGCAAACAGGGAGAGGAGAGAGAGAGAGAGAGAGAGAGAGAGAGAGAGAGAGAGAGAGAGAGAGAGAGAGAGAGAGAGAGAGAGAGAGAGAGAGAGAGAGGCAGACAGACACACAAAGAGTGAGAGAGAGAGAGAGAGAAAGAGGGGGGGAGAGAGAAAAACAGAGAGAAGAGAGAGAGAGAGAGAGAGGGGGGGGGGGCAGACAGACACACAAAGAGAGAGAGAGAGAGAGAGAGAGAGAGAGAGAGAGAGAGAGAGAGAAAGAGGGGGGGAGAGAGAAAAACAGAGAGAGAGACAGAGAGAGACTGAGAAAAAGACAGAGAGAACACTGAACACGAAACTATTTTCAAGGGTGAAGATTAGGTGTAGCCTATTTTTCCAATTTGTGTGAGAGACAGAGACAGACACAGATGGTGAGAGACAGAGAATTACAGAGAACCAATAGTCTAATGTAAAAAAACAAAAATCCACCAATATCGTCCCACCATTACTGCCAAACCTGTTTAATAGGCTAATGGACATGAAGTGAGAGGGGTTGGAGTTGGGGGCAGATAGTGAAGGACCAGAGACTGTCTTTCAAACATACACGTTGTATGAACCTGTTTCATTCGATCTGCTTAAGTTTCGCTTTACATGCATAACTAATGGCAAACACGTAGCATTATACCCATCTCCTTCTGTTTCACAGTCAAACACCATTCAATCTAATATTACTGAGGCCGGATGCACGACTGTATCGAATATGTATTCCAGAAGGAAACAAAGAGCAGGCTAATGTAGGAGAGAGAAAATATTTACTCGGTGAGTTATTCTGTTAGGGAGGCACTTCCTTATGTTCTTTGAAAGGGAGTTGCATGGAATAGGCACCATGTTATGAACATAAACAATTGATGTCAGGCATGCCAGTAATTCCAATTTATTCTTCATACTACATCAGGTTAAGCATATCAAGTCGTCTTCCTTGCAGGCATCACCACAAGTTCAACTGAATTGCTTTAAGATAGTGCCTTTTGCAATAAGGATAGTTTGCGTTATTGTATCCATTCCTGCCAGTGTAATATAGACATGCCCATGCATTCTTCTTCAAACATGTTTGTTAACATAGCTAGAAATGCAGCTCAAAATATATTTCTAGGCATAGTGTGCCACAGACGTAATTGTAAATTAAAGCAGACACTTTGAATCTTAAAAACGCCAAGTACTAGAAATATCATAGTTTGATTGTTTGAAGATTGTAAAAAGCATAAGAAAAATGACAAATGTCTTGGATATGTAAAACAATATTATCAAACAAGTTATATATCCAAGCATAATATGATCTATGATTTTCAGAAAGTATAACTTCCTAATACCACATTCCCCCCCACTATAACAAGGATTATGAAGGCAATGCTGCACATGGTTGTTACTCATAATGTTCAATCTGTGTCCTTAAGCCAATGGTCCCGAGAAATAATTGGGCTAATCTATAAACTAATATGCGATTTTGAGAATAAGATGTATATTTCCTTTCAGCAAGCTACTAAGAATTCAGAGATTCAAAAATAAAATTTTATGTAGACAATTCAGTATTGTAAAATATGAACTAAATAAACCAAGTATGTAGGCTAGTTCTTTTAGGCATTTAGAGATTACTTGAATTAAAAAAAAAGTGGTGGGTGTGGAAGTAAGAAAAGAGACAGTGGTCAGCAGACATGTTCTGTTTTCTTGTGATGACGAACAATGCACGGGTTATGACTAAGGGTGTCGTCAAAGAGAAAAGACTATTTTTCTGGTTACTTGTACTACATCAGAAATGAAAACTGAACAGTAGTACATTTGTCAATCTGTTTGGACTTTAAATGACCACTGTATCTCTGTATCTTCCATGTAGCTTGTAGTGTGTTTCCCACGTATTTTCCACTCAATACATGTCAAGGACATGTGTGCAAATATAAATTATTTAATCCCTTCAGATGACATTGCTTGACTTAACCTGGCTGAAAAATCATCATAATGTTTAACTAGAGGGCTTATGTTTGCCTTTGAGAACAAACATAACATGATTCTCCCCTCCACCAGCCTTTCCTTCCCCACTTCTGGCTCTGAGTGATACCAGCTTTAATAATCACACAAAATAGGAATGCATTTCGTGCAGCCATTTCTGAGTTATTTAAGATTACAATTTACCCAAATTTGGCCATTTCCAACCCACTTCCGATTTTGGGTTTGACATGGAAGCTTTGCACCGAAACTCCTGAGTAAATATCGAAAATATGATTGTATTTTGTGCAGCTGTTTCCGAGATATTTAAGATTAAAAATTGGCCAAATTTTGCATTTTCGGCCACATTTTGCCCAATTGGTTTTATATTGACAATTTAGGATAAGTTGTCTGACCATTATAGCTGGGGCACTTCCGGTTCATACTTTCGGTTCAATAATCTACCGGAAATGTTGCAAATGTACTTTAGAGCAAAGTCTGAAAATTTGAACGAAATCTGTTCAGCCGTTTTTGAGTTAATGAAGTTTGTCGGCCATATTTCGCCAACTTTTTGGCAAAATACTTCAATATTACTAATTGGCAATCACTTAATGCCCTGCAACTTTCCTGAAAATCTAAGCCAAATCGGACGAAAAAGGGGCAGAAAAAGAAGGAAAAACAAAAATCTTACTAATGCAATAGTGTTCTACCTAAAGGGTAGAATCCTTATAAAACTGAAGAAAACTCTGTAGACACATTCAGTAAACTTTGTAACAAAAGAAATTCAGACACCTAGTTTTGACATAAGCCAGCAACCATACATTTTTTAAGGCACCAAATGCAGTACAAAGCAGTACTTGTGCGTCATGATATGGCTTGCAATGACGTCGCAGGGGAGGAGTTAAGCAGCTACAGTAGGAAAGTATAAAAGCGTCAAAAGTAATGAGATCTAAAATCTGCCGGACTTTAAATGACCACTGCATCTACCCCCCATCGTGTAGATGGTGTTTCCCACGCTGTCCTTGCTCCGGACAATGTAGGCAACATGTGTGTTAAGGGAAATCGCTTAAACCCTTGTGAAAATTTACATTTTGTTAACAGTATGGCTAAATCACATACATAAAAAAACAACCCATTTTTAATCACAGGAAAAAAATCTTTGTGTCCTGAGCACTAATCCATTCCTTCAACATTACAAACGAAGTGACACAGAACGAAGATAACGGAGCAGAATTCCTTCCTATACCTTTCCCATTTTCTGCTCAAAGCTGTCGGACAGTATCTTCTTCACTGTCTGCTTCAGGTCTGCATTGGTTATGTCTTCCTCCACTTTCGAGGTCAGCTTGTCCCACATCTACAACCACAGGCACATGCAAGCATGAATGCATGCGCACAATCACACACACAACAACAACAACATCAGGCATGGTAGTGGGGGCAAAGTGGTTTCAAGGAAAATGGCCGGGGGTCCAGGGGGCCGAAAAAAAATTCAATAAAATTCAATAAATGAGTGAAATTTTCACTTTTTCATGCCATTTCAATGCATTTTTTAATAATTTTGTTTCAAACTGTTTCGCGGATTTTCCGCGATTCGCAGAGGTCTACCATGCCTGCAACATAGAGTATTTATACGGCGCTGAATCTTGATAGAAATCAAATCAACGCGCACTCACACGCTAGCATTCATAAACACATTCAAACAAAAACGCAATACAAAGCGAACACGCATGGATGACATAAATGGAATACAGCAGAAACAGACCTAAAGGCAAGAGAGAGAAGAGAAAGAGAGCGGAGCTTCAATGACAGGGGGGAACAGGTGGGTTTTGAGGTTAGATTTTAAAGCAAAGAGGGTCGGTCGCATAGTTTTTTTTCTCAGGTTAAGTAATTTAGCACTGTTCATATGCAAAAGTTTTCCACCAAAAGTACATTAAAACTCAACTTTAAACAAATTCATCTTTTATCTAGCGTCAATTATGAATTATGTATTCACAGAAAGATGCATGCTGCATTAGTGGGTGCTGTTTATAAAAAAACTCTGTAATTTTCAAACTTGTTTGGTTGAATGACAGAAAACAACCTTTCACGTTTTTTTTTAACCCTTTCATCGCCACTGTCGCCTCGTGGCACAACAATGATTTAAACATCCATATCACTGAAAGGCATCAAATGAGGGTCTGGTATCCAGTGACCTTATGTTCTTCATTTTGGGAGGTAAGAAAAGGCCCTACTTTATGGATGTCACAGAGGAGTCCCAAATATTGCAGATGAAATCTTTTCTCTACTCAGGTAAGTTTGATGAAAAGTTTTTGCTGAAAAATGGCTGGTGGCGAAATGGTTAAACCATGCAAATATTTTTTTTCCTCAGAAACATACTTTTACCACTTTCACCAAAAATGAATACCAAACCTTTACCTGAAGGGCATGTGAACGCTCCTTGGAGTAACGGCGAAACCCTTCTGACAACCAAGAGCAGGTCTCCTCCGTGGTGGTGACAGCAATCGGCCGCCAGCTGTAGGACTGGACCCCCTGGTTCTGCCAGTTGTGGCGCTCCTCGGCCACGGCCAGCCGGTCCAGGGCCAGGAAGGTGAGGTGGGTGCCGTTCATGATGGTGCTCTCCGTCACCAGGCGCTTGTTGTTCACCAGCTGCTCTTGCAGGGCGTGGATGATGTGGGCATCGCACTTCAGCTCTTTGAGGTTGTGGCACGTCGTTCTGGAGAGAGGGCATGGCCAAAAATTGGGGGTTAACTTTAAACAAAAATTCTAAATGGTCTGGTTTGGTTACAATGTGAGTCATGGGCCTATTTTGGCTTAAATAATATTTGATTAATGTCTTTTTTCATGGAAGTAGACATGGTTTAGTAGTATATATAAAATGAAAGTCTCGATCCCATCCACTGCCCCCCTATCTCTTTGAGGTAACAGCAAAGGAAGTGGTTATACATTTTTCTTTCAATTCCAAATGCAGTTGATTTTCATATTCCATCTTCTTTACTCTTCACTTCTCTCTTTCCCTTTTCTTTCAATCAGCAAGTTTTTGCCCAGCTACTTTTCTTAAATTGGTGGAAGACTCCTTTACCAAACTCTGTCGACTCTATATATATCCCTCCCCTCACCCCCATAAAGTGAACCAATACCATGCTCAAAAGAATCACATTCTTATGAGGCTATCAAATCATTTTTCATAAGTAATACTATCACAATTCTTGGAAGAAAAAAACCAGGGATTAAACCTGACACATCAACTACCTTGAAACTTTTCTTTTTGAGAACAAAATTTAAAATTCTTGTTACATCCAACATATTCATTATCTGCTTTGGAAAATTTGATGAATTTCTTTGAAATTCATTTCCTATCAACAGAAGCACTTAACTTTACATGGATGAGAAAACAGACTTACAGCTGTGCTTTCTCCTTTGCAGTGGCAACCATCTTGGCCAAACATTCTTCAATTTTCTGAAAAATATCCCGAATCAATGTTTTGTAGGACAAGCTGTACAAAAAAGCTGGATTTTAAACTGAATGTTTTCACAAAGTCTAGATACATTCATCCACAAGATACAACTAGGATAACAATCAGTATTGCACAAATGTTATCTGAATATCTGTTATTCTTCTTGCAGTCATTTGAAGTTTGAAATTCACGGTAGCTCATTTTGTAAACAAATTGACTTCTCTTAATAATGACAAGATGCAGTAAATGTAAAGGTCGTATTTGGCAAATATTTAAGAGAAATAAAGACTATTAAATTGGTTAATTAGGTCATTCTCACCCTTAAAGCAATTGATAATGGACATTTGGGCAATGTCCACATTACTCTTAGAAGAAAATTTGTTGATGCAAATAGAGGACACTGCCATTATTTGGGTGAGCTGAAATAGTAGCATTATTCTGGGGATGTGAGCAAAACATTCTGCTGCTATATGGATGTACTTCAAGACTGCGGCAGAATTCTGTGCCCAACTCGGCTGATACTTGAATCTTTAAAGCCTGGATAACACCTGAATAACATAATGAAAAAGGAAAATGTAGAGTACATCTCTCTAACGTAATATCTGATTAAAATTCTGCCTCAACATCATCATCTTTCTCATCACTCAGTATAAAGAAAAATGTCATAATAAAGTTCAAGTTAAGTTTATTTCCAAAAAACCCTAGGGGCACAAGAAAACAATCATAATTATGTTGCGGCAACTGAACAACACCTCACACACACTGGTTTTAAACAACATACCAGTGCACAATTCCAAACATTTATAAACTTGCAATAACCATCTGCAAAGGCGCGTACACTCGCCCATACACACAAACACTCCAAAATAAAGAAAACCCACAACACCCAAGTTGTAACTGGTAATGGTTTTGGTTTAGAACTTTCCTTTGTCAAACACATTCATGGACTCTCAAAACATCCTAAAGCAATTCACTCACCTTTTTGTCTTCGTTCATCATGGACCCCTTCAAAGAGATGTGGTGGGCCAGGGTAGCGGCCATGACCACGGTGGGCACCACACCCGAGGTCAGCACAGGCAGCAGGGGCTCCAGGTCCAGGGAGGCCACAAAGGTGCGCACGAACAGGGGATCCAGTTGGAAGGAGGGGGCCAGCTGCTCTACCAGGGTTGGTGGTAATCTGTCCACAAACAATACACATACCCGTCATAACCGGGTTTCCTACTGAACAAAAATAACAACAACAAAATACACAAAAACAAACAGAAATTCAGAGAAACTTTTACTTGACAGGCAGCAACTGACGGGATGAGTAGACGCTGCAGGCCAGTCCCTGGCGGCAGGCCCATTGATGACTGTAGATTCCCATCCTGGATCTACACTAACTCCATTCTTATATCTCCCTCCAGGTCTCTCCGCTCCTCTGTTGACACTAGGATAATATTTCATGTTCCACAATACCGCAAGAAGTTCCAGGGAGGACGTGCTTTTGCTTACGTTGGCCCTGTGATCTGGAACAGCCTACCTTTCTCTGTCCGTCATGCACAAACTCTGTTCTCTTTCAAATGGAAGCTCAAGACTCATCTCTTCTCTCTATCATATCCTTAGCTGTCCTTGATTAATCCCGCTTGTGTGTTGGGTGGTGAGCTTTGTAGCAGGATGACTGTTTTGTTGCTTTTCTGTGCATGCTGCATGTGTGTGTGTGTGTGTGTGTGTGTGTGTGTGTGTGTGTGTGTGTGTGTGTGTGTGTGTGTGTGTGTGTGTGTGTGTGTATGCGAGTGAGATTACATTTTTGCTTCAATGTTTTTTGTTTATTTTTGTCTTGATTTGTTCACTATCATTTCTTTTTCATATTGTTGTTAGTCTTGTCATTGTTGTTGTTATTTGTAATTATTTCAAATCATATTTGTAAGCGCTCTGAGCTCTTTGAAGAAAGAGCATGATGAGTGTCAATTATCATTATTATATCTCAGAAATATCAAATGAAGAGTCTGAAAACAGCCAGCTACTCACCGAGAGTTTCTGGTGTTCTCCTTGAACGAGCTCTTCCTTCTATCCAGGTTGGTCAGGCCCCACCAGTAGTCGTTGCGGAAGTCGTGTGAGGGTTCAGGATCCTGGTAGGGATGAGAGGCCCCCAGCAGGAAATGGTAGAGGGGCACGCAGAACAGCCAGCTGGGGTCTGGACTCTGCTGCCCATACATCCAGCCTTGATAGATGCTGGCGTTGATTAGCATGTACATTTTCCTGGCAAATTCACTGCAACAGAACACAGAAAAAAAAGTACCGTATTTCTTAGACTATAAAGCACACCTTGCAACACCCCTCCCTCCCCCTCTTAAAATACACATGCTTAGGTTATTTGCTCATAGATTCAAAACGCTTTGCATCTAGAGCTTAAAACTTGGCAGTCCCATACATAAGAGGCATGACCTTACAATGAAAGCAAAATTGTTTCGCGATCATCATCAGTTGCTATAGTAACGTGAGTTTTAAAAGGCGCCCAAATAAAACAAAATGTGTAACAATTTCAATGCATAGGCATTTTTTCAACAATGTGAATTGAGTAAAATGGTACTCAGCACACGTTAGCAGGAAGCTTAAAGAATGAGTTAAACTCACAAAAAGATCCTTTCTAAACAAAAGATATAGTGCAACTAATTGCTAAGTCACGATGGCTGTGAAGAGAAAGTTGAGCCTTTTGGATCTTCTTCTTCTTCTCTCTTTGGGGCCCACGATCATTAAATTGATCATTGATCTAGGGAGATCCCTGGAATGGCTGCAGGAAGGTGTTGCTGTGCGGGAACTGCTGTCACAGCTTACTAATGACTGACAATATTTGAAGTTGGTGACCGCCTTCCTGCACAGCCACACCTTCCGGAAGGTATGCCAAGGGTTTCCCGAGTTCCAAAAAGCTCAAGTTTCGCTGCTCAACTCTCGTAACTAAGCAAATAATTTCACTCTCTTCTGTTAAGGAAGGATCTTATTGAGAACTGAACGCATTCTCTAATTAAGCTTCCTGCTAACATGTGATGGGCACCATTTTGCAAAAATCACACAATAGAAAAAATGCTGAGAAGTTTTTAAACTCATGCTACCATAGAAACCAATGCGACTGTGAAACATTATTGCTTTCACTCTAAGGCCAAGTTGTATGTAACTGCCAAGTTTTAAGTTCCAGACGCGAAGCGTTTTGAAACTACAAGCAAATAACCAAAACATGTGCATTTTGAAAGTGTTCCCTAATTTTTTTGTGGCCAGCTTATAAGGCACACCCCAAACATTTTACACAACTGACAACTTTATATATAAGTAATGTCCCATATGTTCTTTTAAAGAGCGGGAGGACGTAAAGCATAACCGACGTTTTACACAAAACTCAGATTTTGTTCTAATATTTTCTTACTATTTTATTAGTCGCATTATAAGGTGCAGGGGTGTCAGTCTGGGGAAAAAAGTATCGCCTTATAGTCCGAAAAATATGGTAAACACTTTATGGGCAGGGTGAAATAGTTCTCGAGCTTTCCTTTACCACTAAAAAATATCACAATCTGAAAATCTTTCTGCAAGAGGATGCTATCTATTGTCTAGCATTGATGGAAGGAAGCTTCGATTGTTGAGTTTTTCTCCCTTAACAAGAATAAAAAATATGGACACTGCCAACTCGACATGATCCTTTCACCTCTTTGTTGGCCATACGGATGGAAAATGAGAGAGAAGCTATTGATGGAAACTGCTTTGTTGAGCTGCTCTCATTCAATACATTAACTCTATAACAAATACAGTGGATAAATGTAGCTGTTGACAGAAATTCTGCTACTTGTTTTTGAACTATTTATGGAGAATTCTTGTTCCAGTTTTAGTCTTTAACCTTTAAGAAAGGCAAGACTGGCTTGACTCAAGTTTGTTTTTTAATCCTCATATATAATTAACTAGAATTTGTTGGCTTGTTCTTTAACCCCCAGATAACATTTACTTGATAAGATTATTCTTCATTACCCAATAAAGGTAATTTTGTCCCGACTTGATCCAGATTGCTTCTTACTTCTTGCTGGCCATGTAGGTTATCAAGATCAGGGATCATGTTAACGCACGTTTTTTGAGTATTTGACGTGTTTTGAAATTCCCTTACACATTTCCTGAGCAGTCATGCGTAACATGCACGCAAAACGACTTCTGCCCACGTGCAAGTGTAACAGAATGGTCCTAAAAGACAGAGACGACAATCAGCCACGCATTAAAACGATCCTTTCAGTTTCAAGGCAAAATACTGACTTCTTTTATTCTACTGATCGAAAGTTAAAACATCAGATAACATTGCTGTTATCAAACACTTGACATAAAACACATATACTCACACTCTTCACTGGCTTCCAATTTCTGCTCAAATTCAGTACAAGGTCGCATGCCTCACCTTCAACTCTATTAATGGAACTGACATTGTACAAACCTACACTCACACCCGACATCTCAGATATTCCTCTGACTCATGCCTGCTCGCCACTCCCCGTATTAAAACTTAATCCTTCGGTTAATCTTCTTTCTCGTACTCTGCACCCTCGGTCTGGAATAGCTTACCACACAGTGTTCGCCACTCTTCCTCTGTTCAGTCTTTCAAAACTTCTCTGAAAACTCATCTTTTTGAAACCTCATACTCTCACCTCTAATCCACGTAGTCCTTGATGATATTACCCTGCAGTATGTGTGTGTGTGTGCGTGTGTGCGTGCGTGCATGTGTGTGTGTGTGGGGGGAGGGAGGGGGAGGAGGGAGGGCGAGAGATTAATACATGTATTTTGTATGAAGTCTCACTTATTTTTAATGTTTATATTCATTGATACTTGTCTTCATGTTGATTATTCTTGGCTTGTCTTTAATGTGTATGTTTATCTGTATGTTAGTGTTTAGGCCTTTGTTCAGCGCTTTGAGCACCCTGCAAAGGGAGTTAAGCGCTCTATAAATAACCAGTATTATTATTATTGGGAAAATAATAATAATTGGGTTGCACTTTAGCTCCCTTTAAATCTCTCTAAGAAATCAAGACAAGCATAAGATCCAAAAAGCACACAATTAAAGTGATTCACATTCCTTTATAATTAGACATGCTAGCTCCAAAGAGGTAAACTACGCCAAACATTTCCATATAAACCAGCCCAACTGCTGCTACACAAACATATTTAAACATTTAGCGAATAACCCACAGTAACTCACCTAAAAGACAGAGACGACAATCAGACACGCATTAAAACGATCCTTTCAGCTTCAAGGCAAAATGCTGACTGAAATCCCAATGTCCTCTCAATCCAAGACACACAAATAAGCAGTGAGTTCTGTTCTTGTGCATGTGAAACAGTAACCCAAATTCATTTATAGAATAAAATGTGTGCCACGTTCAGACATGGCTTTAAACTACTGTGGGAGTGTTCAGACACTGCGTTACACACGCACCATTGCATCCACCCACACCCACACACATGCGCACACAAACACACACACGCGGAGAGAGAGAGAGAGAGAGAGAGAGAGAGAGAGAGAGAGAGAGAGAGAGAGAGAGAGAGAGAGAGAGAGAGAGAGAGAGAGAGAGAGAGAGAGAGAGAGAGAGAGACAAACACACAGAGTGTGTGAGTGTGACAGAAACACAGAGAGACAGGGACATGTAGAGACAGGGACACAGGGACAAAAATGGAACTGAGCAACAATAGACTGGACCAGGTTACTTCAGGTCTAGGCTAGGCCTACTGTCAGTGTCACTGTCACAGTGCCATTCTTGGCTGTACTGAAAACCTGAAAACAAACTGAATCTCCAAATCGCCGTGTTCCGTGTTCTCCGGAAAAATAATTACTTTTTTACCCATTGAGACCGATTCGGTTTTGCTGAAAATATGTGAAAGTTGTCAGCCTATGCTAGTCTCAGTGTTACTGTGCCGTGTACTGCAGTGTGCCACGCTTGACTCGGTTGTTCAAAAACGCAATACAAAAGGAAAACACTAACCGGTCATGTGCATAACTTGTATGCTACAATGAAATGCTTTGTAGCACTTCTGTCATGGTACAACAGGTCACAGCAATCTTACAATAAAATAAATCAAGCGAATTGAGTGCAATTAAATTTTGTTTTTCGTCTGCACTTGGAGGTGTGTCGTTGGGGTGATCAACGATTCATTGATTTACGTGATATGATAGAAAGAAATAGAACAGTGTTCTATTATGAAAAATAGTCAGACTAGAGGCTGTAATATTAAAATATTTTGATGATACTATCATTAACATTGTGTTGTCATGGAGAAATAGTGAAATATGTTAACGTGTGCGGAAGCCTTTAACAACATTCCCTCACCCTTTGTTGGCCATGTTGGTGGGGAAATGTGAAGCGATGATGCCCAAGTCGGCACAGGTGGTGTTGTCCATGTCAGGGCGCAGCTGCATGGCGCGACACATCACCTGGATGAACTGAATGTCCGCTGGCAGTTTGAAGGTGTCCACCAGGAGCCACACAAACAGCCCCAGGGTGGCCGAGCCTGGTCCTGAGGCACTGTTCTGCAGTAGTACCCTGCCTAAGGGTACAGCCAGGATCTCTAGCACCGCCTTGAAAACACAAGAAAACCATCCTTATTGACTGTATAGCCTCCTTTTTGTGCCCTCAATTTAGTTAAATTGTAGATTAGAAAACCTCCGCAACTTTATGACTGTCTCAAAATCTGGTTCTTTCAGTTTCATGACAATAACCCTAGGCTGATCCTAACCCTTTCTCAAGCATGGTAGCACGTTGCTTCTCAGTAAAAATGTTCATTGCCAAAAGTTGATGGGGGGGTGTCTAAATTACAACTTTGCCCTCAGTTCTCTATGAGATTTACCAGTACAGACAAACCCCTATTTTACGACCCTCTGTTAAGCGACCACCTCTCATTTGAGACCGGATTTGTTGGCACGGATGCATTTTACTATGTAAACGACCTCTCTTAAACGACTTCCTCTAAAACGCGACTTACGACCGCCATTTTGTTGGTTTTTACGACTGTTGTCGTCTGCATAGACTTCGAGCAAAGGGAAACAACCACGGTCAAGGGCCTGAAAGCGGAGTCGCTTCCCTTGTAGAAAAGATGTCGGAAGGCGTAGGAAAAGCATGAAAACCACTGACTTTGAAAAAGAAAACCACTGACTTTGGACGAGAGTGGAGGTGATTAACAGAAGTCGGCGAAGTGAAACTGTAATACATCGATTGCACAATCCTATGGAGTTGGAAAGACCCAAATCCAGTTTTAATATGTCAATGTATGTGTACATGAAGAAGAGAGTATGAACTGTGCTGAACTTTTTCTTTCTACGGCTGCCAGTGAAAACCTCCGTCATACGACCCCTCCAATATACGACCGATTTTTCCGGACATTTTGGAAGTCTTAAAATAGAGGTTTGTCTGTACATATTATCACTTTTTAACATTCTCAGTACTCTCAGTGTGCTTGTACTTGTGAGGAAACTGGTGGATTTTTATTAATCCCTACTATCTATTTAACTTAATACTTACCAACACCTGAAACAATTGCATTAGCGTTAAGCGACCTGGAGCTATACCATAGCATATAGAAAAACGAAAGTAGGCATCTGGCCTTGACCCCTAGCCGGATGTGGGGCGGGAGTGATCCCCCCTTACCGGTCTAGCAGTGGCTAGGCCAATGAGCGCCTACTTCCGCCATTACGCAATTTTACAGGAAGCATCTTTATTAGTGAGGGAGGATACAAGGGAGGGTACCTCGTTTGTTTCAGGTGTTGGTAAGTATTAAGTTAAATAGATAGTAGGGATTAATAAAAATCCACCAATCTACTTTAACCATACTGTACCAACACCTGAAACAATTGCAGATTACCAAAGTGGAGGAGGGTAGATGCTTCAATACCCCCAAACCACAGAGTGAGAGCAAGAACCTGGGAGCTTTTTTCCCACGAACACTCTTCTGAAAAACAGAACCCCTGTACTCCCTTTTTTCCTCTTAGACAACTAGGTAATCCTAGGCCAAAGAGTTGGGGAAAAAGGGGGGGTGGGGTGTGTGTGCCCCAATATTGCCCCAAAACATCATTGCAATGATATACCCACTAAAAAACAACATAGGGGGTGGCTGATGGGAGCTTGTCCCCGTACTCACTGGTTTTAGAGGGAGACGGAGGTCTGGGCGACAACTACCTTCTTGATCGTGAAGGAGTCGTCGTCGTGCTGCGTGGAGATGTCCCGCAGGTAGAAGCTGAGGAAGGTGTTGAGCGACCTCCAGTAAGCGGATGACATTATTTTAACCATGGGCACCCCCTTAACCAGAGCGAGCGAGGCGCTGATTGCGCGGAGCTCGTGGACCCTGACAGAGCCAGATGGCAGGCTAACTGGAGACTGAGAATAGGAAAGCTTGATACAGTCTAGCAACCATCTAGCAACCGTGTTCTTTGAAACGTCCTTAGTGTACTTAGGGTTGATAGAGAGAAACAGTCTCCTTCTAGAACCCCTAAAACCCTTGGTTCTGGAGAGATAGGACCTGAGGGCGCGGACCGGACAAAGGAAGCGGTCGGCGTCATCTGGACAGAGGATAGTCCTAAGACTGGGGATGGAGAGGAGAGGTGACTCGACATCGCCGGGTTGATTTTTGGCCCTGAACTCGGGCAGAAAGCAAAGAGAAACTGACGAAAAATCTCCGGCGAACTCCACGTCCCTGGGGAGTCCGCTAAGGGCGTGGAGGCCACTGACCCGTCTGGTCGATGCCAAAGCAATCAAGAAAACCGTCTTGAGAGTGAGGACTTTGAGGGAAAGGGAAGAGAGAGGTTCACAACGATCCCTTAAATAATTCAACACAAGAAACACGTCCCACTGAGGGACCCGGACAGTCCTCGCCGGGGCCCGTAAACGCACCGCGTCCAGGAAGTGGGAAACCTGCGGAGCGGAAAGCTTAGAGGTTCGGTCAAACCCCAAAGCTAACGAAATGGTGTTGATGAGAGAGGCCCTGTAGCCAGAAAGGGTCTGAGCAGAGAGGCCCTTAGTTCTGTGCAGATGTGACAAGAACTCCACAAACTGGACTGTGGAAGGGCGCAGCGCGTCAAATTTCTTGCGCGCGCAGAAAGAGAACCATGCCTTCCAGCGCAAATCGTACAAGGCATTGGTGGATTGGCGCCGAGAGGTCAGCAGAAGTTCCACGGTTCTCGAAGAGAAGCCCTGTCGCCGGAAACCGAGTCTTATAGTTTCCATGCGGCCAGGTTTAGCCTGAAAGGGTTTGGATGGCCTAGACCGCTCCTTGGCTGGAGGAGGGTCTTGGGTGTGAGCCCCAGCATGAGGGGGCCGTCCCTGGCCAGAGCCAGCAGTTCTGGAAACCAGTGTTGAGTCGGCCAATGGGGCGCGACGAGGATCATGTCTGGTCTTTCCAGGAGGCACTTGGCCAAGACTTTCGTGAGCAACGCAGTCGGGGGGTAGGCGTAAACCGACATCCCCGACCAAGACATCGCAAAGGCGTTGCGGGCCAAGGCCTGAGGGTCCCTGACTGGGGACACGTACAGAGGTAGACGATTGCTGTACCTCGTGGCAAAGAGATCCACCATGGGCTTGCCCCAGCGTCTCCAGACTGGGGTCAAGGCCCGATGCGCAATCGTCCACTCCGTTTGAAGCACCTGATGAGAGCGGCTGAGTTGGTCCGCCAGAACATTGAGTTTTCCCGGGACAAACTCCACTGACAGGGAGATCCCGTGGCTGTCGGCCCAAACCAGAGTGTCCTCCGCCGTCAGAGACAGGGAGGCTGAGCGGGTGCCCCCCTGACGACGGAGGTACGCCAAGCTGGTCGAGTTGTCTCCGCAGACCGTGACCTCCTTTCCCCGAATCGCGGGGAGAAAGTGGATCAGGGCCAGCCGGATGGCTTCCAACTTGAGCCAGTTGATATGGAGACGTGTTTGTGGCTCTGTCCACACGCCCGAGGTTTCTTCCGTCTCCATATGGGCTCCCCACCCGCTTAGGGAGGCATCCGTGTGGATGAACAGCTGGGAACCCAAACGACTGATTGGGACCATGCTGTTCATCCAACACGGGTCGGTCCAAGCCATGACCGCCTTCCGAAACCAATCCCCCAACGCGACCTGCTGGTCGAAGTGGGATGGGTCCAGGATGCGCGCCGTCAACTCCCGTTGCAGTGGCCTTTTGCGCACTCTGCCCAACGGGAGGAGCTCCGCTACCGACTCCATGAGGCCCAAAAGGCTGAGGAGTCGGCGAAACGTGGCCGACTTCGCCTCTGAGAGGTCGGCCACGAGACTGACAATGGCTGAAAGCCTGCCCTCGGACGCCGTGACCGTAAAGTTCACGGTGTCGAAGCACATGCCGAGATAGGTGAAGGTCTGAGAGGGGGTCAGATCTGACTTCTTGGAGTTGATGCGGAACCCCAGCCGAAGCGAGAGGTCCGCAAGAACTCGGGTGTGGTCGAGCGAGAGAGCGCGAGAGGATGCGAGTAAAAGCCAGTTGGTGAAGATCCAGGGGGCCAGAGAGAGACCGAACGGTAGGGCGTTGAATTGGAAAGTTTCTCCCTTCCAGACGAAGCGGAGAAACTTTCTGCGGGAAGGGTGGATGGACAGATGGAAGTAAGCGTCTTGCAAGTCCACTGAGGTTGCCCAGTCCCCTGGACGTATGAACGAACGGACCGTGGACGGAGTTTCCATCTTGAACCTGGTTTTGTGAAGAAACTTGTTCAGCGGAGACAGATCCAGAACAGGGCGGTAACCGCCCGACTTCTTCGTGACCGTGAAGAGACGCGAGTAGAAACCGGGTCCTGGAAGAGGGACCCGGGAGACTGCGCCCTTGACGACCAGAGAGTCGACTTCCTGTTGCAGTATCGCCAACCGTACTGGGTCTGCCGGGGGGGAGAAAGCGATCGGTTTTGCCGAGAGTGGCGGTTCTAGCTCGAAGGGGAACCGATACCCTTCCCGCACGACGCCGAGAATCCAGGCGTTGTCGACAAGCGAGCGCCAAGCGGGATACGCCTGAGACAGGGCATCCACGCTGGACGCCACGACGCCTGCCGGTTCCCGGCAGCGCGCGGGCTCTACCGAAAAGACTGTTGCGGCTTCCCGCCGGCCGGTCGGGAAGAGCCCCTCGTAGAGGGGTTGCGAGGGCGGTAAGGACGGTGACCTCCCGTGTGCCTAGCCACGTACTGAGAGGACTTGGAGTCCTGAGTCCTCGGGAAGATTGAGCGCTTTCTGCGCTCCAGGGACCGACCCCCTGGCCTGAACCGAGCAGAGTGCGATTCCGAGCTCTGCCTGGCCTGCTTGACGAGCAGAGCCAACATGGCCTCGTGGCCGTCCTGAGCCTTACGCTCCGAAGACAGCTTGATCACCGAGCCGAGAGCTTCCTCCCCGAAGAGGCCCGAAAGGGGAAGAGGAAGGGAACGGAGTTGCTCTTTCTCCCTTGCCGAGAGGGTTTTTGCCTTCGCGAGAAAGCTGTCCCTTGCGATCGCGGAGGTTTGGACCTTGAGGGAGGCGAGGACATCCGTAAGACTCTGGAGAGCCTCACCGAGCGCGGCGAGAGAGACTCCCACAGCCGGTTCGTCGACTTGCTCGAACAAGCGAAAGTCCATCGGGGACCGAGAGGGAGCAGAGCTCCCCAAGGAGTCCGAAGCGGTTTGAGCGAGAGAACTCGCGACCCCGCAGCCTTTGAGAGCGTCCGAAAGAGCTACTTCGAGGGTCCTGAAGGAGGAGGCCTTGAGGGTGAAAGAGTGACATCCTTCCGAACACTTGAGTCTGTCACTCTCTACCCCCGAGGGTTTTGAGAAACGGGCGAAAGGGAGATAGTCGTCATGGAGACCCAGAACCGTCCGGAACTGGGGAACCAAGAAAGAGCCGGAGGACGAAGACTCTTCGCGACTGCGCACAGAGTGGCCTTGAGCGAAGCGCCTGTCGTCCATCAGCCTTCCTGTACACAACGATTCCTCCGCCCGGAGAATAGACTCCTGGAGGCAGGAGGGAGGCTGAAGGAAAAGATGGTCTTTCCCTTGCTGGAAAGAGCCAGCCGACTGGCCTGTGGCCGAGGCCGAGACGGGAGCGGAGAGGCGGACCACATCCGGGCACGCCCTGCCGATCACGTCCAGGAGGGCCTGGTTGGAAGAGTCCCGCACAACTGGAGGGTCGACGGGTGAAGCTGGAGGAGGAAGATTGCGAAAAGATTCCCTGATGGCTTTGAGAAGACGTTCGTCAAATGCCGGAGGAGAACGTGTCGGAGACAAAGAAGCCTCCGAGGATCCGTGGTTCATGGGTGAACCCGGCCGAGAGAGGCCTAGATCTGGTTCCCCAACGGAAGACTGTGGGGAGAGGGCTCCATCCTGCCCGCGGCCCGGGGAGCCAGGGAGGCCGAGGCCTCCCCGGTGACCCGCCGGGGGAGGCCCATCCTGTCCGCGGCCTGGAGTGCCGGGGAGGCCGCGGCCTACTAGGCCACGGCCCCCGAGGCCTCCTACCGAGGGAGGCCCGGGCCTGAGGGAGGCCCGGTGGGGGAGGCCCGAGGGAGACGGAGAGGCCGAGCGGGGCCGCTTGCCACCACGGTCGGCCGACCGGGGGCTACGGTGGCCCGAACGGCGGTAGGCTGCACTGGCGGGGAGGCCTTCGTCCACCGGCTCCGGGTCCATCCGGAGCCGAGGTGTAGGGCCTCCAGGCCTGGAATAGACTCGACCGGTGTCCCCACCGTTGGGGGGATCACCGGGAGAACCTCTCGGACAGAGGCCCGCGGCCAGGGCGAAGCGTCCATGAGAGGCACCCTTCACGCCGTCGGAGACTTTCCGACGACGAGGGGGTGTTAGCCGGTAGGCCTCGGGCTCCCCGGCCGGGGAGGTGTCGAGAGGCCTACGGCCTTCCGGGCTCGAGTTCCCTTCGAGACACCGGGATGTCTGCCCGAGGCCCCAGTCGTAAGACCTCGACCTATGGTCGGAAGGGGACCTCCTTCGCCCTCCCTCGAAAGGGGTGGGGAGGCTAGGCGGGCCCCCGAGTGCAAACTTGCCACTCGGGGCGACAGACATGCGCGGCTGCGACTTATCCCACGAAGTTGAAGTCGAAGCCCGGGTAGAGGTGGTGGCCTTGGTGGAGAGAGGCCTCCTGTCTGAACAGAAAGGCACAACCGGACCTAAAGACGAATCTGGCCGAGAGGCCTTACACTTCGGTGGTGAGAATGTGAAACCCGACAACACTGGGACCGAAGAGGGCCTAGGAGGCCCACACGGTGAAGACTGAGAATGAGAGTGCTGAGACTTCGAGTGCTTGGACCTCGATTTGTGAGAAACTGAACGGATGGATTTATCCGAAGATTCCTTAGAACGGAAACGGCCTGCTTCGTCCCTAGGAAGAGGAGAATGGACCACGGGGTCAACCTGAACTTTAGGAGAAACATTCGAGTTTGAGCCAGAAGTGGCCATATCGTGTGCGTGCGCGCGTGCACTGGAGCACGGCGAGTGAGCGACGCGACAAAGAAAATTATATCTCAAGTTCTAGAAAAGAGAGAACTATCAAAACTGAGTCAATCGAGACTCAGATACACCCTATGTCCGATGATAGGAGGAAATGGAACAAACCCACCTAGTTAGAGTGCAATAGAAGAAAAAAGTCAGAGTGCTGGTAGCCCAGGTCTTGCCATGAACGCTGGAAAATAGTAATGGCGGAAGTAGGCGCTCATTGGCCTAGCCACTGCTAGACCGGTAAGGGGGGATCACTCCCGCCCCACATCCGGCTAGGGGTCAAGGCCAGATGCCTACTTTCGTTTTTCTATATGCTATGGTATAGCTCCAGGTCGCTTAACGCTAATGCAATTGTTTCAGGTGTTGGTACAGTATGGTTAAAGTAGATTGTTGATTATATCACACACTAAAACGAAAGCTTTCAGTGGCTTCAGTGGATATAAAGGCAACAAATAAATGCACCCCGACTTGAACAAACCCGGGTGTAGCTGCGAATTGGGATTTGGAACGAGCGGCGTGGGAGCAACGCCACTGTACGGCCCAGAAGATGGGACAGCAAAAATTTAAAAAAATAAAATAAAATAAATATAAATGCACCCCCCCACACACACACACAATTTTTACCCGGCCAGAGGCCGAGGTATTACAATCAGTTTGTGTGTTTGTGTGTCTGTCTGTGTGTCTGTGTATTGATTATCTTAAAAACTACTGTTTGGATTTTGATTAAAATTGGCAGAGGGGTAGACAGCTTGAAAAGGAAGCTTCCTTTCGTTAATCAACACCGTGCTGACCTTGACCTTGAAGTTTGACCTTGAAAACCGAAAATTCCTTCTTTGGGCTATGTAATTTCCCCCCAGCTTTATTTCGTGAACTAGTGAACAGAATCGCTTAAAATTTTGTGTGGTGGTGTAACATGGTGCAAGGAAGTTTGTATAAAAAAGCTTCAGCTGTATCTCGTGAACTACTGAACAGAATCGCTTCAAATTTTGGGCTATGTATTTTATGCGTTCTGTAAGGGTGGAAAGTGGTGTGTTTATTGGGGGGGGGGGGGGGGGGGGGGGGGGGGGGGGGGAGAGGACATCACTTGGTGCAAGGAAGTTTGTATAAAAGTTCAGCTGTATCTCGTGAACTACTGAACAGAATCGCTTCAAATTTTGGGCTATGTATTTTATGCGTTCTGTAAGGGTGGAAAGTGGTGTGTTTATTGGGGGGTAGGGGGGGGGGGACAGGACATAACTCTGGCCGGGTTTGCATTGTCACAATGCGTTGCTGCTGCTTGGCGATGCCCTTGTTCTTCTTAAAATAAAAAACACTGGTATAAACTATAATACAATAAACAAAAGTAAGAAAAATAAATCAATAGAATGGAGGTAAGAAGGGTAAAGAAATGAAGAGTGTTAGAGAGATCTGGGATGGGCTTGAGGATGAGTGTGGCCGATACTGAGAGGAAAAACGACTACAAGCAAAGTAGCATGATAAGCTGTACGAAATCCAACCAATACACACCTTCTGGACTAGAGAATCATCCACATTGAACTGACCGACGTCCAGCATCTGGAACTTGAGGCTGCCCATCACCTGCAGGACTTGGTCCAGGTAGCCTTCCATCGTCATCTGACCATTACCTGCTGCACTGTAGCTGGCCTTCTCTATTTCATTGACTGAGGGAAGAAACGTCTCTGCTGAACAGCGGGCATCATGACGCACTTGCTGATTGAAGTTTGTGAATCCTAGGAACTTTTTCACACTTGACCAAATCGATACTTTGAAAGCTCCAGGAAAGTAGGCTGCTCCATCAAATCGATGCCAAGTGCCTGTCACAAACAGAATAGTTTGCAGAAAAAAAAAAGGGGGGGTCATTAGAAATACTAAACAATAAATATGGAGTGCACTACTGCTTTTCAAGTTAGCAAAACATTTGCATGAAAATACAACGAAGATTTCAAATAATCACAAATGCAGAAATACAGTAAACAGTTTAATTTACCAGAATCTTTATCCAGAAATACATTGAAGACTTCAAGTAATCTATAATTCATGCAGAAATACAAAACAGTTTTCATGTTACCACTAATCTTTACACATAAATACCAAAGATACTTTCAAGTTAGAACAAATTCTAAATATTCATGTTACTGAGATTTCAAGTTATGAAAAATCTTTATCAACAAGTTTCAAGTTGTCATAAATCCTTATTCGAAGACAAAGATAAGTTTTCAAGTTGTCACAAAACATTATAAAGACATACAGAGAGGTTTTCTTTGTTCAGAAATTGTTTAAGGGGTTAATTCAGGGTATCTTTGCTGAAAAATCATTTCAAATCGGCTTGACTACTGTAGTTGGAAGAATACGGTTCTCTCGCCTTTTTTTGCTAAATCTTTTTTGTCTCCAAGTCACCTGAAGCCGCAATTGAAATAATTTTTTATTTGAAGTGCAGATTTTGATGCCATCTCGTCCATGGAATTCCAACTCGAGGTGTATTTGAGAACATTTTAGCTTATGACGCAGAAGGAAAGAACTGCGACGTCAACACAAGAATTAGTTATAAAACTGATTGGGGTTCGATGTCGTTCTTGTTTGTTCTTAGACTTTTTGTGACTGTTGGAGTTAAGTCTTGAGTTTTGCAGCCATTCTTAAGTATACAGTGTCTTGCTGAGGAAATCAGTTGAAGGTACAGTTTAACACACGTGCGTTCAGTTCATGCGCCCAACATGAGCGCATTGACATTGGCATCAATCCAGTCTACTTCCTTGACATTCAAGTTCTATGTCGTCACTTCTACTTCAAAGGGGTTCAGCAGTTCAGCAGACAATTTTCAATTTCGGAGCATAATTTTTGTTTTCAAAAACAAAATAAAAATCCAGAAAATCCGCCCCTTCACTGCCTTTATTTATGTTTATCTAAACGACGTAATCAAAGCCAAGTGAATCTGAAAATGTTTACCACTGCATGTATATAATCTTCAAGTCATTAAATTCCTTTTATGTGACTTTATTTTACTCTAGTACTTTTTCTATTTGGTCAAAATTTACCCCCACCCCCTTCCTTCCTCATCAGTCACACAAAAGTCACAGGCAAATTTTGTGACGCGCTCCCCAGGTGGGAACAACCCGAATTTTACAGAGACGCCTCTGTGACTAAAAAGTACCAAATACAAATTTCTGCTTATGGACGTGTAAAACTTAAAACCACATAAATTCATTAGTCTTTCTTTCTTGTCTCATATCTTTTGAAGTACCATCTGTCTGCGCACGCACACACACACTCTTCTCTCTCCAGAACTTCTCACTTACCCATATGAGCCCTTTTGTTTTCCAAGATGAAAAAATGCCGGTTGACAAGTTCGGGCTTGGTGTTCAGTTCCATTCTTTGCACTAATTCCCAGATCACAATGGAATCCTTTGCCCTCTTCTTGGCAATGTACTTGTAGTGGAATCCAGAATTCCTCAAGTCCTTGCGCATCACTATTTTCCCCTCATACACAAATCCAACCTCCGTTCGTCTGAAACCAAATCGAGTCATAAGAATAGAATAAAGAGACAGTTGAGTTAAAGGTAACAATTAAAAATTATTTTAAAAAAACCAGTTCTAATATACTTTTCCAACACTTCTCTACAAGAGCAGTAATGCCAGCATTTGGCGCAAAACGTTTTCAAAGATTATCGAGTAATTTGCTGAATTAATGTAAACTTCAATGATACATATTAAATGTCATTTATTCAAGCTTTCATGGCAGTAATAATTACTTATGATTCTGCTTTATGGTACATTTTCTAAAACTGTTAATCGATTCACTGATTTTTTTTCTCTCCATTATTGTCTGAAGTTTAGTTTTCAGAATCCAAGGATAAAATGTACCGCAAAAGATAGCTGGAAAGAACTTAACTAAAACGAACGTTTTAACCTTAACTTCCTTACATTGTACAAACTAATGACACATTCTTGGCACATTTCAGTGAACTTTCTTTTCCTGACATTTTGTTTGTTAATGTCAATGGTTAGCATCAGTGCAAAGGGACTTAACTCATTCAAGTCGTTCCGGCCATATATGGCCAGAATTAATATAGCTGTCAATTTGATGCATTTGCTTCAAGGGAAGTAAAGCTGTGTGCACACCATACCTTGGTCACTTATAAACTCGCTTCGCTCCCTTAGACCACAATTTTGCCTCTAACTTTGCTTTACTAGTGGTTTGTTGTGGGGAACCAATCGGTGTAGAGTTTTTCTCTGTATGTAAAAAAGTCTGATCTACCACTTCCCTATGTCTAAACTTGAAGTAAAATCCCCTAATCGTCTTTCATTTCTCCTTTTGTTTATGTATGTTTTGTTTGTGTGTTAATGGCTGGAGTGATTTGTGAGGTTTGTGTGTAATTCAAAATCGTTGCGATGCGAATGAGTTAACCACATTGCCTCATGCCCACCAATTCTAATCTATGAACAGTAATCTTGATATGCAAATAAATGAATAAATCAATGCACGCAACAACAAAAAACACTCTTGTTGCAAGAACAGGAAAAAAAGCCTTAATTCCTTTTAATTCAGTGTTTGCAGCTTTATACTTTCATGTTTTAATTAGCTTTCGAAATTTTATCTTGTAAAGTTAACTTTTCATTCTTCTTGACATTTCAGCTGAAGCTATATTTCCCACTCTTTCTGCCACTGACATTAAGCCTGTTAAGAATAGCCCCCTCCTTTACCCTTCCATTCATTTCAGATGGATTCAGTTAGGGTTACGGTTAGGAATAGGGTTTGGGATAGGGTTAGGGATATGAGAAGGGTCAGTTAAATGTTAATCTCATAACATACCATCCATTTTTATTGTTTTGTGAGGATGAGACGGTTTCAAGTAAGGGTTAGGGATAGGAATAGGATTTGGGATAGGGTTAGGGGTAGATTTAGGGTCAGTTTAGTTTCAAACACACACACAAAAAAGGTTGATGAATAAGCTGACCCTAAACATATCCCTAACACTATCCCAAACCCTATTCCTAACCCTAACTCTAACCTGAAACCATCTGAAATGAATTGAAGGGGCAGAGGAGGGGGCTATTCTTAACATTTACCAGTCTCTGGTTCCTATCATTTCCATACCCCTTATCAAACCAACCTATCGCTGAAATAAAAGCAAGCAAAACAAGTGCAACGCCGAGAGGCTGCAAAGTCCCCTTGCAGCATCGCCGAGCTACTCCCAAATTGGAATGTGTCGGCTGTACACATACATAAAAACGCATCAAAACAGCACGTAACTACATAAAAACGCATCAAAATAGCACGTAACTACATAAAAACGCATCAAAACAGCATGCAACTGAATAGTTTTTTATATATAGCCTTGGGGTTCGGACCCGTGATTTGAGCTTGCACGATCATGCGCACACAGAAAAATTCATGACAACTGTGTTATAGGTCCATTCATCAAGAAATGTTGTGAAAAAAACTGCATTAAAATACATGCAAAACTTCGCGAGATATTAGCGATTATGTGTTTCGGGGTTTGAACCCCGTAACTGGCGCAACCTTGACCTTAATGTAAAACTAAATACATCAGTGGATAGCTTGCATCTTGGCAAACTAGTATACCAAATTTGATGATGATAGACTGAATAGTTTTTGAGAAAAACGGACGGACAGAGGCACGCCGGACGGACACCGGACGGACAGACAGACCAAACAAAAACAATAGCTCCCCGAACCTTCGGCTCAGAGACTAATCAAACCAACCTATCACCAAAGTAAAAGCAAGCAAACAGGAACTTTTTGGACTTGAAGGCGACATTTTTCTATCCAATTTTGACTTCTGTGCCCAATGGGCCCCCTATTTGTGGACCAAAACATGAGAAGAGGGAGGCAAAGAATGCTGTGCATTATACTCTTAAAGGTGGACCCTGACGGATGAGTTTTTGCAAGAAATACGTTGACATCACCAGAACGACAGCCTTCTCAAGGATCGGAACACTCACTTTGCTCTGGTTTCCTATAAATCAAACTGTCAAAACAGCAATACCTCCTTGGCGGAGATGCCGGAGAGAGAAGCCATTTTGGATGGGGTGGGTGGAGGCCATTCAGAGTGGTTGACGCTTTTTCTTCTTTGTAGTGCAGTAAAAAAAATGGGAGCTATTTCCTTTGTTGTGAGCAAAACTCATTTCGGTAAACTGTATACAATTGTTTTTTAAATAAAATAAAAAGGCTTGTATTGTGGAAATTTTGTGCAAACGATTTGGTCTAAACTAAGGCGGCCATTGGAAAAGAGAAGGCATTCACTCACTGAAAGAATTTGACTTCCAGCACCTCCGCCAAGGAGGAATCGCCGATTTGATGGTTTGATTTATAGGAAACCAGAGCAAAGTGAGTGTTGCGATCTCTGTAAAGGGTGTTTTCCTAGTGATCTCAACATGTTTAACATTGAAAGTGTTCGCGAGTCAACAATGCAACAGATACTTTAAAATCCTTCAAAATCCCTATAATATATCCATCTAAGATATCGTCCAACAGATGCCATAACCCTACATCGGATATGAAAATCAGTGTTGCTGACCTTAAAATGTCACAATTCTATCAATTTTCGCACTAAGCGCTAATAAAGCAACAGGAAATTGCACAAACACTAACAGAACTTTCACTGATTTAAAAGGGGAGCCTACTTCAGTTTATGTCAATAATAATGGCTCCTGCAATGGTTGGCAAGCACTTTTATCAAACACTTACTAAGTCAGACTTCAAACTTTTACTTTCTTTTGTCAGGTTCCACTCACCTTATAAAAGAGGGTACACTTTTCTTGGAATCTTTTTAGTTTTTTCTAAAAGAATAGCAGGATTTGCCTTACAAATACAAATGTCAAATGGTCCCCCAAAATATGGTAAGCCAGTAGAGGACCACGTCAACTGGGTAATAATTTTCTAAACAAATGTTGAATTAACTTCTTCTTCTTCGATTGCTCAGACAGTTTCTTGTCAATTATGAGTGTAGATGCGTCATGCTGCCTTTATGCACCTAACTAAGAAATAGTTAGGCCCAGCAAGTCCGACTTGGGCTGCAGGAAATCTTTTTGAAAAGTGTTTACTGAAAAAAGGCAGGAGAATGGACCGGTAAGGCAGAAAGAGAGTAGATGACAGTAAGCAAAGGAAAAAGGCAGAGTCAAAAAGAATGACAGATTAGAGGAAGCTACAAGCACAGAAGTTCCAGAAGGTGGGGGAACTATTTATACAAAAGACTCCCCCGGTATCCCCCCACGGGGGAGATTTGAATTAACAAAAAACATACGTCACAAAGTCCATCCTGTGCTTGTCTTCATATGGCATGAATCCACCTAGCGCGAGTGGTCTGCAACGGATGAAGATGTTGTATTTCCGGGGATCCATGTCTTCCCAGATATCTGATACGATCATGTGGAACACCACTGTCACCATGTCTGCATTGGGCCTGAAATTCAACACACACAAAATATTTTAAGTTTTTATGCTGTTAATTCCTTAACCCCTTCAGTGCTGTTTATTAGTTGTGCATGCGTCGCCGGTTTTGCCGCACGGTTTATGAATGCGGCACTATCATGACTTACAAAAATATATATATATATATATATATATATATATAGTATGAAAGAAAAATCTCAGTGAATAGCTAGCTCCGTACCCCTACTTTAAAGGACTGAAAAGTTAGTGCATTTGAAATGCAGAATAGTTTGCTTTAATAAAATTTTCTGTGTCCAATGTCTTTATTTGTGAACCTCAGAAACAAAACCAGTTAACGTTAACTTTGAGTAATGTTCCATGTTCAACAAAAAACCAAAATTTTTTTTGTTTTTTTTTTGTTTGTTGTAATAAATTATAAAAATTGTGCTGATCTACTTTTTCTCCCAATGGGGGAGAGACAGTGCCTTATGCAAAGTATATATATATATATATATACGTTAGTGGCAAATACTGAAGCATTACAGAGGACGTGTATATATGTCGTCGGCACTGAAGAGGTTAATATAAATGAATTATATTTATACAGTAGATATGCTTTAAAGCATTGTCCAAGTACCGAGCATAAAAAGTTGAGTTTAACCCTTTCACTGCCAATGTCGCATTTTTGCACCATAATGATTTAACATCCATGTCACTAAAGCAGGGTCTGTTATCCAAAGAGACTTTTTTTTCTTAATTTTGGGAGGTAAGGATAGTCTAGGGTTATACATGTCATAGAGAATTCCCAATATCACAGAATGGTTTTTTCTCTACCCAGTAAGCTTCATGGAGAAACAAAATTGCGAAAAATGTCTGGCGGCGAAAGGGTTAAACCGACCAGAAAAGACTTTCATCTCATCATTCCTTCCCTCTCCACATTATCTTAAAGGTGGCACCAAGTTTCTTAACTTGTAATGGGTGCACAGTAGCACAGACTGAAACAATATTCCCAACACGTGCACCCCCACACAAACACACTTGCGCGCACACAAGCATGCACATGCTCACACATGCACCAAAGAAATCAAGTTGGTACAAATAATTACTTTGTGACCAATACCAATGAAAAATTCAAGAAAGG
Organism: Phymorhynchus buccinoides; assembly: GCA_017654935.2. Classification (NCBI taxonomy): domain Eukaryota; kingdom Metazoa; phylum Mollusca; class Gastropoda; order Neogastropoda; family Raphitomidae; genus Phymorhynchus; species Phymorhynchus buccinoides. The sequence goes on from CM065694.1 coordinate 42,517,548, forward strand.
TACTTACGTCAAAGAATGCTTGGCAGCACTGTTTTGCTGCTGAAACAGAAATGTGATACACTTTCTTTTTAGGTTACACTGTTTAAACATAATTCTTTAAAATTTCAGAATCATCATTCACATTCACACACACACACACACCACACACACGCATGCACAAACACACACACACACGCACAAATCCTAGGTAGAAATGAATGGAACTAGTGAGACGCTATGCATTAAAAGATGGATTTAAACTTCAGGTACTCCTGTGGCAGGGTCTATTTTGACTGTTGTTAAAAGGAAGTAGTTGTATCAAGTAACTAGGCAACATGACCTTATTATAGCATGTGTCAGTGCTTGTGCAGTGGAGAGTTTAATTCACTGAAAAACACAGATATAATTCCTATCAAAGGGAAAGTATTCTAACAGGGTTGACTGAATGACCAGTGTTCAGTGATACTGTTGAGCAAGGGTGATTTGTTAGAGATCATCAGTTCTGACTTGGCCTTTGAACGGAGAGGGCTGTCAGTTGTTGTGGCTCTCTGTGAGCTGCATTCATCTTGGGCATTTCTGTGAGAAGAAAAGTGAGTGATCATAATATTTTAAATTGTTCTTATTTTGTTTCAATGACTAATAAGCTTAGCTGTTTTGGGAGAAGAGAAGTAAGGTTCTTGGGAGAGAATTAATTGATCATAATACTTGTTCTACTTTTGTAAATTTAGTTTATTCAAAAGATAAAAAGAACCAAAAGGTTTCAAAGAATAAAGGATGGTTGTAAATGTTTTTAAATGGGAAGCCAGAGGTCTTGTTGGATTAATTTTGAAGGTTTCATTATGTTTATTTAAAAGGAATTTTCAATGATCATACTTTTTCTGGTGAACTGTATTTTATAATTTTGACATTGTGAAGCAGAGAAAAGATGTATTGATTCTGTTTCCTAAATTATCTTTTCCTGGTTTTACTGTTAGGCAATAAGAGGTTGGAACTATGGCTTTGACTATTTTGTTAAAGGCATGTAATCTTTTCTTTCTGAGTTTTGTGGTTGACTTTAGCATTATTTTGTACAGATTGATTGCTAGCTTGCCTAGAGGTAGCAGAAGTCTGGTGTGTGAACCAGGGGACTTCTTGGAGCCCTCACCTCATTAGTGTGGTTAGTAATACTAATATTATTGAGATGTTTGTATAGTTATCATTGAATTGAAAGTTCTAATGATTCTTTTCATGTTGTATGTAAATACCTGTAAAGCTGCAAGGGACATAATTGTTTCTAGTGTGTGCAAACATTCTGCTTGGTCAGTTGACAATTCAAGTTATTTCAACTATTGACTATGGGATCATTATATAATCCTTTTCCTTTACTTTTGTATAGCTTTTCTTTTTGTGACTGAGAAGATTGATGACATTTTGATGATGATAAGAAGAATGATTTCTTTTTGTACCATTCATCATAGTAGAGCTCATCAAGCTCATGGCGAATTTATAATGCAAGGATGATGGGTAATCTTTGTTTTTGTATTGAATATATTCCTTTGTTTTGCTTGATTAGTTACTTATAAGTTGTCCTGATTTTATGTTACAGGGCTGATCTGATCTGATCTGATCTGATCTGATCTGAGTGAGTTTGTGTCATCCGAGTTCTTTTGAATAAAGCCGTCAACCCTATCCCTAGTATGGTCTCAGTATGAAAGAGGCATATGAGTGAACCTACGACACTCCTACCAACTATCAACAAGAACTTTTAATTGATGTAGAAAAATAATTTTAAAGACTACGTACATTGGTCATTCCTCTTGTGACAGCCCCAGAATAAGTCATCTCCGCACCACCTTGAAGCTGCTGCGATTTCTGCCATTGTTCGGTAGTTCTACCAGACTGACCGGCCGAAGTCGACGCATTTTCTTGTCCGTCAGCCACTTTGCCTTGCGCTCCCTCTTCTTTCTTTGCAGCATCATTTTGCTTGTCCTTTCCTGCCTTCTTGTCCGGCGTTTCCGTTTCTTTAGCAGACGACTTTTTCTTTGATTTGTCTTCTTTTTTGCTGCCGCCTTTTCCCTCGACACTGTCCCCCGTTTGTGCTTGAAACATTGTGTCCAGTTTCTTTTCGGTGTCAACATCCGACCTCTTCTTGCTGGGTCCACTTTCATCTTGGATCCCAGGTTTGTGGAATCCTGAAGCTTTCTGTGCGCAATGACCAGATTCAGTGTCCACGTCAGAACCTGGCTTGCTGCTTCCACGCTCCTTTTTTCGTTTTTGATTCCCAGAGCTCTTGTCTTTTCTGTCTTTGTCAAACACTGGGGTAGATTTGGATTCACCGTTGTCATCAACAGTGCTCTGTTTTTCTTTATCGGCCACCACCTCTTTTTCTTGGGTGTTTTCTCCATTATCAGCGGCAACCTGCTTGACAAGCGTGTCTTCCTCGCTGTCAACAGCAACTTGTTTCACGTGCGTGTTTTCATCTCTGTTGGCTGACTCTGCGTCCTCTCTGCTGCTCAGCTGAGCCTCAAGATCCCTGTTGCTCACTTGAACTTTCGCAGAAGTTGTTTGGCTCTCCATGGATATCTCTTTTTCAATGCTAAATGTGTTGCCTGCGTATTGAGCAAAGAAAGTTTGCTTGGCACCTGCAAAAGAAATGTAAAGATTATTGCTTGCTCTTCGATACCTTTTTATATAATATAACCTTATTAAAAAATAAGGCTGAGAACTGGTTTTTTCAACAGCTATGATTTTAAGTTTGAAAAAAACCCTACAACAAAGCTTAAAAACTATTGTGATGGGAATTACTTCACATGTAGGATTTTGTATTTTAATAGTTACATTTTCCTTTTAATTTGCATGTTTTTAACATGCCTTTGGTGGGGGAAAGTAAGCCAAAAGGATGCTGCTTGTATACAAGAATCTTTTTTTTAAAAAGTCATTATAACATATGCTTCAATTTTAAACTGTTCACAATTGAAAAAAACTATTTAAAAATGTCAACCAAACATAACCTTCATGGAAGAGATTCTAATGCAGATAAATATTGTTAGTCAAATTAAACTGGAGCGAAAAAGTTAAGCAACCTTTTGCAAAACAAGGCAAAATATTTCTCTGGGTGATTGGCACAGCTTTCGTAAATCAATACAAATTTAGCCTATTTATTTAGCGAACTGCATGCATAATTTCACTTTGTTTACATGCAAATTACGTTGTGGGTAACGCCCACACCAATGTTAGGGTACCCTTTGTAAAAAGTCAAGTTTGATGCACATGTTCAAGACTGCTCCCTCATCACATCAGACATATCAGAACCAGGAAAAAGTGACACAGAGGTGGCAGAGAGTGGGTTGTGTTCAGGCAAGGCAGTTATGGTCAGCTATCACTGCTCGTTTTCGAATGACAACGCCAGAAAGTCAGTCAATGACACTGTGTGAGACAGGTTCTTTCAAGTACTCAACAGTCAATACACTGCAAGTATAGAGCTGACATTCAAAAATGCGAGCATTATTGTCGGTAAAGACCAGCCAGCATGATCTTCATGTCTCAAAATGACTGAACATTTAAGGGACATGCTGTAGAGAGCCATCCTGGTCAAATAACCACTCCAAACAAGGTGGTTTAGCTCACAAATGCTGTACAAGAAGGATGGAACAATGGGCAGCTTAGGACGATAAATTGACCGCCAGAGGGCAGTACAACCGTTAGGGGCTTATCACGAGCTATTCTTAGTTGGGCGTAGTGAGAGAAAGAGAGAGAGGGAGATGAGTCCCACCCTCTCACTCTCTCTGACTACGTCCAACTAAGAATAGCGCGTGATAAGCCCCTAACGGTTGTACTGCCCTCTGGCGGTCAATTTATCGTCCTAAGTTGCCCATTTGGAGCAATAAAAGCCTATTTGCTGCATATAAAATGGCGCCAAAAGGCGATTTAGGTATGGGGAAGTTACGTTCGTTACTGACAGCACATAACGCAACATAAGTGACACAATCTGTGCAAAATTGAAAGAGAAGAAATTGTTTTACTTATTCTCAATGGAATCAATCAGCAACACATCTCTACTTTGTTCTCTGTGGGTGTCCAAAGTCAAACGTTTTCAGAGGAAGTGAAATGGCAGAACGAAATTGGTTACTTTGATTTCACATTTTGAGTACTTTTTGTATTCAGCACATAACCGAGACTAGTCTTAGTGTAACTGAGAAAGAATGAAATGATTCTTTGAGTTCACTTTCGTTTTATGAGTTATCAAACTTTTTGTTGTGGATTTCAAAGAGGGGTTGCTTAACCTTTTGGCATGTGTTTATAACAAGCCGATCAACAAAGCGTCAACCAAACAAAAAAAGCTGCCTATGTGGCATCCGATTCTCTTATAGCTGGCGATAATTTTACCTGAAACTGTTCTCCCTTCACCAGCATCCTCCTCCTCATTGCTCTGAGCATGGATTGCGTCCCCTTGACCATATTTTTTGCCACGGGAGGGAGAGTCTGCAGCAGCTGTTGTAAATATAATACAGACAACAGTTGCAAGGAGAACTGGTTGTGTAGGTTACACTCGAAGATCTGAAATATTTTACCATATCAAATTGAAATACAGCAAGCTTTAATATTCACAATGATTCTTTGCCAATACACTGCACAATACCTAGAACACCAAGGCTACATCAAAATATTGTTATGTTCTGCATAGTTATGCGGGGATTGTCTTTAGCCATGACAAGCTCCTAGCATAACACCATCAGCTCAAAATCCTCGTAAGTGTGGCTGCCCACATGGCAGGGTAATATAAAAAAAACGGTCACACACGTAATGTTCTCATCCCCAGCTAGTGCATTTGTACCATAGTGTTCAGGTGTTTCGGCTGTTGGGATGATCCCCGGACTCTTTAAGCCAGGGCACAACAACAACTGCACAATACGTTAGCTCTGATTCACATTCAGATTGCACTATTCTATTAGTGCCATTTAATAAAATATTGCTTCATTATTTTACCAACTCTTTTCCAAAAGATACCTCAATGATGGCAAAGGAAGAAATGGAAGCATTCAACAAAAAGTAAACTTTTGGAGGGCTATCAAAACAACCAATGCCGAATATTTGAGTGAAAGTAAAGAACAAGAACCTTACTTTTAAACCTACAGTCGTGGAACATGGTCAAAAACCTGAAGAAAACATCAGCGACAAGAAGAAAAACACTACAAAGGAAAGCTACCTAACTGGGTAGCAACAGTGCCCAAAGAAAGACGGGGAGAGAGGGAGAAAGAGGAGGAGGAGAGAGAGAGAGAGAGAGAGAGAGAGAGAGAGAGAGAGAGAGAGAGAGAGAGAGAGAGAGAGAGAGAGAGAGAGAGAGAGAGAGAGAGAGAGAGAATGTTGGAAAGACTCAGCAAATGATATGTTAAAAAGAAATCGATAACATTATGGTATGATGAACGATCTGCCTAGTCTTCGACAATTGGTACATTTCTGTTCAATTCTACCTTCACTTACAAGAACGGTTCAGAGATTTGGTTAAACTGGAATCGTCAGTGCAGGGGACAGGTGCCGAGACTATCACTGTGTGGCTTTTCACCAACTTTGTGGCAGCAGGAGTTTCGGTCAACGGTAAAGCTTTACCTGCAGCTGCTGTGTCTTTGTCAGAAGATTTTTCCTTGCTATCTGTGCTGTCATCATCATCATCGTCGCTGTTTTCTCCTGAGCCAATGGCTGTAGCTGTTGCATCTCCTCCTTCAGAACCAATAGCAGAAGCCGTTTTATTCCCTCCAGAGCCAGTGGCTGAAGCCGTTTTCGCTGTCTTAGCCAGCACTTTGGTGCCGCAGTTCAAGCAGAAGGGAACAGAAGGGTCCAGGACCGAGCCACAAGGGTTTCCATCTTCCGTTTGCCCTGTGCATATCTGCGGCTGACTTTCCGCCTGTTTGGCCACGATTTTCATCCCGCAGTGGCCGCAAAATTTGGCGCTGGAGACGTTGGCGCTTTCGCAGGAATGGCATACGATTGAATCCTCCTCTTTTTTGTTTGGCGTGCCGCAGTTGAGGCAGAACTTCGCGTCGGGTGGCAACGGTTGCCCGCAGCCTTCCCCTCGGCACTTCATTCTGTAACAAAACAACACCCAAAAAAGTGCATTTATTGGCAGACACGGTTGAAACAGCCTAGTGCTATGCAGGCTAATATTAGAGCAAGGCTGACAAACTAGCTTTGATGAGGTGGATTAGAAATGTGTCACAACATTCCTGATATTATTGCAACAATAAATTAAGTCACAACACCCCCTCGATATTCTTATCTAATACTGGATAATGATTTGAAACAGGAATGTGTATTATTTTTACATAATTAACCTTTTCTAAGCGGGTCAGCCTTATACTGCAGACTGCTTTCCCAACCTTTCCCGACAGGGATGCCATCCACTGGGGATGGGGAAAACTGAACTTGAGGACGGATCCTCAGAATTTGGCAGACCCAAGTTTTAAAAATCCCAGTCATTTTTGTGTTCAGTATATGTGAAACAAACACTTTTTTAGCACTTAGGGACATGTTAACTTTCTTATGGCTCCTAGTTTTAGTATCAGCGGTTGGTGGTATGCGAGGAATGCAGGATGAAATCAGAGACCCTTTGGGTTTTTCCAGGCAGCTTGCTGAATAGGAATTTCCATTCTCAGAACTAATCTAAACAGGATGTACCTACGCTATCTCACCTGTTTCCATAAAGTAAATGAAGAGAAAGAGACTGTTGCTCTGGAGTAAATTGTACATGGGCGGATTACGATGAACATAAAGGGGGGTTTCCAGCAGACTTCAAAGCACAGTACTTTACAGTTACGGAAATTTGTTATGGATGAACGATGTACATGTAGTGTGTGTGTGTGTGTGTGTGTGTGTGTGTGAAAAAGAGAGTGAGATCATTTGTTTTACATTAGGAAGCCGGGGTGGGGGGTTCCATCCAACCAGGACCCCCCCCCCCCCTAATCCGTCCCTGTTATATGACGAAGTGAAAAGTGATAAATAGTGAAGACTAAAATAAGAATCAAGAATCAACTTTTTCTTACCCGTTTTACCTTTAGTTTGGTGTTACAGAAACGGAAAAGAATGTCAGTTTTGTTGTTTTTACTCTGTTAGTGTTACCCATGTATCTTTCAGATCATTTGTTTTATATTAGGAAGCCGAGGTGGGGGTGGGGGGTTCCATCCAACCAGGACCCCCCCCCCCCCTAATCCGTCCCTGTTATATGACGAAGTGAAAAGTGATAAATAGTGAAGACTAAAATAAGAATCAAGAATCAACTTTTTCTTACCCGTTTTACCTTTAGTTTGGTGTTACAAAAACGGAAAAGAATGTAAGATTTTTTGTTTTTACTCTGCTACCCATATATCTTTCAGAGACAAGTACGACCAAACGGTAGCCGCTAATCATTCATTTCCACCATAACCGTTTAGTTCAGGGTTTGCTCTTTCTGCTGAGACCAAACACTTTATTGTTAGTATTTGCTTAGCTATCGGGAAAAAAATCAGAAAAGTGCTGAAATCAGCCGTCTACAGGGAATAGGCGCCAGCTGTGGGTGCTGGGCGCACGGGAAGTGTAAGTTTGACACTGCTGCCGGCGGGATAGTATTAACCCCTTCCCTGCCCAGTCTCGTGTCTACTACGTGGTGTGTCATGTCACTGACAAGGTCATAACTTTTGATGTCATAGTCTTGGAATAATATATATTATATATACACCATTTTCTCAAATTGAGTCCAACAGGTCTCTTTTAAATTTTATATGAAGAAAATCGATAATTTCTCAGTTTTCCTCTGGCAGTGAAGGGGTTAAGATTTAAAATAAACACACTGTGACTTCAATACGGAACGGTGTTTAAATAGTTTTCTTTTTCGTTTATTTTTTGTTTCTCTTTTTAGACTGGGGGTAATTTGAGTGGATTTGACATGGCAGGGGAAGAAGGGGGGAGGGTCGCACAAGAAGACTTTTCAAATTTGTATCTGTAATTTAAAAGAAAAGAGAGGGAATACTGTGACAGTGTATTTTGTCAGCACAGTATATTGTTTGTATTGATTTTATTTAATTGTCCTTAATAATAGCGTCTTTCATCTATAAATACTCAAAAATCATGGTGAGAAAGAAACACTTTAATAAGCATAAAATATCAAAATTACTACTAAGGCTTGACAGAAATCTATTTCATTCTGTGGTTAACGATTCCTTGCTTAAAGCTTCCGCTTGTCTTTGTTTTCAAGGATTGCACACTGTTGTATGGTTTCAACTCATCATCAAAATGATAAATAAATTAAAAAAATATATCCTTGTTGACAAGCACAGAAACTGTTCCACGTTTTCACCTTACCTAAACAATAACAAGTTAACAATGACAAGCTAACATTAAGTTTCTTAGTTTAAAAAAACAAAAAGCAAACAGTATAAAAAATTAAAAAAGCAAACGTGCGTGTAAGTGTGCGTGCGTGCGTTCATATGTGTGTGTGTTTGTGCATGTATGTGTGTGTGTGCGTGCCTGCATGCATGCAGGCGTGCGTGTGTGTGTGTGTGTGTGTGTGTGTGTGCGTGTGCGTGTGTGCGTGTGTGTGCATGTGCGTGCGCGTGTGTGTGTATCGTATGTGTGTGTGTGAGGAAGTAAGAGAACATTGCATGCAATCATCATGTTTATTTTACTTTCTAATGATTCATTATTTGTTTGCCTTTAATGTTTTTGTTATCAATGTAAAGAGCGCACTGAGCTCATGTGAGAAAGAGAGCTATATAAATTCCCATTATTATTATTATTATTATTTTCAACTGACACTTCTGTAACTAAGGTAAAAACTATAATAGAAAAGCATACAATTATCAATATTTATTGTCAAGTATTTATCATGATTCATTTTCAATGATAAACTAAAAAAACCATGACACAGACCTAAGACAATGGCTGTGAAAATGACTAATCTGCTCAGTCACCTTTCTGATAAGAAGTGCTCTATAAAGCAAACAAAACATGCAATTCCTAGAAAAGACACCACAACACGGTAATACCCACACCCACGGGACCTTCTCTCTCTCTCTCACACACACACACACACATACATGCACGCGCACACACATAGAGAGAGAAACACACACACACACACACACACACACACACACATACACACAGTTTCTGTTTACAGTGGGCTTAGGGGGAAAAAAAAGCTTGGCCACTTTCTCAGAATTGATCTCTCTGACATCAGAGCCAAAAATAACACACTTGTGCATTGATATAAGTTGGGTTTTTTGCTTGTTGTTGTTAACTGCTATGGTCATGTGTATTGATAATGGGAGTATGACATTCACAGTCACAGCCAGTGCCAAGTCATTAAAGATATTCAAGGCAATAACAATAATACTGTACAATTACACATCTCACTACCTTGGGAGGTTTTCTCAACCATGACTATTTCTAAGAGAGACAGACAGGCAGACGGACAGAGAAAGAGAGAAGCTGGGAAAGCATTACAGGGCTCCCAGGGACCCTCATTTGGGGGTCTATGAAGTACTAGAATTCTAAGGGACCCTCTAAAATAATGTGCAGGGGGTCCCAGGGATGCACTAGAAAAAATATTTTTAGTATTTTCGATGCCACTGGGACCCTCTTTCCCGCCTCTAGGACCCTCTATACTGTAAGTGAAGGAGTCCCTGGGACCCCTTGTTTTGCGGAACGATTGGGAGCCCATGTATTATTAATTGTTGGTACACTAGATAGGCAAGGGACAGATTCATAAAGAAACAAGTCCACTTTCTGCATAACACAGCAGTGCAAAATTCCTTCAGTGCATGTGATCATACGTATGCCACAAACGACTCAACAAGTCAAACACACACACACCACCCCCCTATGCCTTACACAGTGCTGTAAAACTGTCTGTGGGTCTGTGTGACCACATGCACGCCACAAATGACTCAGTAAAACAATGCCAAAGATTTTTTTTAAATCATTAATATTTTTAAAATAATACAGTGGAACCTCCCTTAAAGACCTCCCATTATAAGACTCCCTCCCATATAAGACCTACTTCTCTGAGACCTTGCCCTTCTTTGTAAGTATTAAAATTACCTCCCTTATAAGACCCCTCCCTTATAAGACCCCTCCCTTATAAGACCTCATTTTGGATGGTTTTTGAAGGTCTTATAAGGGAGGTTCCACTGTACCCCCTAAAAAAACCCAACTAAACTCTGAAAACAAATGGCTAATGAAACTGTGACAAAGGTCGCTTGAATAAAGCTTAAGAATATGTTGTACACATCTGTCCACTCGTTTCTGGCAGAACAAGTAGCCATTTTCACGCTACCCCCCTCCCCCCTCTCTTACCAAGATCACCTATGACACACATTTGTCTCTAGAGCCCAGATCACATGACAGGTACAGCAGGGAAAACCCAGGTGTTGTAGGTGGCCTTGGTAAGAAAAGTAAAGAGGCCGGGGGGGGTGGTGGTGGTGGGGGGGGGGGGGTGTAAGCATAAAAATGACTAAGTTCTACAACATATCATCGGTGAAGATCAAAACCCTCATATATCAAATTTGGTAGTTTTGAGAAAAATGAAAAAAAAAATTGTTTTAAAAATTAACCGCGTTTACCACAATCAATTAACTATAATGAATATGTTGTTCAAGACATTGCGAGTTTAGTCCTGCATTTTGTTTTGTTTTTAAATTGTTAAATACTTGAAAAGAACGAAGATAAGAAGTTTTGTCCTTAACTAGATCTGAGTTCGGCACTTACGAGTTTTTCTTCTATTTACACAACCTCATTTACCCCAGATAGAAAGTCGTTAGAGATACAAGATTTTGGTGGAAGGTGGCAGGAAAAATTAGAGAGCTGACTATATATCTAACTAAAAAAATAAATAAATAAAGATACGAGGATTTTGAATTTCACCAACAATATTCTTTCTAAGTTCTGAAGACAAGGAAGGACAAAGGAAACTGCTGTTGGTTTTTTTCTTCTTTTTTTTTCGTTTTTTCATTTCTTTCTTCGTTGTTCCTTTTTGTTCATTTTATTCAGGAAAACACCAGTGGAAAGAAAAGATTAGATAAAAATGCATCAGTGAAACTTAACCCTTTCACCGCCAGCCATTCTTCAGCCAATATTTTCTATTAAATTTACCTGGGTAGAGAACAAAATCCATCTGCAGTGTTTTGGATGAATTCTTTTCTGTGACATAAATAAGGTCTATGCTTACTTCCCAAAACTAAGACAATAGGGTCTTTGGATAATAGACCCCTATTTTGCCTTTTAATTTAGTGGCATATGCTAAATCACTGTGGTGCTAAAATGCAACTTTGGCAGTGAAAGGGTTAACCCGAGTCCTTAGTGGTGTTAATCAAACCAATTAGTTTTAAGTTTGACACATCAACAGGAACAGTAAAACATAAAAGAAATATATGTTGTTGTTTTTTATAAAGCAGTAAACAGTTGAACTTTCTTCCCAGCACCGAGTGAGCCAAGCAAAGTAAGTTTATTATAAGTGATTGAAAACAAGCAGTGTCAAGTAATTACATTGTATATTTCACTGAAGGCTGGTCCGACTGCGAGCGATCAGACGGGCGTTTGAAACGCGTTTTGCGAGCATTGGGCATGTCACCAACACCTGCACTGGCATCATAACAACAGCAATAATAACAACAACAAATATGAATGGGTGAGGCGTGGGGGTTCATAAAAACTCATCTAAAATTTTAAAAAGTGTGTGCGCACACACTCACACCGATACGGCTACGATGCAGATTCAACGTCTTGGTTCATTGTGTTTTGTCAGTTGCGCCTTTATATTCTACTGTTAGCAAACGTATATATAATAATTGTTTAAAAAGATGAAATTTAACATTAAATATAGAAAATGAAAGAGGATCATGTGCTCAATCTGCCGTAAGAAAGGCAAGACTGAAAAAACGGAAAGAACCGAGAAAATGAAGTGTGTGTGTTAATCAGCATCTTTGTGTGAATTGCCCTGGACTCACACACTCACAAACACACACTCACAAACACACACACTGTAAGTCTAAGAATAACAACATGAATGGTCACAGTGAAACTGAAATACACACAAATACGAAATTTTGTTTTTTTCTTCATAAAAGCTAGTAATAGCCATCTAAATTAAAAAAAAGTGTGTGTGCACACACTGACACGGCTACGATATCGATTCGACACGGAAAGAACCGAGAAAGCAAACGTATATTTATTAACTGTTTAAAAAGATGAAAATTAACTTTAAATATAGAAAACGAAGGAGGATCATGTGCTCAATCTGCCGAAAGGCAAGACTGAATAAACGGAAAGAACCGAGAAAATGGAGGGGGTGTTAATCTGCATCCTTGCGTGCTTTGCCCTGGACTCACACACTCACACACACTCACAAACACACACACTCATAAACATACACACTCACATTCACAAACACACAGCAACTGTAAGTCTAAGAATAACATGAATGGTCACAGTAAAAATGAAATAGGCCTACACACAAATACGAAATTTTTGGGGGTTTCCATAAAAGCTATCTAAGCGAAAAAAGGTGCGTGCACACACTCACACAATGCAGATTCAACACACCCCTCAACATCTTGGTTCGTTGCATTTTTTCAGTCGCACCTTTATAAATTCTACTAATACTATTACTAGTAAACACATACTTTTAATTGTCTAAACAGATGAAAATTAACTTTAAATATATAGAAAACAAAGGAGGATCATGTGCTCAATCTGCAGTAAGAAAGGCAAGACTGAGAGGGGGGGGAAAAGAAAATGGAGGAGGGGGCTGTTCATGAGTGCATGCATCGACCCCTACTTTGGCCTGAACTTTCTTGCCCAAACACCGATGTTCAAAAGCTTGATTTCATATTGAAGAGCGATTTCTTCAGGCAGTCAGCTGCCTGAAACTGCACCCGATTGAATTGCCTGAATTCAGGCTTCACATGCACCCCTGGGTGTTAATCTGCATCTTTGTGAATTGCCCACTCAAACACACACACACACAGCAACTGTAAGTCTAAGAATAACAACATAAATGGTCACAATGAAACAAGAAAATGCTGCAAATGAAAAAAAATGCAATATCAAAACGTAGCTATTCAAGACACAAAACAGAAAACTGACGCTTCTTACCCTGTTGCACAACACTGCCACTGGCATTAACAAGCTGCAAATACTTTGTTTTGGTAACATGAATTATGCACAAGTCATGCAGTTGATGTTCTGTTTCACATAGGTCTATCTATTTCAAAGCAAATCTTACATTGCACCATGAAAAGGATATGATTTTGTTTCAACTACGACTTCGGAGCTGATCTTTGCCTTCCTAAGCTATGCAGGGCCTAGGCAAGACTGTGTCTTTGTCAAGTGCCTGGCTTCTTTTCTAGTGAAACGAAAGTAAATGTCTAGTTTCAGTTTTGGTTTTCAAAATCTAGGAACAGTTACTTTCAGTTTCACTCTCCTTTTATTAAATAGCTACAATCACATTATCAAGAACAAAATTACCCCTATCACTGTATCACATTAAAAAGAAAAAAAGGAGTCACCAGTCTAAACTGAAAACATCTTTGCAGGCATTCAATATACAGTGTAACCTCCCTTATAAGACCTCATTTGGGATTTTTTTTAAATCATCCAAAATTGGGTCTTATAAGGGAGGGGTCTTCTGAGGGAGGTAATTTTAATACTGACAAAGAAGGGCAATGTCTCAGGGAAGGTCTTATATGGGAGGGAGTCTTATAATGGGAGGTCTTATAAGGGAGGTTCCACTGTACCAACAGAAAAATAGGCTTTGAATAAAATTAGGTGTGGAGAAAAATCAATACCTTTCGTTTACAATAAATGTACACTGTAACACAAACCCTGAACAGTAATTTGCGACTCCCTTACAGTAGATAAAGAGTACAGTGCAAGATTAGCTGACTCCTCACACTAACTCAATGCTATTTAGTATTAGCAAAGTCTTTGGTATTAGTAATGCTCTTTTTCTGGCCGTTTTGATCACCGAAGAGCTAGGTCAGGTAGAGTTTTAGACAGTACTTATTTTGATAGTCACTGACTGATTTTATGGCATACAGCTTGTGACTGATAACAATCCAATCCTGAGTCTAAACCTTCATTCATTAAAAGGAAGACGTGTTAGGGGAGACCTTATACAGATGTACAAAATTTTTAACAACTTAGATGACATTAGCATTGATTCTCTTTTTACACTATCCATTTATAACAGCACTAGAAATCAAGAGGGAAAATTACATATACAGCGTTGTAATACATGTACTAACAGGCGTAAACATTGTTTTAGTACTCGAGTTGCTAACCTCTGGAATTTACTAACACCTAACCTAAAAAGAGCACCAACACTAAATACCTTCAAAAATCTCCTTGACAAAGATCAAATTTTAGTCAACTATTTTGTAAACATGATGATTGAATTACAATCATAATTTTAAAAGGCATGCTTATGCAAACAAAACAGTGTCAATGAAGGGACGCGAGGCTTAGGCTTGAGCCAGTCCCACACTATACTATACTATACTATACTATACTATACTATAATAAGTCATAAATGTTTAGTACACCTATCTGTTATGAGAAGAAACAAAATGGTGGCATAAATAGCAGCAGGGTCTTTAGAGGCAAGAGCAGTCCTTGTCATTCTTTTCTCTCTCTCTAGCGACAAAGAATTCATTTTATCTGGGGTTGGAAAACAAAAGCAGTTTGACTTCATTCCTTTCAATTTGATTGACGATTATACCAAACAAAAACGGCATCGCATTTGGCTTCAATTTCATCGAGCTTTTTTCTTAAAATAAAGATTTACAAGAGAATCTCTTGGGAATTATTTAACCTTGTTACAAATTTCTGAACAAATTTCATCATGATATAATTATATCCGCTTTAAATAATATTCCCCCAGGCAAAACTGAAGTGAGTCTGGGTCAAATTTTAGCTTAGCCCCCCAATCAAATTTTCGCATTGAAAAATTTCACTGAGAAACAACATTCTGCCATTCTCAGGAAAGGGATAGGGTTAGGATCAGCCTAGGGCTGTTGTCACAAAAGTGAAAGAACCAGTGTTTGAAATCGAGTCGTAAACATGCAGGGGGGCTGGGGGGGGGGGGGTCTAAACACTATGCATCAGTTCTCAAAATATTGCACAGACACACACCCAAAAAAAGACTGACAAGAAGAACAATACCCCCTTGCTTTGCATTATACAGGTCAGGTCAGAGAATGAGGACAACTAGGCCTCGCGGCCTCTCAATGTGTCCTTTCTGATTATTTGTATTCTTTTTCATGATTGGCATGACTAGGACGCTTTTAGATGTGTTAATCATATACACATTTCAATTGTTGATTCTTGGGGTCTTTATCGAGGAGGTTTTTGAACTGATTAAGGTTAGGTGCCAATTTAATATGTGCTAGAAGAGAATTCCAGTATTTAGTGACTCTGTTACTAAAGAAATTCTTTCTAATGTTAGTTCTGCTGTATTGGGTTAGTAGTTTCAAATCATTATTCCTAGTTTTTGAGTAGTTAGAAAGTTGTAGTAAATGTTTGTTAGTAATTTCAGAACTGTGAAATTTTTAATAAACATTTATCAAATCACCACGTAGTCGCCGATATTTTACTATTATTTGTTTTGTTTTTCTTCCTTGTGAAATAATGTAGAATTTTTTTTTTTTAAGTTCAATAAAAAAATATATAAAAAAAATAGAATACTTCGATCTGCTAAGTTCTAGTAGACTTCTACAGTGGAACCTCCCTTTTAAAACCTTGAATTGGCTTGAAAAATCATCCAAAATAAGGTCTTATGTGGGAGGGAGTTGTATAAAGGAGGTTACAAAGAGGGGCAATGTCTCAGAGTAGTGGGTCTAGAGAAGGTGAGATTAGTGTCCAATCGGTCCGAGACCCTTATGGACGGTGTTCCTGAAGACGGTGAGGTCTTCCCGGGATGGAGACGATGCAATGGCGACGAGGGAAGGTCGTGGAGGAAGGCGGATCGTGGCAGATGACTGCTCTGTTGTAGGGCTCGTGCAAATAAAAGGTCTGCATCTGGTGTTGTCGTTGGATGAAGGTTCCTCTGGTTGTCGTCGTGATGGGCCCCAGCTGGCCAGGCCTCCTCCTGGGCGGTCACAGCATTCTTGCTAGCTCATCTTAAAGGGGTTTTTCGGTCTTATGTGGGAGGGGGTCTTATAAGGGAGGGGGTCCTATAAGGAGGTTCCACTGTGCTAGACTACTAGTAGTAGTAAATAGTACTATCTTAGTCTCTCATGCTGCCATTAGCTCAAGTGGCAAGACT
Source organism: Phymorhynchus buccinoides (assembly GCA_017654935.2). NCBI lineage: Eukaryota > Metazoa > Mollusca > Gastropoda > Neogastropoda > Raphitomidae > Phymorhynchus > Phymorhynchus buccinoides. The sequence goes on from CM065694.1 coordinate 42,533,797, forward strand.
CCTGCAAATTATGCATAATAATCAAACTGGAGACTCAGTCAAATAACAGACCGATGATTTTTCGTTTCAGCAAGATGAATGGACATCTTCTTCTTCTTCTTCTCTTGAGGGCCCACGGTCAATGAGCTGACCATTCTGGCTCCTTTTGGAAAAAAAAAGACTGAAAAAGAGGGGTTCCAGAGGTGTTAAAATTTCAGTTGGCAGTGGTGATGTAACAACAAAAAATAGGGATTGGAGTGGGTAAGGGAGAAGCAAGGACGGAGGGTGGAGGGGCGGTGGATGGGGCGAGACTGATGAGCTACTCATCAGCCTGCAGTCCTGACGTGCCATGCACATCTGAGCAGTGAAGGCTGTGATGGAATCCTGCCGCAGTTCATTCCACTCCCTGATGGTCCTTGGGAGGAGCGAGTTGGACCTGTACTTAATGCAGCACTGGATTCGCTGGAACTGCAGGTGGTGCCCACGCCTTTGCCGAGATGGAAGCGGCACCAGTTTGGCTTGCAGATTTGGGCAGTGTAAAGCGTCTGTGCTGATCTTGTGCAGCGTGGAGAGCCTGGTCCTCTGCCGTCTGCTCTCCAGTGATTCCCAGCCCAGGTTCTCGACCATGGTGCTCACACTTGATGTAGGCCTGTACTGGTTGATCACAAATCGTGCTGCCCTACGCTGGACCACCTCCAACTTGCCAATGTTCTCCTCAGTGTATGGGTCCCATACGGAGCAGGCATACTCAAGCAAGGGATGCACGAAGGCTTTGTAAGCTCGTTTCTTGATGGTAATGCTGCTGATCTTTAAGTTCCGTCTGAGAAAACCCAGGGTTTTGTTGGCCTTGGCACTGATGATGTTGACATGGCAGTCCCAGGAGATCTCGCTGTTGATGGTGATGCCGAGATATTTAGTTTCCCTTACGTTCTCAAGGGTGTGCTCGTGCAGGACGTAAGAATGCTGTAGGGGACTCCTACTCCTGGTAACTTGCATCGCTTGGCACTTTCCAGGATGAAATTCCATGTCCCAGCTCTTCTCCCAGTCCGCCAGGCGGTGGAGGTCAAGTTGTAGCTGGTCTTGGTCTTTGATGCCAGAGATCAACCTATATGCTGTGGTGTCATCTGCAAACAGTCTTGCCGTTGATGTCAGTCAGTCTGGCAGGTCGTTAATATAGGCTAGGAACAAACATGGTCCTAGCACTGACCCCTGGGGAACACCTGACAGCAAATGAAGACGTTGAGCTGTCAACCAGAACTGCCTGGCGGCGGTCCCTGAGGAAGCTGGAGATCCATATGTGTAGAGCCTCTGACACCATAGTGTTGGATCTTGTGAAGCAGCAAGCTGTGGTTCACCTTATCAAACGCTTTCGAAAAGTCCATGATGAGGACGTCTGTTTGCTTGCTGCTCTCCAAATTGGCTGTCAGTTCCTCTGTAAACTCCAGGAGTTGGGACTCACAGGATCTCCCTTTCCTGAATCCATGTTGGTTCTCATTCAGGATGTGGTGCTTCTCAAGGTGCCTCATGACTGCTCCTACGATGATGTGCTCTAGGAGCTTGCATACGACACTGGTGAGGGACACAGGCCAATAGTTGGCTGGGTCATATTGTTCACCTCTCTTGAAGATGGGAGTGACGTATGCTGATCTCCAGTCGGCTGGAACAGTGCCTGAGGCAAGGGAAGACTGAAAGATTGCAGTCAGTGCAGGCGCCAACTCCACTGCCATCTCTCTGAGGACATGTGTAATCCTGTCTGGACCACAAGCTTTCTGGGGGTTGAGGTTTTGGAGGAGCGCTGTTACCCCACCTGTTGTGACCACTATGTCGTCCATTGAAGGAATGGCAAGATCTGGCATTCCCGTCTTTTGCAAGAACTCTTCATCATTAAAAGTTTCTCCACCGCCAAAAACTGACTGGAACTGCTGATTTAAGATCTCGGCCTGTTCAACTGGCTTGGAAGTCAAGCGTTTGACGCCTTTTGATGTTTAATATAGGCCCAAAACCTTTTGTCTTTTGCAGCTGGCTTCATTGGGTCCAATTCAGTGAATATGCCGTTGAGAAAGTCCCAGTAGGATCGGCGGAGTTTCTTTTGAATGTCTCGACAGAGATCCTTGAGTTCAATCTTCAGTTCCTCTTAATCCGACTTCTTCATCCTCTTGTACAGCCTGTCTTTCCTGTGGATGAGGTGCCTGATTTCATCCGTTACCCATGGAAGTTTGGGTTTGATACTGATTGTCCTGTGAGGAATGTGGGAATGAATTGCTTCCTGCTGTATGGTCGTCTTGAACATAGTCCATAGCCGTTCAGTTGTTGATGTTTCTTGGGCCTGCTGTGTCCTCTCGCTAAGTGCAGTGGCTATTTTCTTCAGGCTGACCCAGTCTGCCTCGGCATATAGGGGGATCAGGCGTGGTGCCATCTTCTTTTTTACTGCGCAGATGTTGATTTCGCAGTACGGGATACAGTGATCTGAGAGACCTGGCACTACCTCCACTCTGGGAAACAGCTGAGTTGAGTTGGTCAGAAGCAGGTCCAGGGTATTCTCCTTCCTTATCGGCTCCTTAACCAGCTGCTCTTGACCATTGTCGTTCAGGATGTCCAGGAAGTAACAGTGAAGGGCGGCACAGGGACACTTTGGTTTGAGAGATGTGGTGCTCCAGTCAAAACCCGGAAAGTTGAAGTCACCTCCAATGAGAAGATGCGCATTCCTTAATTAGCTGGCTAAAACAGAATTTCAATGATGAATGAATCAAACTTAGTGAACTTTGTTGGATTAGACTACTAGAGTCTAGTCTAGTAATAACTAGACCAGACTAAGTAATAAGTTTTCCAGTTTCCTTACCTTGGCTTGGGTTTCACCTTTCTGTTTTACTTTTAGTGTTTGGAAATAATATAGATCTACACATCGACTGGATAAACTTCAGAATATCAATACGTAGGCCTACCTCACAGGAGAAATAAGTCCTGCATTTGATGCCTGTCTAGCAGAAATGCTGTCGCCTGGCTGGCAGGTTATGTCCACTCAGTGACAACCGCATACGGGAAACCCCCTTTCCACTGGCAGTGCGATTATTTCCTGGTGATTACTTTCGGTTTTCAAGAGCGTGAACTGGTCGGCAACGTTTATTCCTCCGCAGAGAAAACATAACACCAGATTGATCGTCAGAATTTTACATCAAATCGAGTATAATCGTATCAATTTAATCATTTGATTGTGTTTTCTTTTTTTAAATTCTATGGTGATACAGTATTTAATTAGTTACAGACACATTAAAAACTACAGTTAGACTACTACACACACAAAAACAACACAAAACCATACGTGTACATGATGCATACACACCCGCATAATAGTCTACATGCAAGGCAAACATTAAGATATTATTGCAAGTTCCATGTCTCTGGTTACATTTAAAGACAAAAACTGGTAATGACAGACTCGAGAAACATGGGGGGGGAGGCAGATAAAGTGTGTGCGTGTGTGTGTGCGCGTGCGTGTGTAAATGCTCATGTTTTGTTTATGTAAGCGTAATAACAAGACAATTCTGCATTATTGCATGTCATTTTTGTTATGGTGTTTTTGCTTTCTCCTCCAAGAATGGTATGAGCACGCGAAAAGGGGGATAAATAAAGGAGAGAATGAAAGACCCAGTCCAGTGTGTAAAGGAAGAGCCAGTCATATTCTTCCGCGGACGTCCAAACCTTTTTCTTTTTCGCGAAAGAGGAAGTTGACGGCGAAGGCATTCCCAGTCCACAGCTGCAAATGAAAACACTAGTTTTGTCAGTGTGTGTGTGCGCGCATGTGTGTGCTTACGTGTGTGCGTGTGTGTGCGCGCCCCTCTCTCTCTGCAGTGTGTGTGTGTATGCGCGCGCGCACATGTGTGTGTGCGCGCGCGCGTGTTTATGTGCGTACGCGTGTGTTCGTGAGTGAGCATGCATGTTTATGCTTGTGTGTGTGTCTGTGTACGTGTAGTGTCAAGGGGTAGGGAGAGGGAGGAGGGGGCTTTACCTCAGTGTCTCCAAGCTGTTTTTTCCCCATTTTGTTTGGAACAAACGTAGGCCATATTGTTTAAACGAAGATAGGGGCAGCAAATTAAAAAAAATGTGGAAGTTAATATTATTTTGGTTTGGTGCCGAGTAGGCCTACCAGTAAGGACCATGGCGTGTAATCCTTCCTGATCATCATCTGTGTAAAGATGCTAATTAATTAACTTGGACAGTTCGATCGGTTGGAAGGATAATTAGCCTCGATCATTATCCATACCAAAGATATTCTAAAAGGGTCCATACTGCCCAATTATCCGCGGACTATTTCATTGCCTGGGAGCATAGGTCTACCTGTATTCCCATGCACCGCTGTTAGTCCAACACTATCCATGGTAGGCTACGACTTGTTCCACATACTAGCTGCTATTCCAAAAAATGTCTTTCTGTCTGTGTCTGTCAAACCCAGACAAACGTGTGTGTGTGTGTGTGTGAACCACTCCAATATCCGGCGAACCATTTTGAGAGTGTATGTGCCGGGTGCGTGCGTGTCTGTGTGTGTGTGTGCACACGCGAGTGCGTGCGCATCAGTGAGAGTGTGTGTGTGTGTGCGTGCATAGTGCGGTGTACATGAGTGTGTGCGTGCGTGTGTAGGCCTATGTGTGCGTGCGTGTGTGCATGCGTGTACATGCATGTGTGCGCGCGTGTCACTGTGACACGCATGTGTGTGTGTGTGCGTTCGTGTGTGTGAGCACGAGTGTGCATGTAAGTGTGTGTGTGTGTGTGTGTGCGCGTGCGCGCAGGCTAGCCCACCAATAATTTATTATTTGTATTTATATAATGTGACTAAAAAATGCAACCCACAAAATATTTTATAAAAATTGTAATAATAAAACTACCATTCTCATTTTTCAGGTTTATGAACATGTTTTTTCCAAGATGCCTTGGAAGGTTAAAAAAGTCTTGCGCTAATGATGATCAAGAATTCGAGTCATGTGGTTATAAGTCATAAGTTTCTTTATTGTCCATTGGCATTGTACAACGCACATTGAAACTTGTCTTCCACCGTGTAAAGTAAAAATATTAAATAAAAGTATGAAACATAAATTTACATTAGCAAATATGTAACTCTCACGCCACACCCAATCATTCATCCGCTCTCTGGTATCTTCCTCCCTCATCATGCAACCCACCACCACTTCCCCCTTTCTTTTCTTTTTTCCTTCTTTTCCTCCTTTTTTCCTTGTTCCTTTTCTCCCCCCCCCCCTCTTTTTTCCTTCTCCCCCCCCCCTTTTTTTAATTTTTAGGTAGGCTTTTCCCTGCTCTCTTTCATCCTATTGTCTGTGTGGCTGACTAAGATGGACATTTCCAAATTTCCAAGAGCCTTATAAGTGTTGTTATTTGATAGAAAAATGTCTGGGTTTCTGTGTGACCTAGTGTTTGGTGTACTGACAAATTCATACTGTGTGAAGCTGGTGTATGTGTGTGTGTGTGTGTGAGAGAGAGAGAGAGAGAGAGAGAGAGAGAGAGAGAGAGAGTGTGTGTGTGTGTGTGTGTGTGTGTGTGTGTGCGTGCGCATATATACATTTTTTAAACAATTTTATTTACATCTTGAATTCTTATCACTGTTACTGGTGTTTTTTTAATTTTATTGGAGTGTGACTAGTATTGTCGGCATTTGGAGGCTTTGCACCGAGGAAGAGACATGGTCTCGAAATATTTGCAATTTTAATAAATCTTTTCAGTTATTTCTAACACACACACACACACACACACATACTCTCTCTCTCTCTCTCTCTCTCTCTCTCTCTCTCTCACACACACACACACATACACCAGCTTCACACAGTATGAATGTGTCAGTACACCAAACACTAGGTCACACAGAAACCCAGACATTTTTCTATCAAATAACAACACTTATAAGGCTCTTGGAAATGTCCATCTTAGTCAGCCACACAGACAATAGGATGAAAGAGAGCGGGGAAAAGCCTACCTATAAAAAAAAGCCTCCAAATGTCGACAATACTAGTCACACTCCAATTTTTTTTAAAAACACCAGTAGCAGTGATAAGAATTCAAGATGTAAAAAAAAATTGTTTAAAAAACAGTGAGACTGAAGATTGGATTGTCTCGTGCACATTCATAACTAATGTTCACATACACACCTTTGTAACCACGCCTCGGTTAAACCTCATCGGCTATGGTACCGCCACAATAATTAGTATAATAATTAAATAATTGATAATCACGTTTGAGGCATGGATAAATGTAAGATCTTATAACGAAATAAAAAGACCATCTACATAAGATCAATACATATCTTAAAGCTATAAAATTTAACTAATCTCAAACCTAATTCTTGATTTTACTTCTTAGTTTCTGGTATTTTTTTGTAACTAAAGCTTTTTGAAGTAATGTCCCATATGGACTTTTATAAGTCCAAGAGGACGTAAAACATTATGCTAGTAAGTATCATCATTTTGAATCATGAGGACGTCATAAAGTCCAATTCAGAAGTGATGGAAACTCTGCTATGCCCGCCATATCGAGCTTCACACAAACGCAATAGGCCTACTGACCCTCCCCCCCCCCTCTCTCTCCAACAAATTCTCGTATTGAAAAAAAAATCATTGAGACGCAGCATTATGTCGTTCTCAGGAAAGGGATAGGGTTATGATCAGCCTCTAGGGTTATTGTTCTATGAAACTGAAAGTATCTGACTTTGAGATTGAGACTCGTAAACATGAAGGGGGGGGGGGGGAGGGGGGTGACAAAAGTACAAGGTTACCAGCATTTAAATAGAATGAAATAGTGAGGCCAAGAGAGGAGATAACGAAATTGAACAAAGGGTGAATACTCTCTTTCTAATTAACTCCCCTCCACCAAAGTTGATTACCATACCAATCACCTAGCACCTCTTGGATAGATGTTGATTTGTTTGTATGTTGTCCTCTCCACCATTGTTGATGTGTATTGTGAAGGTGGAGGGTCATAAAGGTGAACTTGGCACATTCTTTTTTGAGAATTATGCTTTGTTTGTCTCACTTTGGAACTGACCCACGCACGGCTAGGTGATTGGTATCGTAATCAACTTTGGTGGAGGGGAGTTAGTTAGGAAGAAAGTATTCACCCTTTGTTCAATTTCGTTACCAGCATTTAGATTGGGTGGATTATCAGGAAACACTAAAGAACGATACACTGAGATTGAAACCCAAGGATATGAGGGGGGTAGCTAAACTAGGCCTACACACAGAGAAAGCAGAATGGCTTGTACCCAGGTGTCGTCATATCCGGCCACAAGGAGCGTGCCATATTATGGGAGACCGCCATCTTAGTCAGTAACTTTGTTTGAAAAATGCCAGATCGATGATGTTTACACACAAATCTGACTAAGATGGCGACACTTCCGTTGGAAGGGTCGAGATGCGCACGCAGGTGGGGGGGAGCCATAGAAAAAGAAATAGCTGTGAATAAAATTAATATGTAATTGGGAAATAAAGGGGATATTTTTTAAATTTAGATTTTAAAAATGATAGTGCTGGGGCTAAATAAAATGATCGAGAGCAGAAGACGGTGGATTTTAGAACAGTCAAGAACATTCAGAAAAAAATGATTCTGTTGATCCCATTTTTATTATTACAACATCCAAAAACACAGGCATAAAACATCAAAAGCATCATGGCAGTCAAACAGAACGAAAGATGAAACCAACCACAATACAGGACTGGCTATATCTTTTTCAAAGCATACTTTCAGAACAGATCCATGATGCAAAAAAACATCTATACAACAGAAAAAAGAGGAGGAAATGTATCCAAAAAATCAAACTGAATTTTGTTTAAAGAACGAAAGACACAAACAAATGTTGTGAAATTATTATGATGATTGTTAAATGAAAAGTGTAGAAAGGAGCGTAGAAATGCATAATGATCACCTACATTGTTCCAATCTCAAGCCTCATATATTTTCAACACTTAGAGACGTACGGGGTCACACGGGGAGCAGAAAGGTAGTGGACCACTCTCGGAATTTTTATTTTTTTTATTTTAAATTTTAATGCATGCACGTATTAAATTTGCAGTGCAATATTAAGCAGCACAAAATCCAGCATGGCATAAAACATGAACATTAAGAGATTTAGTATATAAATCTTCTGCCACAAAGACAAGAGCACGGTCCTCAAAAAATAAAAATAAAGTTGACATCCTCTGGCACTCCCCCCCCCCCCCCCTCCTTCCCTAATCCCACATGCACTTCATTCAAAGAGAATTACAGAACAAGGGAAAATGGAAATTCAGAACTTCAAAAAAGTTGAAAAAAGTGCTTTGAACTGGGGTCAGGGTGGGCTTTCATAACCTCACTTTGCATTCCTAGGTAAGCATTTCCAGAATTCTGAATATAACTATTATAAGCTAAAAAAAAAGATTTATCAATTTCATTTCAAAATAAATAATTAAAAAACAAAATAGAGGTGAGCTTCCATAACCTCACTGGGCTGGTTTGCATTCATAAGTAAGCATTTTAAAAATAAATAAGCTCCCCCCAAAAAAAATCTATTTCATTCCGATATAAATGTTTAAAAAACAAACATGTGCAAAACATACCATCCCTTTGAATCATTCTCCAATTTGTTCTTATTCTTTTAACAAAGTTGGGTGTTTCTTTATTTAAATGTTTAACCCTTTCACCGCTAATGTCGCATTTTTGCACCGCAATGATTTAGCACCCATGTCATTAAAACCATTGAAATCAGGGTCTGTTATTCAATGATATTGTGTTCCTAAATTTGGGTAGTAAGGATTGACCCCATTCTAAATGTGTCACAGAGAAATACCACAATATTGCAGACAAAATATTCTGTAGCCAAGTAAGTTAAATGGCAATTTTTGGCTCAAGATGGCTGGCGGTGAAAGGGTTAATGAACCAAAACATGATCCAAAGACAAAGAAGTCCATACTAACTTTTGACAATAAAATGTAAAACTTTTTTGTTGTAGGATTCATACACATGCAAACATTTTCAGTTGATTCTCACAACACAGATCCATGCCTAAAGGCACTACCGTATGGCTATTCAAAATATCACCCACCATTATCATCGCCATAGTCCAAGCACAGTTAAAAAACATGTTAGGTACAAGAATGAGTGTGTGACACAAAAACAACATTCAGTTATATGTGTTTGAGGGGGGAAAATGTACACACAACTGTGTAAAACACACACACACACACACACACACATACACACACACACACACATATATACACACACACACACATACACACACACACACACACACACACACACATACACACACACACATATATACACACACACACACACACACACACACACACACATACATACACACACACACAAAACAAACAATCTATGACAGTTTTGTGGCCAATCACTAACATGTACATTAAAAAAAAGTATGACTTAATACTACTACTATAACAAACATCTTTATTAGGTTTGATCTTAGGAGCATGACTAGTATATATTATGCTGCATGCATCTGAACTTACATCACCCTGTACTTTATAAAGTTTAGCTCGAAACATGAAACATCTTACACCAAAGAAAGTTCGAGTCAAACAAACAGGAGACAAATAATAATGAAGGTAAACTTATTTTTCTCAAGACCAAAAATATTTGTTGTTGTTGTTGTTATTAGTATTATTCTTTTGAAAATCAGAAGCACAAATTACCAAATCTTTGGTTCATGATATAGACAAAAGTGTTCTATGTGATATATGAACAAACCGAGGTGCCTAGTACTATGCAGTAATCATGGATTTTGAATTGTGAGGAAAGAAAGTTGCTATTGTGAAACTCTACAATATTCTTTAACATTAAAAACAATCTATAGTTTGCAAAAATGCTCGACTGCATACACACACACACACACACACACACGAGAAGTGGATAGACGTTAAATGAAAGACACACACACACACACACACACACACACACACACACACAGAGTTAAGCAAAACACAAAAAGTAAAATAAGACAAAACTAAACACACTCGCACATGACTTTGTATGCACAGTTATTATATATATAGATTTATATATGAGTTAAGTAAAACACAAAAAGTAAAATAAGACAAAACTAAACACACTCGCACATGACTTTGTATGCACAGTTATTATATATATAGATTTATATATGAGTTAAGTAAAACATAAAAAAGTACAAGAAGACAAAGTAAACCATTTGGAATAGACAACACACATGACTAGATCCAGACTCAAGTTCGGGGGTTTTTTTTAAATAAAAAAAATCAGCTGCTCTTATTTTCCAACACAATGTTTTAAGTAGCATGTTTCCCTTTAAAATGTGTATCTGTTTTAACCCTTTCACCGCCAAAGTCGCATTTTAGCATCACAGTGATTTAACACCTATGCCACTAAAAGGCATCAAATTGGGGTCTATTATCCAAAGACCCTATTGTCTTAGTTTTCGGAAGTAAGGATAGACCTTGTTTTATATATGATGTCACAGAAGAATCTCCAATACTGCAGATGGATTTTGTTCTCTACCCAGGTAAATTTAATGGATTTTTTTGGGCTGAAATATGGCTGGCGGTGAAAGGGTTAATAAGAATGCCATTAAAAATGAAGACAAGAATCGTATATTGTACTGAATTAATGGAAACATTTAAATCAAGACAAAAATTATGCATTGTGTTGAATTACCGTATTTTTCGGATCATTAGGTGCTGCTGTGTATAAGGCGAATAGGTCAATTTTCAAGAAAAATCTGAAAAAATGAAAGTAAAAGGTGCCCTCGTTTATAAGGCGAGTATTCGTCGTATCGGCGACTCGTTACCACTTTCGATGTTGTGACTCACAGTAGACTGTACTGAGTACGGCAATCGTTGCCTCTCTTCTCACGATTTTGTTCACTAATAGGGCGCCCTTGTTTATTATGCGCATAGGTCGAAATTGGAGAAAAAAAATATCGCCTTATAGTCCAAAAATTACGGTAATTAAAACTGTAACACCACAAATTCACAGGAAACGGCTGAAGTTTCATAACTGGGAGGCGGGATGGGGGTGATTCAGAGCTTAACTCTTCTGGCCCCATGGACGAATATATTCGCACATGACATCTCTACACTCCCACCAAATGCAAAGTCATTCACTGCCAAGCACCCTGCCATGTGTTTGTCCGTTTTAAGATCTTTTCTCACTGTTTCTGCCGTACTTAGAGCGATGCATGCACACTTGGAAATCAAGTTACTTCCCTCTTGTCAGTTGAGATGTAACGGACAACCAAGAATGTAAAAGAAACAACCATGCATGGTGCCAGAAGAGTCAAACAATGCATGTCTTTCTGTCTTTTACTCATGCATGTTCTACATATTCACATACAAAACAAAACAATAATTAGTCTATCTCTGTATGTAATATTACAGTAAACTTGCGTTCCAAATAGCATATCAATACATATATAGTCTCACTTAGATGAGACTGCAACTATCACCTTTTGCTATATTTGCTGTTTTCTTGCTTGGCTATGGGTGATAAAGCTAAGGCGCATTCGCCGAAATATCCAGCAGTTTTGTTTTGTCTCTTGTGAATAAAATAACGTCACTTTACACTTGTCGTGTAGTGGTTTGTTTGTTGTATGTAACTAGTATCACCATTCCGTAAATTATTGATTAACAATAATCAATAGTCTTAAGTTCCAAGCCATATGAAGGTCAAATAACAGGCTATTTAAGATAATGGAAATATAAAACTGTCTGATTTAATGGTAAACAAATGTTCCGACTTTACAGCACAGCAACCAAGCTGCTAAATAATAGTTTGAAAAAAAGACACTCACTTGCTCTCACATTATAAACAAAAACAACAACAACAAATATTGCAAAAGTTTGCTGAAGACCAGTGCAGATACATTAAACTGCGCAAAAAGGCCAAAAGCAATAAAGTGTACAAAAGACTCCAACAACAAAAAGCCAATATGTAATATCACCATATTATTGACAGGGTCAGAGAACAAGCAGAACAGAGCTGGAATGTATCATAAAGCACATACAGAAGAAAGCAAATCAACAACAAAAGATTTAAAGGTGGACCCTGACGGATGAGTTTTTTGCAAGAAGCATGTCGACATCACCTGAAAGACAGACTTTTCAAGGATCGTAACACTCACTTTGCTCTGGTTTCCTGGAAATCAAACCGTCAAAACGGTGATTTCTCCTTGGCGGAGATTGCTGGAGAGAGAAGCCATTTTGGATGGGGTGGGTGGAGGACACTCATTGTGGTTGAAGCTTTTTCTTTTTTTGCAGTGCAGTAAAAAAAAAAAGTTATATCCTTTGTTGTGAGCGAAACTCCTTTCTAAAGATAAACTGTATAAAAAATAAATAAAAAGGCTTGTATTGTGAAAAGGTTCGTCCAAACGTTTTGGTCTAAACTCAGGCGGCCATTAGAAAAGAGACGGCACACACCTTCTCTTTCAGTGAAATAATTTGACTTCCAGCACCTCCGCCAAGGAGGAATCGCCGATTTGACGGCTTGTTGCGATCTCTGTAAAGGGTGTTTTCCAGGTGATCTCGACATGTTTCGTACAAAAATTCATCCGTTAGGGTGCCCCTTTAACAAACAGAGCAATATGCATGTGCATACTGAAATTCAAAGCGGTGCATCTCTATTTACATCAAGGAGAAATAATTCAACATCTCCATCAAAAGCATGATTTTTTGTTTTTTTAAAAATGAGCGTCACAACTGTTACAAATAGTGGAAGAGGCACTGTGAATGTACAGATGTGGAATGTTCAAAAACGCAATTCTTCAACACAAGAAAATAGCAAAGCGTTAACACAAAACACTGGAGAAAAGAAAAAAAACACTGGCCCTTTGGAAAGCTAACGCTGCAGGTATTAAATAATGAAAGTTAGCCCTTTCACCGCCAGCCACATTTCAGCCAAACATTTCCATTAAATTTACCTGGGTAGAGAACAAAATCAATCTGCAGTACTGGGGATTCTTCTGTGACATATATAAAATAAGGTATACCCTTACTTCCCCAAACTAAGATAAAGGGGTCTTTGGATAATAGACCCCAATTTGATGCCTTTTAGTGACATAGGTGTTTCATCACTGTGGTGCTAAAATGCGACTATGGCGGTGAAAGGGTTAAACAGGAATGAATTAAACAAAATGAATGGAGCAGAATACCCAGCTATTGCATAATAAAGGTACTGTACATCACACCATTTTTCTTGTTGCGTTGATGTCGACACCTGAAGCGATTTCTTTTACGCCCCCCGAGAACTAGTAGCATTTCACCTTTTTATGCATAAATCTCTTAATTTTAATTTTCCCCCTTCTTTTTTGTTTTGGGAATAAAAATTGACAAGCATATGATATGTTATGTAAGTATGATAGACAGATCTGTGTGGTGTGTGTATGTGTGTGTGTGCGTGTGCGTGCAGTCTGTGAGCGTACATGCAGGCGCCCTTGCATTTTGCTTAAGTGTGTGTGTTTCTTAAAAAGTAAGATATTTAAATATTTATTCATCCATTCAGCTGCTGAGCCTTAATCCAGAGCAACCAAATTTAAAAATAATAAAGTTCAGACTACAGTGTACAATCTGCTTTCATCAGTACATGTACCATAAGCTTTAACACAACGCATAGCTTTTGTAATGGAATGTAAAATACAACAAAAGAAAAGCTTTATCAATTCAACATCTCGGACACTGACAACCCATTATAAAATTCACTCGACACGACTTATGTGTTTTCAGTAAAACTTACTATAAAACATAAAATACATCACACGATCCACCAAGGAAAACAAAATAATAGAAACTTCAGATCAAAAGTGACCTACAAAAAGTCAAATACAGTGAAAATCGCTTAACTTAATTGAAGGGACTGAAATTTTATTTTCAGATAGCCAGTATTTTGAGATAGGATTATTTAAAGTGGGACCGGGACCACAAAATTATTGTGAGTTATCCAGTCTTTTAGTTTTCGAGTTATCAGGAATCCACTGCAATACAATTTATACAAGTCCCTAGCACAAGGGATAGATACTTAACCCCTTCATTGCCAGAAAAAAATTGTCAATTTTCTTATAAAAAATGTAAACGAGACCCGTCAGGCTCATTCTGAGTACCATATTTTACAGACTATAAGGTGATACTTTTTTCCTAGACTGAGACCCCTGCGCCTTATAATGTGACTGATAATATAGTAAGAAACTATAATAACAAAATCTGAATTTTGTGAAAAATTTGGATGGGTGGGGTGGGAGTGTCTTCTAATCAGGTGCGCCTTGTGGTCCGTAAAATACGGTGAATGGTCTAGAAATATATCTTTAACCCTTTCACCGCCAATGTCGCATTTTTCCAACACAATGATTTAACACCCATGTCACTAAAAGGCATCAAATCAGGGTTTGTTATCCAAAGACCCTGTCCTCTTAACCCATTAATAGCCATGCACGCTCCACGCGTGCCTATGCACTCCCAACGCTCATAGAAGCAGAGGAAGGGAAACAATACATGATATTGGTCTGAATCTCTTGAAAAATGAGTTATCTACCTTATCCATCATGATTTTTACATCCGGTGTTTGATTCGAGCGCATGCCAAAAAGTTTTGTTGTGTGAAGTGAAAACAATGGCTTCAGGAACCGCTCCCAGATCGAGGTGAGTGTAATATTTTCTCTAACGCATTTATCACAAAACAAACTGCACAGAGTTTTAGATAAACATGTTTACAATTATACGTGTTTCACCGTTTTTGCGAATTCTAAAAATCCTAGGTACCTTTTCTTTGCTGAAATAAGCTACCCAACTGTGCGCTGTCATCGTGCATGGCTATGAATGGCCCCAGTTATTTTACTGTATGACTGTTGCGGTGGGGAAGGAAAACATGCGAGAAGTAAAAAAAAATACCAGCTGCTCTGGGTTATACACATACTGGCTGGTTTGGGTTACCTGTTAACTCAAACAATCATGTGTCACCAGCAATTCACAGCATGTTTTACTTCATCATTTAGCGACCCATCTCTCTCTCTCTCTCTCTGATTTTATTGCATCACTATGAGAAAAACCCGTCCCCTCTCGTAGCCATGCACGCTTCAAGCGCGCGCATGAAAAAACACAGAAATTTTTTGAATTTTTCTATTTCTCTAGAATATTTGTTTGTTGGGTTGCTTTTGCAACAGAAATTCACAAAAGGTTTGTAGGATTTAACACACAAAAATTCTTGGCTATTAATGGGTTAATTTTGGGAGGTAAGGATAGGCCTTGCTTTCAATATGTCACACAGGAATCCCCCGTATTGCAGACATATTTTTTTGTCTACCCAGGTACGTTTTATGGAATTTTTTGCTCAAAAATGGCTGGCAGTGAAAGGGTTAAAGACTTTCTAAACTAAAAACCAGGGCCTGTATTCATGTCGAGATAGCATGAGACTTAGCATGATGCTAACTTAGAAGCTCTTCCAAAAGTTCTATTAAATCCTATAGGACATTGGAAGAGCTTCTAAGTTAGCATCATGCTAAGTCTCATGCTATCTCAACGTGAATACCGTCCCAGCATACAACATCAAAAGTTATGACATCATCAATGACATCACACACCATTCAGTGGACACAGGGCAGGCAGTGGAGGGGATAAAGCTTGAAAGAAACCCACCCAACCACCCACACACATGCAGTAAATATGAACCCACAAAAACATATGAACAATCCAGAGTAGAAAAGCATCTGTGCTCAAATGAGTAAATGCATCACAACATCAAATTGCAAACAAAGTTTGAAATGATAAATTGAGAATCAGAACACAACCTTGGCTAAACCGTGACATCTTGTCAAATCATAACTACATGTATTATTAAGAAGACTGAGATTGTCTAAATAGTCACAACAAAAGCGTAAATGATTTTTAAAAAAAGCAACATGTTCAAGATCCTCCTCAAATTGTGGGAAACAATAAGTAGAAAAAACAAACTGCAGAAACTTGACTTTATTCTTGTGTTTGGCCTGTGACTTCCATAAATATCAACATGGTAGAAAAAGTTTTGCTAAAAGATGAATACTCTTGGAAGTTATGTTAAAAAGTATGATGAAAATGATAATGTTGCAGAGGAGATGAAAATGTATATATAAAATCAAGGGAAAAAACCAGTTGCAAGCACAATCCTGTTAAGACAATATCAGTAATACTTTTGAGCATTAAACATTTAAAGTCATCAGGTAAAACTTTATACCCCTGGTCGGCAAATGTTAAGATCAGCTCCCTCCGCTGTTCCAGGGTGAAGTTGGCCAATCAGCTTAACGGAAAAGGTAAATCGGAGGGAGCTGATTGGCCAACTTCACCCTGGAACAGTGGAGGGAGCTGATCTTAACATTAGCCCCCTGGTCTGTGTATTTTTTTAAAAAAAAAGTTGATATCAGGTTGTTTTACTGGAGACAAAACTATGCAACAGCATATTTTATTTTTTAGTCATATAAGGAGGGATTTAGTCTCCAAATTGTTTGAATACCAGTATAAGTGAGTGAGAGCACTTTGTGTGTGTGTTTGTGTGTGTGCGTGTGTGTGTGTGTGTGTGTTTGTGTTTGTCATTTTGTGTGTGTGTGTGTGTGTGTGTGTGTGTGTGTGTGTGTGTGTGTGTGTGTGTGTGTGTGTGTGCGCGCTTTTGAGCACAAGTACATGTGCATCGTACAGGGAAGGAAATACACTATAGTTTCTATTTTTGTTGTTGCATACACTCGTTTCATTTCTGTTTTTAAACAAAAGGTATTTATATAGATCTACATTAATCTATTCTAACTTGAAACCTTTCGAAAAAAGTATAAAAAATATAAAAAAAAGAGAAAGAAAGAAAAGTACACAAAACCAACAAAATTAAAAGACAGCTGCCGTCATACCAAAATATAATTAAAGTAGTTAATGTACACAAACAATGCCGCATATATCTTCAATAAAACCAGTCAGTATTATGCAATGTGGTGTGCTAAGTCAATCCATGGGTCCCGTAAGTTGACCCGAAAAATGCTGCAATAAAACGAGTGTAATGCAGATGATTGAGCATCAGATACTGTTAATACAGATTACTCTCGAGCAACTAGACTGGGATTCCTGTTGTATTATAAACCCCCACCTAATCTTAAAGTTACTTTATCTCCATGTACTTCATCTCAACTTGTTAAAAAACCCAAAAAACACTAATAATAATAAACACTTGAAAATAATCGTTCAACCACCCAAACACAACAATGATAATCACGAACACGTACAACAATAATTCTTCAACCATCCTTCTAAACCAAACTCTTCAGATCGGCCACCATAGTACCAAAAATTAATAACAGTCACACAAGGAAATGTTCACCAGACTCACAAGGTAAAACTAATTTGGCATGTACCATACCTACATTTTTTTTTAAAGGTTTGGCAGTGAGAAGAAACCAAAAAGTGCTGCAAAATATGACAAAATGTATTCAAGTGGTATTGCACAATTAACAAGATTGCAAGATCAACAACAGAAATTTCATGAGCAGAATATTAAAACATGTACCCAGGCCCGAGGAGCAAGTCTTCGCAATACGCGTATCTCGCTGTTATAAAATCAGATCTACATTGGTTTTTGACAAACGATCAGATCGAGGATTACTGGGCTAGCCTGGAGATTTTTATTTTTATATTTTTTACAAGTACAACCACCAGTTTACGAAAATATTCAATTTAAGTTTAACCCTTTCACCGCCAATGTCGCATTTGTGCACCACAGTGATTGAACACCCATGTCATTAAACGTCTTGAAATGAGGGTCTGTTATCCAATGATCTTGGGTTCTTAATTTTGAGAGGCAAGGATAGGCCTTATTTCAAATATATCACAAAACAATCCCCAATGTTTCAGACAAAAGTCTTTTCTCTATCCATGTAAGTTTAATGGAACATTTAGGCTAAACGCATGTCTGGCGACAAAAGGGTTAAATGTATCACTTACATACAAAAGCAGATATATCTGGCTTTAAAAGTTTTTTTGTTTTGCTTTTAACGTATGAAAACACCACCAACAAAACATGACAAGATGTGACTGTTATTTGGTGGTGCTTGTTGCTTTCAAATTTATTTTCCATTGCATGCCTATTCCTTTAACCCCTTCACTGCCACCAACGTATTACGCACTGACCTGCACTGATGATATCAGATGAAGAGGAATGACCCTGATATGCTGGCTTTTGCTCTAACACAGTCAAGAGAGTTATATCCCCAGACCATTTTGCCAGATTGGCTCTATCGGTTTGTCTTTTTCATGGCATGATTTGCCCAATTATTTTATTCTTTAATTTTCTCTGGCAGTCAAGGGGTTAAACCTAAACCTCAGATTTATGTTACATAAAACATTGAGTAATCTATGCTGGAAGTGTATATATTTCAAACACCGTCTGGTGAGCCAAAACGCCAAACTTTTACAAACTTATCAATGCCAGAGATTTGTTCGTCCCCCTTTTACCCACCCCTCTCATCTTCACACCCTCCTTCTTCTTTTCTCCAACCTTTTCCTTTGCAAGGCACAGGGCTATGGCAGCTTGGAATCACAACGAATGACAGGGAGCCTCGCTTCAAGATAAGAAAGGTCATTTATGTGGGAACCTTTACATAACACTATAAGGAAAGCTTACAAACCTGTCTTTACTTAGCCTAATGGAAATGTTGAATTAATTGTAAAAGCTTACAAACTTGATTGGAATGTACAACAATCATGAAAAGTGAAAAAACTTGTATGTTCAATGGTATTTGGTATATATATTCTAGTCACAGAGACTTATCTCTGTGAAATTCGGGTTGCTCTCCCCTGGAGAGAGCGTCGCCGCAAGTGCAGCGCCTACACTTTTTGGGGGGGTGGGGTGGGGTGGGGCACAGAGTGGGGAGGGGGGGGGCAGACTAGGAAAACCTAGCTATCAATTTTGTCATACCAGGCAGCGGGATTTATCCCTGCTCTTACCGACTTTCAACTGCCGTGGGATTTTTACGTGCGTAAAGCGCACAGGTCAGACTAGCTTTAAGTCCCCATCCGAAGGACTGGACGTTCAGTTCGATTTTCCTGTCATAACTAGAAAGAAAGGGCGAGGCCGGGATTCGAACCCGAGTCACTCATGCTGCAGTTGGCATACGGTTATAGATTTTAAAAAAGAAGAAGATGAATCACCACCAATGACTACCACCACACAATTATAAAAATCACAACTCTGGTATACGCACCGTTGGAACACAACCTTGTAGACTCAAATGAATTATACAAGTAGTACACAAATCAGTGCAATTAAGTCACTGAAAAGTATTACATTAAAAAAAGCTGATTTTTGAAAAGCAGAAATATTTTTGTAGAAAATTACAATTTAAACAACTGAACACAAAGAAGTAAAAAAACAACAACAAATAAACCACATCATGACATAAGGCTGGAAACTAAAAAAAAAGAAAAAGAAACAAATAAAGCACATCATAAGGCTGATTGCATCATCATGACTATATAAAGAATGATACATACTACATAGATATATATATGTAGTGATGTACTTTCTTCTTGAATACAAACAATATCGCTCTTTCAGCAAAATAGATATTTTACTTCTTTAAAAGAAGATAATCAACTGATGAAAATGGCGATATTGAACTCGTTACAGTCAATCAACTCCATACGGGTGTGGAAAAAACACAAACATCTGCTCAACTTTTAATTCACCGTCAACCTTTGATACAACAAATATTGCTTGAATCCTTTTGAATCGTTGAATTCACCCGAGCCCCATTCCCTTAACCTCTTCACTGCCCCGTCACGGATATTTCCGTCAACTTCCGGTAACCTATAAACTGCCCCGTCACGGAAATATCCGTCATAGGGTTATTCTAAGAGTGTCCTTTTTTTTTATCCATATGCTTTTCGCAGTATGTTCGAATGCATGTGAGAGTGTTATCAAAGGATAGTATATTCAGTATGTTCGAATGCATGTGAGAGTGTTATCAAAGGATAGTATATTCAATTCCCATTCAGAAAAGCATAGGGTATATGCACGTTTATTCAGAAATTTTTGCGATAGACTTAACAACCTAAAACGGCTTGGCAAATAGTTGCGCCGGAACTGGAAATGGGCTCGGCAGTGAAGGGGTTAACATTATTCCGTCATTAACATGCTGGGCTTCAGCTGGCAGCCAGAGGGATGATGATGAAGTAGAGAAACACGCCGAAAATCACGCTGGCGTAGATGAGACGCACGGAAAGAAGCAGGTCCTTCTGGGCCATGCCCATCAAACCTTTCGACTGATGCATGCGCCCGCGGTGAGCAAACTTGACGGCGAAAACCCCAGTCAACAAAAACAACACCACGCTGACGTAGGAGGCCACTCGGATCTGGTGGTAGGACCTCCACGGTCGTGGGATCACCTCCGACAGCGGCATGTGGCGGAAGTTGCCGTCCCACTCGGTCGTGTCGCCGTAAGGGTTCTCCAGACTGCTGCCAAACGTTGTGTCGGAGTAGTAGCCCCCTCGGATGTGGTGTTCGTCGGCGTCTAGAGCGTCGGGGATGTTGTGGAGAGGTTGGCGCTCGTTGGGTTTAGGCGTCTCTTTGGGCGTTTGAGAAGCCATGGTGTTTCTTTTTTCGTCACCCTTTCTTCATGCAAAAGGCCTGAAAAATAGTCCAGATATAACTGTTAAGTTAAACATCACAGAATTTCATTTTACACAAAGTTCAAAATGAGGATTTGGAAACCCACATGCTTGACTATCTAAACGTATGCATGATTTCACTCTTCTTTGACACACAGCAGTTTATTCTGTTTTTACAGACCTGTCATTAAGTGGAATACTTCAGACAGCGTATGCTGAAGAACACATATTGCCACATTATATACACAAAACAACAATAAATAACAACAACAAAAACAAAACAACTACAAGCATTTCAATTTGCTCACCAAATCATAATTATATTTATAGGCACATATTTTTTTATATTTAAGCTTTGCTCCACGAATACTTTTAGATGCCTTCAGTTACAATAATCCTAGCAGTTTTTTCTATGGAAAATATTCCGAAATCCTTGGTCACCTTAAAATTGACCCATTTATTTTCACTGAAAAAAAAGCAAGCAAGAGAACTTTATAAGACCGTGGGATCTCCTTATTATAAGACTCCCTATAAGATGTGACTCCAAAAATGTTCTCAGAATCTGTGATACATTGCCCCCCTTTCAGCAACAAGATGAAGTACTATGACTATAGATAGACCTTTGCAACTAGGGTTATTAACACCCTTGACAGTGAGAGTAAATTTATGCTCTTGCTGGTCAGTACTGACAAGGGATTTCACTCTTGCGAAAGGCAGCCATTTACTGTGATTTAGTGGCATCAAATAGGGGTTATTGGTGAGAGTTATCCCCCTGTCTGGTCAGTACTGAACCGGTCCGTCTATGCACCAAAAGTACTGAAAAATGAATGCAGTGGGCTCACTATCAATGTGAAAATCTTTCAATAGTTTCAAACAGTGATTCGTCACTGTTAACCCCTTCGCTGCCACCTGTCGCAGTCAAAAATGTAGCTCGTGCAAATCTGCAGCTCGCTACTATGAGAGTCTGTATTTGCGACAACCACAAATTTACAAATTTCACTTTTTGTAGGGTTAGGGCTAGGGTTAGGTAAATGGTTCAAGTAAAGAAAGAGTGAAATTTGTGGTTGTCGCAAATACACTCTCATAGTAGCGAGCTGCAGATTTGCACGAGCTACACTTTTGACTGCGACACCCCCTACTACTTGCGCATGCGCAGCCGGTTTGCTGCACAATTTTTTAACGCTACAATATCGCTACTTAGCGGCGACGTATATATAATAATAATAATAATAATAATAATAGTGAATCATTTATATAGCGCATTCCTCCACCAATGTGGAGCGCTATGCGCTTAACAACAACAAAAATTAAGAAGCAACAAATTCAACAACAACATGAAATAATCGCTCACACACATGCAAATAGGCATACACATACACACCCCACCCACACATACACGCACGTACCGGCACATACACACACACACACACACACACACACACACACACACACACACACACACACCGCTACCATCACCACCACTCACCCCACCCAAAAAACACAATACAAAATACAATCAGTTGAACAAAGCATCAACACATACACACATACACACACTCTCTCTCTCTCTCTCTCTCTCTCTCTCTCTCTCTCTCTCTCTCTCTCTCTCGCAACAAAGCTGACGTACACAATGCAGTCAACACACAGTGAAACTAGTATGGGGGGAGGGGAGTGTGTGTCACTGTGTGTGAGAATAGAGTCCAGAAGTAATGTGGCCTAAAGGTTGTGATGTAGCTTGAACAGGTGGGTCTTGAGAGCTGATTTGAAACATTGCAAGGACTGGATATGGCGGATTTCGCGTGGTAAGGAGTTCCAAACTGATGGGGCCGAAAAGGAAAAGGAGCGCTCACCAAACATTTTTGTTCGTGTACTAGGAACACAGAGAATTTTGGAATCTGAAGATGACCGCAATTGCCTTGATGGAGTATAGACAGAAAGCATGTCAGAAATGTAGCTAGGGGCATTTCCAGAGAAATAAGAATGACATAGAGTGGAAATTTTGTAGTCAATACGTGCTTTGATGGAAAGCCAATGAAGGGATATATCAGGAGTGGTTGAACATGATGATACTTAGAGACCTTGAGGACAAGTCTGGCAGCAGAGTTCTGGACTTTTTGAAGCTTGTCAATGAGGTGTTGTGGGCAGCCATACAAGAGTGAATTACAATAATCTAGTTTAGAGAGAACAAAAGCGCAGACTAGTATTTTAGTAGTATCTATAGACAGTGGCAAGTTGGTGGCAAGTACTGAAGCGCTATAGACTATAGAGGACGTATATAAACGTCGTCAGCAGCAAAGAGGTTAAATGACAATATTTATATTTTGGTTATATGTGGTTTCATAATTCAGCTTCACCATAATGGTGTCATGACCATCCAGCATTCACCTTTCGGCATTTTCCGGCGTTTTTTTGCATTGTTCACACAGGTGGTCTGCATCAGACTTACTCAGCATCCACCGTTGTCATTTTGACGATTTTGATGCTATACAGTGGGCCTTGTACTTGTTGTAAACTCTATTTTAAGTATTTCTTCTTCTTGATCTTGACTATAGTAGTATAGAGTATTAGGGTCGTTCGGCATCTTCCCCCACCCTCCAAGGGCATTCACACTTGCAAAAGGTGTTCGTTGCAGACCCTAATACTCTATGCTACTATAGTCAAGATCAAGAAGAAGAAATACTTTAAATAGAGTCTACAACAAGTACAAGGCACACTGTAGTGTATCTAACATCAAAATCGTCAAAATGACAACGGAACGGTGGATGCTGAGTAAGTCTGATGCAGACCACCCGTGTGAACAGTCATAGAAATAAGAGCAATCAAAAGATTGCTAGGTTGTACTTGTAGCCTAAAGTTAGGCTAGTTAGTTTCCTGATCAAAAGATCAGCAACAGGCCTTGCGGCCTATAATTATACGCTTTCTAGTTTATTTGCAAACTTCCGGAAGCGACTTCCATCATGCGGACTTGTAAGCGTTGTTTGGTTTTCATCCTCTAAAATCATATGCTCTTTCTTTTAATTTAGACGTCGTTACACCCATAAATAAAACGCCGTACGCAAACATCCATCTGATTCAATTATTAAACGCTACTTCACCTGTGTTTGAATTGTTCTTTTCCCAATCAATGCAGATTGCAGCCAGTCACCATTGTTTACATTCGTCTGCAGGTACCGCGAGGGCGGCACTCCATAAGTATACTTACTGTTCTCAAGGTCAAATCTGCAAGGCCGTTGCCTCAACTCGCAAGATCGATGGTTGATTGTAAAAAACGCTTTAGATCTACCTCAGAACGACGATGATGAATACTTGTGAGAAGAAGAAGAACGAGAAAAAAAGTACCACAAAAAGAAACAACCTTCATAACCCTGAAGAGCATTGCACCTGTCCGGCAGCTCCACTAATGCTGGGCATACCCGTCTAGGGAGTCTGCGAATCTTTGTATTCTACACCCCCACCCTCCCCTCTCTTTTTAATTAAAAAAAAGAAGAAGTAGGCCTATCATTTGTTCAAATTTAGATGTGCCACCCCCCCTACCTATCTCGGTTAATTGTATTTTTCCGTTATTGCCTTTCTTACCATACATAAAGCTGTATTTTAGGAACATTTTTAGCTAATAACCTTTTTGGAATACTAACCCTAACCCTAACCCTAGCCCTAACCCTAACCCTAACCCTACCCCCCACCCTATAAGACGGAAAAACGCAACGAACCACAACTGTGACAAATGGCGGTGTACTGCAGTACATAGTGGGGGGTAGGGTTAGGTTTAGGGTTAGGGTTAGGGTTAGTATTCCAAAAAGGTAATTAGCTAAAAATGTTCCTAAAATACAGCTTTATGTATGGTAAGAAAGACAAAAACGGGAAAATACAATTAACCGAGAAATGCATGGGGGGTGGCACATCTTTACCTTTACCAAATTTACTTTCTTCCAACTTCTTTGGTGACCTTTTTGTTTTGTTTTTTCAATATTGGCAAAATCTTCACCCTGATGAAGGTGGCCGATTGACGAGAAAAAAAAGAAGAAGAAAATTATTTTTTTCATGGAAGATTCTGTGTGCATTTTTATGAATCAATGAATGTAATAATATATCTAATATATTTCTCAAATCCTATATCATCCCGTGCTGCGCATCTTCGTCTTTGAACCCATGTAGGCCTATTAGATGTCAATAATTGCCGATAAACGGCAGGTGGATATTACTGGAAGAAGAAGAAGATGTATGTATAGCCTATGTAATTTGCTTTGATAAAACTTTTGTGTCCAATGTCTGTATTTTAAACCTCAGTCAGAAACAAACTCCGTTAGCATTAACTTTATTATTTGTTCTGTGTTCTGAAAAGAAGAAAATTGTCACAGTAGACTGTGCTGATTTGCTTTTTCTCCCAATGAGAAAACAGTGCCCGCATGCAAAGACAGCTGTTTCTGTTTCGACCTTTAAAGGTCTCCTCAGTAGGGGAAGACGGGGTAAAAAGCGCATGGGTGGGTAAGAAGCCCACCCCAATTATCTCATGAAATGAAGCAAATTTCAGTCTCATTTTGCCCATGAGACGAGCGTTAATGTCTAGCATTAGTCTCATGGGCAAATTTGACTGAAATTTTCTTTATTTCATGAGATAATTGGGGTGGGCTTCTTACCCGCCCATGCGCTTTTTACCCCGTCTTCCCCTAGGCATGATCAGCCGGCAAAGGGTGTGAAAGAATGAAAATCCCATTAACGTCCTCCGGCCTGGAACAGGCACACGTGGGACATTAATGGGGAGTACTGCCGTATCAGGAAAGCACCATGCAGGTTGTTGAACGATAAAGGGTGTCCAGTGAATGTTCAAGCTGAGCGAGTTAATTGCCTTTATTGTGGACTTTCAATCTAGTGCACATGCAGAGGACACCCATTCTCTTGTAGAAAGTCTTAATGAATTCTTGCTCAGTTGAACATTCACTGGACACAGTACACTTTGCAGGCCGATCATGCAGACTGGGGAGACCTTCAAAGGTCGAAACATCTGTCTTTGCATAAGGCACTGTCCTTCCCCCATTCGGAGAAACAGCAAATCAGCTCATTCTACTATTTTCTTCTTTGGACACAGAAAAGTGTTATCCAAGCAAATTATTCTGCATTTCAAATGCACCAACTTTTCAGTCCTTCAGATTAGGGGTATGGAGCTCAGCTACTCACTGGGATTTTTCATTTATTCTTTGTATGTTTATTATTATTATTATTATTATTATTATTATTATTATTATTATTATTATCATTATTATTATTATTATTATTATTAGAATCTGAGGTTTGGGATTTGCTCCACGACGGAGCTTCTGTAATACAGGAGTGTTGTTAATTTGTTCCTCATTAGACTATACTCTGTAGATTTGTTTTTGTTTGTAATTGTTGTCATGTCGAGAGTCTAATTAAAAAAATCAACTTAAATTAAATGGCTTTTATCAGAGGTCAAAATTAACCAAAAGTAGGCAGCAGCATTAATTAGACAGCGTGACAGCTGCATATATAACGACCAAGGATGTTTTATCTTAGAATGCTGGGGATTATAATCGCGATTCATCTGTAAAGGACTGACTCTCAACAACAACAAAAGGGGTAGGGGAAGACGGGGTAAAAAGCGCATGGGCGGGTAAGAAGCCCACGCCAATTATCTCATGAAATGAAGCAAATTTCAGTCTCATTTTGCCCATGAGACGAGCGTTAATGTCTAGCATTCGTCTCATGGGCAAATTTGACTGACATTTTCTTTATTTCATGAGATAATTGGGGTGGGCTTCTTACCCGCCCATGCGCTTTTTACCCCGTCTTCCCCTATATATCGCGCTGGCTCTCTATGCATGCAGCTGCCTCGGGGATGTGTTGGCCTACAACTGCTAAAAGGCAAACGCTCCCTTGGTGGCCAAAAAAAACAAGCGCTAGGGGAAGACGGGGTAAAAAGCGCATGGGCGGGTAAGAAGCCCACCCCAATTATCTCATGAAATAAAGAAAATTTCAGTCAAATTTGCCCATGAGACGAATGCTAGACATTAACGCTCGTCTCATGGGCAAAATGAGACTGAAATTTGCTTCATTTCATGAGATAATTGGGGTGGGCTTCTTACCCGCCCATGCGCTTTTTACCCCGTCTTCCCCTACAATTAAAGACACCTTGAAAGCCTCCTTGAAGCGCTGCAGCATTGAAGTCCAGTCGTCGGAAGAACTAAGTGGCACAAATCCGCTCTTTGATCAAAGAGGGAGTGTGTGTTTTTGAGGCATCCCTTGTTTTTGTTCTGGGTAGCTGTGACCCACATAAGAGATGTCCCCAACTTCAAATTGAGGCTGCTCTTTAAAATGATGTTTCGGTTTGAATTTGGGGGCGTTTATATGGGAGTCAGACTTGGTCAAAAACAAGATTTCTTTTCAGCTATAAGAGGGAAAACACGTCGAGTGAAACCCGTGAATTTGACACGTGAAGTTAAAGAGCTTGCAACGCAGCAGCGAAAATGTACAGCCAACGCCTCCCAACCTGACTCAGCCTCATACATTCCCTGCCCCCACTGCGACAGGCAGTTCAGAGCGAGGATAGGCCTCACACCAGCCATCTTCGGACCCTCTCAACATCCACGTTATGGGGAAAGTCGTGGACGTCATCGTGGAGCGACAGTCGAACATCATGCTTCCAGCACCGGTTGCTCAGAACTCAGAATTTTTGGCCGAGGGGACTGCTGTATCAGGATTTTATCCCGGGAAGATCTCACCGTCTTCAGGAATACCGTCCATAAGGGTCTCTGACCGATTGGACGCTAATCTCACATTCTCACTGTATCAGGGACAATTTCAAGGCATGTTTCACTGTCATCTAATGAGCAGAAGAATTTGTCTCCTTTGCGATCATTTAGAAGTCATAGGTTAAGAGAGAGAGAGACAGAGAAAGAGACAGAGTGAGAGAGAGTGAGAAAGAAAGAGCTTTTTGCTTTTATGCACATCTGAAAACCAACATGTCAGCTTGATTATAAAAGAGAGAGAGAGAGACCACCCCCCCCCCCCCACACACCCACACTCACACACACACACACACACACACACACCACTACCACCACCACCACCACTACCACCCATTTTCAGAATCAACATCGTTCCATGTAAGATTTTTTATTCAGATTACATCGAAATTCTGCAGTGTTGAGGGTTTAAACGTATGGAGAGAAAAAGTAACAAGATAGAAAGAAAAGACAGTAAATCCTAACCCATCCAACCTAGAAACGTACTCTCCCCATTGGGTAGTAGAACCCCCCCCCCCCCCCCCCCTTCCCCATTGTTTTGAGGGATTTAACGTATGAAAAATAAGATAGAAAGAACAGAAAGTAAATCCTTAAAAAACCCAACTGAAATCATTTTGGGCTTTCCTTTTCGCTATATACTGATCTTCTCCTATTTGGTAGTCGAAGTTTCCCCCCATTGGTTTGGGGGTTTAACATAATTATAAAAAAATAACAAGATAGCAAGAACAGAAAGGAAATCCTTCAACAAAAACACAACTAGAATCGCTTGGGCTTTCCATTTGGCTACTTATTCCATTTTTGGTAGTCGTGGTTAATTTTCCATGAACATATTCGGCCTTTCCGCGTACGTTACGTGGTGAGGCGTTGTTTTTTCTAAGCCAGCCAGCCGTTGTGGCAATATTAACATTTCTTCCCCTCAACCCAAAACGGTACATGTGCAGTTGTAGTGCACGCGCACTATAACTTCACTTGCGACAAGTGCAGTTGTAGTGCACGCGCACTATGACTTCACTTGCGCTCCAAGTGTCAAGTGTACTATCCGGGACAGAAAATATTGGTGCATTTTTTGACGGAACAAGTGATATTTTCATTCTTCAAATCCCCGATAGAGACAGCACTTGTTCCGTCTAAGATGGTTCAGATAGTGTTGTGAGGGGAAGAAATGTTAATATTGCGCCAGGTTCTTATTTTCCAACAACGATGCCCTTCTGGCACGTGTACAGAGCGCAGAAGGTTTGTGTCGGGTCGTTGTCGGCACATTGGCACTGCTCGCTGGGGTCACAGCACTTGTACTCCGCTGGAGCCAGGCGGGAAGGGCTGCACTTGTTGCTGGTTCGAACACACTGGAAAACCACACATCGATACATGTTGTCTCCATTTTCTTCTTCTTCTTCTTCTTCTTCTTCTTCGATCGCTCAGACAGTTTCCTGTCATTTATGAGTGGGTAGATGCGTCATGCTGCCGTTATGCGCCTAAGTAAGAAATAATAATTAGGCCCAGCATGTCCGACTTCGGCTGGAGGAAATCTTTTTGAAAGTGTTTTTTGTTTTTGAAAAAAAAAAAAGGCAGGAGAATGGACCCGGTTAGGCAGAAAGATAGTAGATGAAAGTATAAGCAAAGGGAAAAGGCAGAGTCAAAGAGAGTGACAGCTTAGATGAAGTTACAAGCACGAAACTTCCAGAAGGTGGGGGAACTATTTATGCAAAAGATTCCCCCGGTATCCCCATGGGTTCTGCATTTTTATTTCACATTAATTTTTAGTTGGGGAAATATAAAATTTACAAAACAAAACAAACAAACAAACAAGAACGACAACAATAAGGCTGAACCTGAGCGGGTGCAAAGTTCCCTCGCGTGCTATACTGGGTAAGGTCAAGGTCGCGCACATCTGCGCTTTGCACCACCACGAATGACCTTGACCCAATCCAATATAAAACCACAAAAGTTCGGGTTTGTAATAGCGCAAATGTGGACGATATGGAGAAGTAAATGATTTTACATTATCCAAGAACTTGACCGTGATCAGTAGGGGAAGACGGGGTAAAAAGCGCATAGGCGGGTAAGAAGCCCACCCCAATTATCTCATGAAATAAAGAAAATTTCAGTCAAATTTGCCCATGAGACCAATGCTAGACATTAACGCTCGTCTCATGGGCAAAATGAGACTGAAATTTGCTTCATTTCATGAGATAATTGGGGTGGGCTTCTTACCCGCCCATGCGCTTTTTACCCCGTCTTCCCCTACTATGTTAGGAAGAAGTTATTAAATGTCTTTAAAATGTGTGGTAAAGGAAACGCGCTTATGGATGGTCCCATGGAAAAAGCCATAACCACGTTGATCTTGACCTTGACCTCAATCAACCTTCATCAGTACCCAATATTCATAATTACCATAAACCAATGTACCCACGTAGCAGTCTTGGTTACCGTAAGTTCAACGATATCAAAGATATGGCCACAACAAGAAATAAGTTTTCAAGGTTAAGGTCAACAGAATTATAGTGTTTTCGGCCCCATCAGTTTGGAACTCCTTACCACGCGAAATTCGCCATATCCAGTCCTTGCCATCTTTTAAATCAGCTCTTAAGACCCACCTATTCAAGCTACATCACAACCTTTAGGCCACATTACTTCTCGATTCTCGATTAGGGCATGTATATGCCTATTAATTTGCATGTGTGCGAGTGATTACTTGTTTTTGTTGAAGTTATTGCTTTTAATTTGTGTTGTTGTTAAGCGTATAGAGCTCCACATTTGATGGAGGAGTGCGCTATATAAATGATTCAATATTATTATCATTATTACTACACTGGGATATTTTGTCAGTAGTGATCAATTAATGCACAAAATTCGAAGCGATTCTGTCCACCGGTTCACGAGACAGAGCCTTGAGGTTCGAACCCTGTCATTTGCATGTACGCACTGACGGACATTTGGACGAGCAACGTTAACCAGCTTATTTCTCCCGCGCGGATGGTTAATCAATCATTAAGAAGCGTTCACACCTCCCCATGACAATACAGTGAGTTGTAAGTCATACTATGAGTGGCCTAACACTGTGCTGCCATGGGGAAATAGAGATATTTTGTGAACTTGGTTTAAGGTCTGTGTACACGTTAACATATAATTCACAAAATATTACTGTTTCCCCATGGCAACATATTACGAGAGGCCGAACACTGTGTTGCCATGGGGAAATAGAGATATTTTGTGAATATATAGTTAACGTGTACACAGACCTAAATATGACTTACAACTCACTGTGTTGCCATGGGGAAATAATAGAGATATTTGTGTGAATAATGTTAACGTGTACACAGACCTTAAGGTGACTTACAACCCACTGTGTTGCCATGGGGAAACAGTGATATTGTGAGAATATTGTTAACGTGTACAGAGACATGAGATATATCAGAGATATAGAAAGAGATTCTTTCTATATCTCTCTGGATATATGTACGAGGACAGACAGACTGGCAATCAGACAGAGTAAGCTTGACAAACCAAACAACGAACAACAAAAACGTCATCGCTGAGGCGAAGTTACAAAAAAACCCAATAAAGCACAAGTCTCACTAGTTGTTGGGCGACAGTGCAGAGACATGAGATATATCAGAGATATAGAAAGAGATTCTTTCTATATATCTCTGGATATATGTACGAGGACAGACAGACTGGCAATCAGACAGAGTAAGCTTGACAAACCAAACAACGAACAACAAAAACGTCATCGCTGAGGCGAAGTTACAAAAAACAACAATAAAGCACAAGTCTCACTAGTTGTTGGGCGACAGTGCAGACAGCC
>CM065694.1:42572479-42574979 GCA_017654935.2 Phymorhynchus buccinoides
GTCCCAAAAAAAAGAAACGCATACTGTTGTGTGTGTTTTTTTATAAAGACAAATATTTATTTCAGATTTTCATTAAAAAAAATATTCGGTTTGAAATGTTTCATGTAACAATTTATTTTGCTTCAAAGATCACCAGTCACATTGAAGCAAGTGAGCATTGTCCATACTTTGGTCTCATCCTTCCAGCACTTTGACATCCAAAGCAAAGAATTTAAAAAGTGTGCGTTACTTTTTGTTTGTGGCTCAAGCCACAAACCTATAACTCAATTTGTCGGTCTGTCGGTCGGTCGGTCCAAAATTGTCGCACATATTGTAAAAGAGAAAAAAATACTTGGGCATAAAGTAACATTTCAGTTGTCATATCTACAGTCCTTAGGTATGACGAAAATGGTGTTTTACGTCCTCTTGGTCTGAATCAGACACATATGGGACATTTGTAAATACAAATATGGTGGGAACAATACTGGAGGCAATGCCCGGAGGCAGTACGAAACCAGTAAAGTCCCGATTTTTTTAATATTAATACAGATAGATGTAGCGGTAACCACGCCTCGGTTAAACCTCATCGGCTATGGCACCGCTACAAGTATTTAATGACCTTAGGTATGGAAAGCATTGTATGTTGAACAGAGCACATGAAGCTTCCTTTTAAAGCGTACAAAATAATAAACATACGTAATACAGACACTGCAACAGACACGACGAGTATGCGGTGCTTCTTTCGATGAGTATAAGTAGGATAAATAGTTTTAAATGTTTTCCAAAAGATATAAAAAGTTACGAAATGGTGCAGAGATAACATTCTGGTTTACAGATTAAAATTATTGAAGAGCCAGGGGAGGCGACTCAGTGTATGTAATGATTGGAGTGGTAAAAATAGACCACACTTCAAATCGAGGCTGCTCTTTAAAATGATGTTTCGTTTTCAATTGTCGCACACCACAAACGATTGCGAATCCGCGCTTGTTTTTGGACAGTACATCTATATGATACTGGTGGTGATAATACAAGTGGTAGTAGTGGTTGTTGCAGCAGCAGTAAAAGTAGGTTAGCAGTGCGCGTAATAGAAGTAGCAAGAAAAATAAAGTAGCAAGAGTAGTAGTTGCAGTTACAGTAGACGTACCAGTATAAGATAAGGATATGATAAGACAAAAATAAAGATGTATATGTCATTAAAACGTGATTTACCATGTCATTTATTTTTCTTGCATAAAAACGAAGGTCACAGATTTCTACAGGTTTGAACTTGTTCCATAAAAGTCATAAAAATCCATGTCAATATTATGTGGAAAAAAAAGAACACTGGATTTGTTTTAAATTTGAAGGCTTACTTAAATAATAGAATGCGTGTTAACAAAATATTAAGGCTTATTAATGGCTTGAAAATTATAGGTTACTTGAACTTGAACACGGAAACCTAGGAAGGACACACGGATCATTTTGCATGATGTGAATCAAATCTTGTTTTAGCGTCCTTTTTTCTTCCATAATTACGATAAAGGTGTAGAGTGGCACAGTGCTAGCGCGTTCGCTTCGTGTCAAAGTAAACCCGAGTTCGAACCTAGGTACAGGGGATTTTTTTCTCTCACTTTGCACTAGGCCTTACGGTCTGAACGTGGAGTCTTTCGGATGAGACGATAAACCGAGGTCCCGTGTGCCCATGCACTTAGCACACGTTAAACTCAGTGGCAACGAAAAAGTTGTCATTTGGTCAACATTTACCCCCCCACCCCCTCCTTCCTCATCAACCATCAAAAAATCGCACACAATTTAAAAAAAAAGGGGAACCAATCGCATGACTACTGGCAAGGTCTTGGGTTCGAATCCCAAAAAACCCAGATGAGTGGCTAGGCTCAAAGACTGAACACCAAGTGCTTAAAGCCTGAGAGTGTTGCTCTAATTGTGACGTAGTTCTCGGGCCTCCAGGTGAAAGGAAGCAAATACGAATTTCTCAGAGACGCCATCTGTGACAATAAAGTACCTCAATACCATAATAACGTAACAATATCTAATAATATTTTTTTCTTTTCCGAATCCAGCTGTGCTGTTCACAGCAAACATTTCTTGATGTCAGGTTTTCGGTTTTTGAAATGTTTTCTCGTGAAATTGTTAATCAAAGTCAGGCATTTGAACAATATATTCGTAGCATCTGGGCATGCTATCTGAGGATTCATACTGTTATAAATAATTCATGATGCACAGCAACACATGATTATACACACACTTTGATGTTTTTATCTTTGTTTTTGAAATGCGAGTTGCATAGTGATGTGATTTTATTTCATTCTTCCTTAAAAGAAAAAGGGAAATGTGTGTGTGTGTGTGTGCGTGTGTGTGTGTGTGTGTGTGTGTGTGTGTGTGTGTGTGTGTGTGTGTGTGTGTGTGTGTGTGTGTGTGTGTGTGTGTGTGTGTGTGTGTGAGTGAGTGTGAGTGAGAGAGAGAGAGAGAGAGAGAGAGAGAGAGAGAGAGAGAGAGAGAGAGAGAGAGGAGAGAGAGAGAG
>CM065694.1:42582479-42589979 GCA_017654935.2 Phymorhynchus buccinoides
TAAAATACAATTGGGTAGGCGCTGCACTTGCGACGGCGCGCTCTCCGGGGGAGAGCAGCCCGAATTTCACAGAGATAAGTCTGTGACTAGAATATGCCAAGCACACACACACACACACACACACACACACACACACACACACACACACACACACACACGCATACACACTGGACTGGACTGGAACCAATTTATTGTCAGATTGACTATAATAAGCTGTACTGACAAAACACACACACACACACACACACACACACACACACTGTGACACACAGAGTCTCTTGAAACAATCAGCTAAAAATGTCAAGATTAGTAGATAAGACATTCCGGAACTGAACAAAGCATGAACACAATTATTAATTTTATGCTGACCTGAGAAATGACATAGCCTACATAATTATATTGCTCTCTTTCGTACCGGTGTGGCATTCTCAAAATGGATTTGTTCTGAACATGTCTGCGCATGTGCGAAGAGTTAGGGTTAGGGTTAGGGTCAGGGATAGGCTTAGGGTTAGGAGATAGGGTTAGGGATAGGGTTAGGGATAGGGTTAGGGATGGGGTTAGGGATAGGGTTAGGGATAGGTTTAGGGTCAGTTTAGTGTCGAATACACAAAAGATAAAATGTGATGGTATGTCATGATCGATTTCACACATGCGCAGACATGTTGAGAACAAATCCATTTTGAGAATACCACACCGGGCAGTTTTGTTTGGTTTTAATCTTGATTTTAAATTTCATGTTTCTGTTTGTCTCTCTTTGTCCAGCTGCTCGTTTCGCAGCCACACACGGCATTTGTTTCGATTTTTTTACCCAATGTTATGGGTCTGAACAACAACAACAACAAAATAACAAAAAAATAACAACAAAAACGAGTAAACAAACAAAAAGCAAATGAGAAAGCACAGGCACAACCCAAACCTCTGCCAAAGGGGAAACTTAGTTTTAATTCATTTGAAAGCCAGCCACAAACAAAGAGATAGGCATCAAGATAGAAAGACTTCTGCCCCAGACGAGACCAGCCATCCAGATGATAGGGGGCACTGCGTGTAGGGATCTTTGATCGCTACCCCACCCCACCTCCACCCCAATCACCTCGACCACCACCAAGCAGACAAGACAACCAGAAGCTGACAAGCAACGTGCGTTTATTCAAATTTATTCAAAAATTATTCAAAATTCATCGTTTGCAACCGCCCTGAAATTATACAGTGAGAGATACTATACAATGTGCAATGTAACATCCGGAAGCTAACCCAAACCTCTTCCAATGACAACTAATTATATATCAAGCAGGCCTAATACTGTCTACCTAAACTTATCATACAATTGTTACAAACAAAATGTTTACCAACCAAGGCGAAGTAACAAGCCAAAGCCGCGTAAACGTGTTCCTACAATATTTGTTGTGATCTATGGCTTGTACCCACGTGTCGTCATATCCGGCCACAAGGAGCGGGCCATATTATGGGAGACCGCCATCTTAGTCAGTAACTTTGTTTTGAAAAATGCCAGATCGATGCTGTTTACACACAAATCTGACTAAGATGGCGACACTTCCGTTGGAAGGGTCGAGATGCGCACGCAGGTGGGGGGAGGGGGGGGGGCATAAAGAAAACACACCTCTGCGTTTTCCCTTGCTGTTTGGGTTGGCCTACGTCACGTCGTCTGTCGCATTGAACCAATAAATAATCTGATTATTATTAATTGATATGTCCATTATTATTATTATTATTATTATTATTATTATTATTATTATTATTTATTGGTATTATTATTATTATTATTATTATTATTATTATTATTATTATTATTATTATTATCATCATCATCATTATTATTATTATATATTATTATTATTATTATTATTTTATTATTATTCATTACCGATAAAGTTGATAAAAGAAAAAAAAACCCACAACACACACACACACATATCAAAAACGATTAAACAAAAACACTAAAGATCAAGAAATTATAAACAAAACAAGAATAAAAAGCAACACATAATCAAATTTGGGACATGGTCATTATTAAAATGAAAGTCAATCTCTTAAGGGCCAGCCACGCGTCCATTAAATCGCACAACTGTACGATACGATTCGATCACGTGATCTCGATGCGCCAATCACGTTTGTTCTTGGAGACCACGTGATGGAATTGTATCGTACAGTCATGCGACTTTAGTGGACGTGTGGCTGGCCCTTTACAGAACCCTGACTGATCAGAAACCAAACAAATTAACAAACAGACAAAACATAAACCAAACTCACATTACAACATACACATGTGCACGCAAACGTGGCTGGACACACACACTATTTGTTTGTTTTTTCTTTTCATAATCTCATCAATCCATCGTCTGTGTACTATGCACTACTTTCAAATAATTATTTGTATTCTTTTGTTTTGCGGAATAATTATTAATTGAAAATGTAGTGGTTTTGCATTGCATATTATTGCACAAGCGTTATCCTGTTTTGCGCAATCATTTGGTACTTCAACCTATATACACATTCAAATTAGAAACACGGGATAAACTTGCTACAACCAATCAGCGCCCTTGTGACAGTGACATTCAGATCGCAAACACATTCCTCAAGGCTGCCCGGATCACGAAGACATTCAGATTCTGGCCCATTTCTACTTTGTTGCTACAAGAGTAGTTGCATGGTCCCAAAATAGCGCCAAGGGGAACAGCAGGACTGGAAGGAAGATCTAAGCATGGCATGAAACCACGGGAGGAGGAGAAGAAGAGAAACATTTCTAGAACCACAATTTTCCCCCGGAACATAATTTGCTATGAAACAAAACTTGAACAACATATTTCATGCAATATGTTGCCTGTATACCAAAAAACAACAACAACCCACACATGAGATCAGAGAATGGAGTAGAGTATAGTCAGTTCTGATTATCCTGGGATGTATTCCGGTCTCAACGCTGCTGGCAGAGAACCGTTGTACGTTTGGAGCAGTTCCATGGCCAGACGGACAGCCTCAGTGGGGGAGTTGGTCAAGCAGCAGTTGCGGAGGCCCCGTGTCCACGTGTTGTGGTAGGAGGACAGCTTCAGGTCACTGTTGTCCAGCAGCACGTGAGGGATGTCCAGCAGGATGTAGAGGATGTGACCATGGAGGCGTTCCATGATGACCACCTGCCCTCGCTGCAGGATGCGGTAGCCGTGGAGGAGAATGTTGACCGCCGACTGGAAGGACGTGTCCGCTCTCAAGGTGGGCATTGCTGTCCAGTCTCCTGTCCCCACACTGACGCCCCTGGGGAAGCTGGGGAGGTCCCAGTAGGCGGGCTTTTCTCCGTCCCTCCTGTACAGCCACATGACGTCGTAGTAGGGCGAGACGTAGCGTGGGATAGGACCCAGGTTGAAGGCCATGTCCGGGGCCAGAATCAGGCGAGTGCCATTGTTGAAGATCCGCCTGGCGATGAACAGGGACTGCCTGTCTCTGAGGACCATGGTCAGGTTGGCGTTGCAGCAGTACTGGCTGACCAACTGGACCACGAGGGGTTTGTTCCCTCGCATGTAGATGCTCTCAGAGAAGATCACCAGCTGGTAAGAGCTGAAGTACTCGAGGGCGAACCTCCAGCAGAAGTTTGCGCCGGGGTAGCCAATCACGCTCCCTCCCCCATTCATCACCACAGTCACCTGGTCTTTGGGGAAGGACCGAGCCAGGGCCAGACTTTGCTCCGCCCTTTTAGCATCACAGTGATGGATGTCAAAGTAAAAGGTCTTGATTCCCAGCTTCTCCAGCAGCATCACCTCGGCCACACTGATGGCGGGGTCTCCTTTGTTCTCGTGGAAGACAAAACCAAAGAAGATGGCGCACTTCTTTCCGGTGAAAAGGTCTCCGAAGATACTCAGGTGCAGGCGTTCGGCTTCAGCGATCACTGCTCTGGTGGAGGTGAGATACAGCGACAAGGAATCTGTATCAAACGGCTGGGTAATGGGCTTTGTTCTCAGGAACTCTTTCACCTCATCCAGCGATCTTCTGTCAGGTTGGAACCCCACATCCCCATTGATCAGTAACTGTCCATCCCTCCACTTCTCATTGCACAAGCGCTATCCTGTTTTGCGCAATCATTTTGTACTTCAACCTATATACACATTCAAATAAAAACACGGGATAAACTTGCTAAAACCAGCCAGCGCGGCCCTTGTGACACTGACATTTAGATCCCAAACACATTCCTCAAGGCTGCCCGGATCAGGAAGACATTCAGGGTCGAGTTTCTCTAGATAACGGTCGCCGCGCGAATAACGCTCACGGCAAACGGGGCCTAAGAAACACTTTAGAAAGCGTTTTGCGGAAGAATATTACAAGCTCTTGTGTGATTGGTCAATTTTTTAAATTATTTTAACCAAACTTTAATGGACCAATCAAATTGACAAGAAATGTATTCACCCCATGCTAGTCACGTGATATTTCCCATGATTCTTCAAATAGTTCGTGGCTTGCTACCTAGATGACAGCCACAAAACGTTTTTGGCAAACGTCGGCGAAAGAGGTGTTTCTTAGTACCCTTTTGCCGATTTGCGCTCACGCTACAAAACGTTAGCCCTTGTGAAACGGATCACCCAGATTTCAAACCTGGCCCATTTCTACTTTGTTGCCACAACAGCAGTTGTGTGGTCCCAAAAAAGCGCCAAGGGTAACATCAGGACTGGAAGGAAGAGGAGAAGAAGAGAAACATTTCTAGAACCACAATTTCTTCCCGAAATATCGCCTCGTTCGCACGCATTTACATGGAACATAATTTGCTATGAAGCGAAACTTGAACAACATATTTCATGCAATGTAGCCTGTATACCAAAAAACAACAACAACCCACACATGAGATCAGAGAATGGAGTAGAGCATAGTCATTTCTGATTATCCTGGGATGTATTCCGGTCTCAACGCTGCTGGCAGAGAACCGTTGTACGTTTGGAGCAGTTCCATGGCCAGACGGACAGCCTCAGTGGGGGAGTTGGTCAAGCGGCAGTTGCGGAGGCCCCGTGTCCACGTGTTGTGGTAGGAGGACAGCTTCAGGTCACTGTTGTCCAGCAGCACGTGAGGGATGTCCAGCAGGACGCAGAGGATGTGACCATGGAGGCGTTCCGTGATGACCACCCGCCCTCGCTGCAGGATGTGGTAGCCATGGAGGAGAATGTTGACTGCCGAGTGGAAGGACGTGTCCGCTCTCAAGGTGGGCATTGCTGTCCAGTCTCCCGTCCCTACACTGACGCCCCTGGGGAAGCTGGGGAGGTCCCTGTAGGCGGGCTTTTCTCCGTCCCTCCTGTACAGCCACATGACGTCGTAGTAGGGCGAGACGTAGCGTGGGATAGGACCCAGGTTGAAGGCCATGTCCGGGGCCAGAATCAGGCGAGTGCCATTGTTGAAGATCCGCCTGGCGATGAACAGGGACTGCCTGTCTCTGAGGACCATGGTCAGGTTGGCGTTGCAGCAGTACTGGCTGACCAACTGGACCACGAGGGGTTTGTTCCCTCGCATGTAGATGCTCTCAGAGAAGATCACCAGCTGGTAAGAGCTGAAGTACTCGAGGGCGAACCTCCAGCAGAAGTTTGCGCCGGGGTAGCCAATCACGCTCCCTCCCCCATTCATCACCACAGTCACCTGGTCTTTGGGGAAGGACCGAGCCAGGGCCAGACTTTGCTCCGCCCTTTTAGCATCACAGTGATGGATGTCAAAGTAAAAGGTCTTGATTCCCAGCTTCTCCAGCAGCATCACCTCGGCCACACTGATGGCGGGGTCTCCTTTGTTCTCGTGGAAGACAAAACCAAAGAAGATGGCGCACTTCTTTCCGGTGAAAAGGTCTCCGAAGATACTCAGGTGCAGGCGTTCGGCTTCAGCGATCACTGCTCTGGTGGAGGTGAGATACAGCGACAAGGAATCTGTATCAAACGGCTGGGTAATGGGCTTTGTTCTCAGGAACTCTTTCACCTCATCCAGCGATCTTCTGTCAGGTTGGAACCCCACATCCCCATTGATCAGTAACTGTCCATCCCTCCACTTCTCATTGCACAAGCGCTATCCTGTTTTGCGCAATCATTTTGTACTTCAACCTATATACACATTCAAATAAAAACACGGGATAAACTTGCTAAAACCAGCCAGCGCGGCCCTTGTGACACTGACATTTAGATCCCAAACACATTCCTCAAGGCTGCCCGGATCAGGAAGACATTCAGGGTCGAGTTTCTCTAGATAACGGTCGCCGCGCGAATAACGCTCACGGCAAACGGGGCCTAAGAAACACTTTAGAAAGCGTTTGCGGAAGAATATTACAAGCTCTTGTGTGATTGGTCAATTTTTTAAATTATTTTAACCAAACTTTAATGGACCAATCAAAGACAAGAAATGTATTCACCCCATGCTAGTCACGTGATATTTCCCATGATTCTTCAAATAGTTCGTGGCTTGCTACCTAGATGACAGCCACAAAACGTTTTTGGCGAACGTCGGCGAAAGAGGTGTTTCTTAGTACCCTTTTGCCGATTTGCGCTCACGCTACGTAACGTTAGCCCTTGTGAAACGGACCCCATATTTCAAACCTGGCCCATTTCTACTTTGTTGCCACAACAGCAGTTGTGTGGTCCCAAAAAAGCGCCAAGGGTAACATCAGGACTGGAAGGAAGAGGAGAAGAAGAGAAACATTTCTAGAACCACAATTTCTTCCCGAAATATCGCCTCGTTCGCACGCATTTACATGGAACATAATTTGCTATGAAGCGAAACTTGAACAACATATTTCATGCAATGTAGCCTGTATACCAAAAAACAACAACAACCCACACATGAGATCAGAGAATGGAGTAGAGCATAGTCATTTCTGATTATCCTGGGATGTATTCCGGTCTCAACGCTGCTGGCAGAGAACCGTTGTACGTTTGGAGCAGTTCCATGGCCAGACGGACAGCCTCAGTGGGGGAGTTGGTCAAGCGGCAGTTGCGGAGGCCCCGTGTCCACGTGTTGTGGTAGGAGGACAGCTTCAGGTCACTGTTGTCCAGCAGCACGTGAGGGATGTCCAGCAGGACGCAGAGGATGTGACCATGGAGGCGTTCCGTGATGACCACCCGCCCTCGCTGCAGGATGTGGTAGCCATGGAGGAGAATGTTGACTGCCGAGTGGAAGGACGTGTCCGCTCTCAAGGTGGGCATTGCTGTCCAGTCTCCCGTCCCTACACTGACGCCCCTGGGGAAGCTGGGGAGGTCCCTGTAGGCGGGCTTTTCTCCGTCCCTCCTGTACAGCCACATGACGTCGTAGTAGGGCGAGACGTAGCGTGGGATAGGACCCAGGTTGAAGGCCATGTCCGGGGCCAGAATCAGGCGAGTGCCATTGTTGAAGATCCGCCTGGCGATGAACAGGGACTGCCTGTCTCTGAGGACCATGGTCAGGTTGGCGTTGCAGCAGTACTGGCTGACCAACTGGTCAACGAGGGGTTTGTTCCCTCGCATGTAGATGCTCTCAGAGAAGATCACCAGCTGGTAAGAC
>CM065694.1:42599979-42604979 GCA_017654935.2 Phymorhynchus buccinoides
TCTCTGTGTCTGTCTCTCTCTCTGTGTCTTTGCCTATAAGTCTCTCTCTTTTTTCCCCTCCCTATTTTCACCCACACCCACTCGCATACTCTGGCTGCGACGCGCTGTCCAGGTGGGAGCAACACGAATTTCACAGAGACGCCTCTGTGACTATAAAGTACCTGATACTAATAATACTAAAAAGACATACGCATAAACGCACGCATAAATACACACACACACACACACACACACACACACACACACACACACACACACACACACACACACACACACGCGCGCGCGCGCGCACACACACACAGAGACATACAGGCCCACACATACAAACATACACGCACTACAAACGTTTCATCAGCGGGTTCTGACAGCCGTGACAATATTGTTCTAACAGACGGTGATAGCTTAGTCGTTATGACGTCACTGATACGGAACCAACAAAGATCAAAGAGTACGGGAGCCGTGATGCTGACAGTAGTAGCGTTCCCGTGCTTTTGCATGGCGTTTTGTACATGTGGGGCCTTCCTCCCAGTTTTGGAGTAGGCATACTTCTTCTTCTTCTTTTTCGATCGCTCAGACAGTTTCCTGTCAATTATGAGCGCAGATGCTTCATGCTGCCATTATGCGCCTAAATAAAAAATAATTAGGCCCAGCATGTCCGATCGACTTCGGCTGGAAGAAATCTTTTTAAAAGTGTTTCATGAAAAAAGGCAGGAGAATGGACCGGTAAGGCAGAAAGATAGCAGATGACAGCAAACAGTACCTGGCCTATAGTCCCGTATGCAAAATGGTGTTGGCGAAGTTTCTCACTTGATTTGAGTCAATGGGTACCTAGACATGAAAAATCACCGAGGTGCTTGCCCGGCACACTGGCACGAATGACGCAATAGCCAATCCAATATGGCTACCGTCCGGCCATGATGAAAATGTATTTTATTTGTTTTTGAGAGTATATACACTTGCAATATCTCTAATTAGAATGATTTGGGGGTGTAGATTTCATTTCTGATATTGTTTTGTCCATTCTGGGTCATCTTGACCTTGAAAGGACAAGGTCAAGGTCATTTCTTACATAAACGACCTTTCATAGCTTTTAACAACAGAAATGGGTGTAATATACCTAATTCAACTACTTATGATAGACATATTTCATTTATGATAGTTTTGTCGATTGCAGGTCATATGGACCATTATTTTGTTTAACATTAACATTTTACGTAACACTCAAGTTTAGTGTCTTGTATTTTTTAGGCGTTTGTTCCTTTGCTTGGGCCCTTTCCACTGGGCCCGTGTTCTGCTGAGGTGCCAGGGCAAACTTCTCAGTGGTTCTGGTCTGGATGACGCACTGATCGAGTGTGCAGTGTTTGGACCAGGCGTGATGGAATCGGTGTTGAACGGCAGTCATTATGTCCGGGCTCTCACTGGTATGCTGATTGTGGAGGACATGATCCGTTCACTTCAATGGCAGATGTTCTGGCATCACAAGAACAAAACTGCATATCCAGTGCTGGAGCAGGTGAAAGAACTGCAAACTACACTGGCTTCAAACAAACATTGTCCTGAGGAGTTTGAGGCCCTGAGTGGACAAGTCGAGAAGCTGCATCAGGACTTTGAAGAGTTTGAAAAGGAGTGTGAGGCCAAGTCTGAACTCTGCCAGTTCTTTGGAGTTTGGCTGCGGTTGGTCGCCGTCATCAAGAACGCCATAGTCTCTGAGAGAGAAGGAAACTGGAACCTACACGCAGCTACTATCGAGGATTCCATGCCAATCTTCGCAGAATATGACTGCATCAACTACCTGCGTCATGGCTCCTGGTATCTTGAACAAATCAAGGTACTGGAGTTCACACATCCTGAGCTCTACCGGCGTTTCTCCATGGGCCAGTGGGTTGTTCGGGATGGTCCAGGATGGTTTTGTGCTGTTGGAGGTGACATGAAGGTCGACCATACAGCGAGTGTCGAAGGGTCCTGGGGGTCACTATGTGGTGGGAGCCACACGCAATGTTGGTGCAGTGGCAGAGTTCGAACTCTTGTTCCACGAGATTGGGTCTATCACCAATCTCCTCAACGTTCTTACCACCAACCACTCCATGAACCACACAGAATGTCATCTCCAGCATCCGCTGAGCACCACACGCCGTCTCACATTCAATCAAAACGTGGGGAAGCTGTTGGACTTTGTGCTAGAGCGGCAGAATCCATACTCTGTGATGATGAGTGTGCCTGTACCACTGCACAACTTGCTCACTAAGCTGGCCATTGATCGAGAGGTGACTGTGCGTCTGCTCA
Source organism: Phymorhynchus buccinoides (assembly GCA_017654935.2). Taxonomy (NCBI): domain Eukaryota; kingdom Metazoa; phylum Mollusca; class Gastropoda; order Neogastropoda; family Raphitomidae; genus Phymorhynchus; species Phymorhynchus buccinoides. The sequence continues at coordinate 42,602,263 of CM065694.1, forward strand.
AGTGTCTCGAGAATGGTGAGCGTGTTTACCGTTCATACAGATGGGAGGTGTTAGTTGAAAAGAGAACAAAATTGAGCGCAACCATATCAAAGAGAAAGATGCCCCGTTTAACCGACCAGCCACAGAAGACACCAGCAACCATTCTGAAGGAGAAGAACGACCTCTCATCCAAGGATGTGGCAGAGGCACAGAGGAGCATGGACATTGTTAGGGAGAGGGGAATGGACCTTAGGCAGATACTTTCTCACGATGTGCTCCCAAATACCCCACTGTTCGACGGTGACCTTCCGACTAGTGTCAACAAGTCAACACTTTTTGGTGAGATCGACCCAATGGAGTCAGACGTCTCCTCTTGCCACTCATGTTGTGGTAGACTTCATGTCGAAGATGTGACAGATGCCACTAGCACAGTTCCCTACTCTGGGTGCTGTCATCAACGCCATCATCATCTCAGCATCATGCATCTGCCGAGAACCAGCGGTTGTCCATCTCGTACTAGACTCGTACGTTGAGATGTCTCTAAAGGAAGGGGAGCACATGCGACGCACTGACTCAACCACAGGCATCAACATCATCGGCATGAACAGTGACACACCCATCCCTCAGCAACTTGACAAGTTCTGGGCGTCCGAGGACAACAAACGCAATCTCCAGCTGCTGGTTCGAGATATGGTGTGCAGTCGAGCCAATAGCCATCCTACCATCATCGCCAGCTCTATTGTTTATGATGCTGAGGTGCTTCCAGCAAAAGCGACCGATGGTGAAGACATCCCAGACCCGTTGAATTGGATAGAAGAGGCAGACGCTAGGTTGGTGGTACACGTGGAATGGGCAGTTCGTGTGAAACAATGTAAGAGAGTTATCGTAGTCTCCAACGACACGTACACTTTCGCATTACTGCTACGCTACATCCCGTATCTCCAAGCACTGGGATTGAAGGAGCTCTGGCAGCAGTATGGCACTGGTGAGAAGCGACGCATGCTTCCACTGCATCAAGCTGTTTCTCGGCTTGGAGCACCACTGGCCAAAACAGTAATCAAGGCGCATATCTTGACTGGAGACGACTGCATGAGCAAAGTGGGGACCAAACACGCGGCTATGGTGTCTGACCCAGTACAGTATCTGACAAACTTTGGTGAGGCAGACACCTTGTCAGAACAAGATGAAGTTCTAGCAGAGAAGTACTTGGTACATGTCTGGGCAGGGGGCAGGTCAACTACAACTGCTGATACGTTCAACCAGCTCAGGTTTGAAAACTATACCAGCGCCAGGACTGGAATTGATTGTCTCCCTCCTACAAGCAGTGTGATCAGAGGTCACATCCACCGAGGAGCCTTTCTGGTGCACAGAGCGACAGCCGATGAACGTAAGGCAAAGCTAGATCCAGTGGAACATGGATGGGAGGAGCACTTCGGGACACTGCTGCCATCAAAATGCTTGAAGCCTTTGCCACCCAGTCTGCTCACAATATGCAAGTGTGCAGGCAAGTGCGACACTCGACGCTGTGGGTGCCGTTCCATTGGAGTTCAGTGCATCGCATTCTGCCATGGGAAGGCAGATAACTCATCGTGTGAAAACCTGCCAGGATATGTAGCAGTGTAAGAGAATTTGACATTGGATTTGTTCTGTGCTTTGCTATTCAACATCAGTTAACAAGAAAAGTGAAGGTATCGACGGCTATCTTAGTTCAAGAGCAATTATTGTTGCCATTGACCTTGGCATTTCAAGCTTGGGAAGACGTTCTATCCATAACACACTATCAAAAAACAAGTATACATGTCCCAAATCAGTTGAATTACAGTTATTACACCAGTTTCTGATGCAAAAGCAGCCAAGAGCGCGTTGGCGTAACAATATGACCTTGATCATGACCTTTCAAGGTCAAGATGACCCAGAATGGACAAAACAATATCAGAAATGAAATCTACACCCCCAAATCATTCTAATTAGAGATATTGCAAGTGTATATACTCTCAAAAACAAATAAAATACATTTTCATCATGGCCGGACGGTAGCCATATTGGATTGGCTATTGCGTCATTCGTGCCAGTGTGCTGGGCAAGCACCTCGGTGATTTTTCATGTCTAGGTACCCATTGACTCAAATCAAGTGAGAAACTTCGCCAACACCATTTTGCATACGGGTCTTCAGGCCTGGTCCTGGATTACAGGGGGAAAAAGGCAGAGTCAAAGAGAGTGACAGATTTGAGGAAGCTACAAGCACTGAACTTCCAGAAGGTGGGGGAACTATTTATACAAAAGACCCCGGTATCCCCAGGGGGGGTGGGGGGGGTGGGGGGGGGGGGCATACAGCGTATGGGTTTATGTTGGATTGGGAACGAGGGGTCGATCTGCGCCTCTCTATCTGTATGTCTGTGTGTTCAAATCTCTCTCTCTCTCTCTCTCTCTCTCTCTCTCTCTCTCTCTCTCTCTCTCTCTCTCTCTCTCTCTCTCTCCAGACTAAGAGAGAGAGAACAGTGTATCAATGTTTTGTATAGAACTAAAGAGAGAGAGAACAGTGTATCATGTGTTTTGTATAGAACTAAAGAGAGAGAACAGTGTATCATGTGTTTTGTGTAGAAGTAAAAGAGAGAGAGAACAGTGTATTATGTGTTTTGTGTAGAAGTAACGAGAGAGAGAGAACAGTGTATTATGTGTTTTGTGTAGAAGTAAAGAGAGAGAACAGTGTACCATGTGTTTTGTATAGAACTAAAGAG
>CM065694.1:42609979-42629979 GCA_017654935.2 Phymorhynchus buccinoides
GAAATTAGCGTAACGATAGTGACATTTAAAAAAAAAGTGCCTTACTCGGATCAGAAAAACGGACATAAAATGCTCAACAGACGTTGCTAAGCGTTCCAGTTTCACATTCAGTCGTTGAGGGGAGAAGTTATGTAAATCTTTGCAAAGTCTTAACATTGAAAACTAGACTAGTCATTAGCTATTGAGGAAAACATGTCTTCGTAACGATAGTGACATAATTCTGACGGACATTGAAATTTGGTGCTTCAAAGTGCCGTCAAAATGCAGAATTTTTTTTCTCAGAGGCATACTCATCAATATTCCGACGTGCACATTAATTACATTATTTTTCATATTATTTTGGCATCAAATACTTTCACTTTGCTTGCTGAGATGTGTTCAAAATTTCAGTGCACATCAAAAGACACGCATTTTGGGGCACCCCTTGTGTTCAGAGTGCGTAATTTTTGTGTGAAAATGAAGAAATAGAAACTTATTTTTGTGTGCAATTTACAGGTAACATATCAAATTCTTCATTAATTTGTAGCAACTACAAATTTGCTGTCAATAGCCTCTCCCAGATTTATTTAATTTATTAAGACACATTTTTCGGTCTTTTTTGAAAAACGCTCATATATGTGTCTGTTCCAGACCAAGAGGACGTAAAACACCATTTTCCTCCCAATACCCATAATACAAAATTGAAAAAAAAGGAAGAAATTTGACTTTGCAAGCCTGTTGTGAGAATCTAGCCCAGCGACTTAAATGTCCCTTCCGTGGCGCTTGGTCAGATATAGATGGGAAGACGGGGTAAAAAGCGCATGGGCGGGTAAGAAGCCCACCCCAATTATCTCATGAAATAAAGAAAATTTCAGTCAAATTTGCCCATAAGACGAATGCTAGACATTAACGCTCGTCTCATGGGCAAAATGAGACTGAAATTTGCTTCATTTCATGAGATAATTGGGGTGGGTTTCTTACCCGCCCATGCGCTTTTTACCCCGTCTTCCCCCCTAGGAACAACATTCAAACAGCGAATACCAACACATGGAAATCATAATGGTGTGTTTATTTCAGCAACTATTTCGGACCCACTTGTCCTTTAACCCCTTGACTGCCAGAGAAAATGAAAGAAAAAATCATTGGGCAAATCATGACATAAAAAAGACAACTGATAGAGACAATCTGGAAACATCGTCTGGAGATATAGATCTCTTGACTGTGCAAAAGCAAAAGCCAGCGTGTCAGGGTTATTCCACTTCATCTGATGACATCATCAGTGATGTCATCAGGTCAGTACGTAATACGTTGGTGGCAGTCAAGGGGTTAATTAATAAATGTATTCATAAACAATCATGTAACAATTTACAAACAAAGCAGCATCAGCGTGAAGGTCGTAGGGGAAGACGGGGTAAAAAGCGCATGGGCGGGTAAGAAGCCCACCCCAATTATCTCATGAAATGAAGCAAATTTCAGTCTCATTTTGCCCATGAGACGAGCGTTAATGTCTAGCATTCGTCTCATGGGCAAATTTGACTGAAATTTTCTTTATTTCATGAGATAATTGGGGTGGGCTTCTTACCCGCCCATGCGCTTTTTACCCCATCTTCCCCTAGATCACAACAAGCTTAGAGCTTAATATACTAAGTGCTCAAAACATTTACATTACATAGAATTGGCTGCAACATCCTATGCCCATCACCTTATGCCAGCAAGAACCCCATACATAAAGCTGTATTTTAGGAACATTTTTAGCTAATAACCTTTTTGGAATACTAACCCTATCCCTAACCCTAACCCTAACCCTACCCCCCACCCTATAAGACGGAAAAACGCAACGAACCACAACTGTGACAAATCGCGGTGTACTGCAGTACATAGTGGGGGGTAGGTGTAGGTTTAGGGCTAGGGTTATAGGGATAGGGTTAGTATTCCAAAAAGGTTATTAGCTAAAAAATGTTCCTAAAATACAGCTTTATGTATGGTAAGAAAGGCAAACACGGAAAAATACAATTAACTGAGAAATGCAGGGGGGGTGGCACATCTTGACTTTTATTACCTAAAATTCAAATTGAAAAAAACCCAACAACTCTTGCACAGCAAAATGTGCTAATTGCATGTATGCCTTAACTCATCTTCAGTTATGACAGTTGTCTTGTCACACTGAGTCTCCATGATCGCCCTGGGGTCAAATAAGCATAGGCCTACAGATTTCACTGACAGTCATCAATCATTGCTTATCAAACTCAAAGCTATCAATCAACGCGAAGAGCATTAAAGGCTACTTAACATCCTCAAACCGCCCAAACTACACCCACCCAACCCTCCCCTGTTAATTTTACCCCTGGGATAATTTCAGGTTTAGTGTGTGTGTGTGTGTGTGTGTGTGTGTGTGTGTGTGTGTGTGTGTGTGTGTGTGTGTGTGTGTGTGTGTGTGTGTGTGTGCACCTGTGCCATGTGCGTGCGTGCATGCGTGCGTGCGTGTGTAGTGATAGCGTACGTTACACACACCCTATATACCCTAGTTAGGGATTGAACACGTTAATCTAAAACAACGATGAAACAATTATCTTTTCCAAATAATCGTTTGGCCGCTACCCCCACTAACCCATACCCCACCCCCACCCCGAACAAATCTGAATCAGCACTGAAGTAAACAAAAAACAACCCAACAACAAACAACAACAACAACAACAACAACAACAACAACAAATCACTGACAAACGTGTATGTACTCAAGTGTCAAAATTGGGTGTGTCCATTGTTGTTGGCAAGGCAAACAATTTAATTAGATGATGTCACATATGAAACCTCTACATTGTCAAGGAAGCCCTGAGGAACTGCTGCTGCTAACAACTAGGGGAAGACGGGGTAAAAAGCGCATGGGCGGGTAAGAAGCCCACCCCAATTATCTCATGAAATGAAGCAAATTTCAGTCTCATTTTGCCCATGAGACGAGCGTTAATGTCTAGCATTCGTCTCATGGGCAAATTTGACTGAAATTTTCTTTATTTCATGAGATAATTGGGGTGGGCTTCTTACCCGCCCATGCGCTTTTTACCCCGTCTTCCCCCTACAGCTCAGTTATTGCTGCTTGGGTGGCCACACCCAGTTTTGAAACGCTTTGAGCAGCCGCGCAAATTGTGATTTTTTTTTATAACTTATAGGGGGCTGCGTCATGTTGAGCTATTGCTTCAAAACTAATTATTACGAATGCAACGAAGTCGTGGGATAAGGGGCAGGTCACTGCCTCTAAATTTTTGTAAACTCTGAAATGATTTTGGTTTAACCATTTTTGGTTTTGCGGTCTTAGCCTATGAAGAAGAGGTGTAGGGGAAGACGGGGTAAAAAGCGCATGGGCGGGTAAGAAGCCCACCCCAATTATTTCATGAAATGAAGCAAATTTCAGTCTCATTTTGCCCATGAGACGAGCGTTAATGTCTAGCATTCGTCTCATGGGCAAATTTGACTGAAATTTTCTTTATTTCATGAGATAATCGGGGTGGGCTTCTTACCCGCCCATGCGCTTTTTACCCCGTCTTCCCCTATCATGCATTATTTAACTTTTGTTCAAGTTAATCTCTGTATACGTATCGATCATATATAATTAGGCATGAATGATACATATATTGCGACCAGATGTGTTCTTTTGCACATATTTGTTTATTTAAATTTTTTGTTATAAACCCTCCACTGTCCCCGCCTTTCTTTTCATTTTCTTTCCTTCTTTTTTAATTTGTTTTGAGGCGGCTCATTTTATTTATTTTTCCCCCAACATATTTTATCTCTCTCCCTCTTTCTCTTACATTTGTATGTGTGTGAACTACTACAATGGACTTTATTTTGTAGCGAACGTATACTGCTCGACCTTCCATTTATACACCCCTTGTCCTGAAAATCGAGAATTAAAATTTAAAATTTGGACAATGCCAATTAAGTAGGGAAGGAAATAAAACAAACAAGGAAAAAAACCCATTCATAGCAACAACAAGGAACAAAATAAAGAATCCTATGCGAATCCACAATCTACTCAATCAAAGGACTTATTTTATTTTATATTATTTCTTATATGATTTACTATCCTCCCATCCACCTTCACTTTATTTGCATTGCTGCGCATGACAAAGTTTTAGATGAATGTACACTTGCTACAGGGCACCATGCGCACATGAAGGTAATGTCCCTTGTTTTATGGAAGGATCACTTCCTGGAGAAGAATGCTAAAACATCATCGTACCGTAAACTGTAAGAGTTGACTATGCGTGTGCGTGCTACAGTGTGTGTGCGTGTGTGTGTGTGTGTGTGTGTGTGTGTGTGTGTGTCGCAGTCAAGAAAGTCGCTCGTTCAAATAAGGCCGACCTTATGGCCACGACAGTCGTTGGGATAATGAAAACGGGTGAAAGACTTATACTTAAGTTATGGCCACGACAGTCGTCGGGATAATGAAAACGGGTGAAAGACTTATACTTAAGTTATGGCCACGACAGTCGTGGGGATAATGAAAACTGGTGAAAAACCTTATGGCCACGACAGTCGTGGGGATAATGAAAACGGGTGAAAAACCTTATGGCCACGACAGTCGTGGGGATAATGTAAACCTTATGGCCACGACAGTCGTGGGGATAATGAAAACAGGTGAAAAACCTTATCGCCACGACAGTCGTGGGGATAATGAAAACCTTATGGCCACAACAGTCGTTGGGATAATGAAAACGGGTGAAAAACCTTATCGCCATGGAAGACGTTTAATACCTGCACACCATTTTTTTTGTTTTTTTGTTTTTTTGGTTGGCTTCCGTTAATTATTATTTCATTTCCGGTAGGCCTATTTTCTTGCCGTTTTTGTCCTTTGCCCAGTTTTTCAAAGGCCGTGGCTAAATAGCCGCCAGTGGCTCTATAGAATGCAGGCTACAGAGCCGCTATTTTCCATTTCCGGTGAAAAACGAAGCTAAAAATAGAAAGAAGTCTAAGTGTAGACTGGACTTTCCTCTTTATTTGACCTCGCGGCTCACTGTCTCTACTTAACTTTCTCTTTGTCTGTCAGTGGACGCACGTTCCTTCCCAAACTTTGCTTTCCCGCTATTTTGTTAATGTCACGTGATCGAGGGTTTCCTTCCGGCTCTTTTGCCCATGCGCAACTGTCGTGCCCATAATGTCCACAGCCCCTTTCCATTATCGGCATGACAGTCATGGGAATAAGGAAAACGGAAGGAAAAGCTTATGGGCACGACTGTCGTGGGGATAAGCACTTCCTTGAAATAAATCGCCCGCTACTATGAGAGTGTGTATTTGCGACAACCACAAATTTCACTCTTTCTTTACTTGAACCATTTACCTAACCCTAACCCTAACCCTATCCCTAACCCTAGAAAAAAGTGAAATTTGTGGTTCATGCTCAATGTCACAAAATGTCGCAAATACACACTCTCATAGTAGCCGGGCGATTTATTTGAACGAGCAACTTTTTTGACTGCGACAAGCATCACCAACAATGGCGACATTTTTTTGGGAGCAAATCCACACTAGATCTACTGTATGCAGTAGTACTGACTACTACTAAGCGGCTTAGTAAGCCGTACTAACTAAGCTAAGGTAAGTAGAATGATCAATTTTAGAAATGTAATGATCGTGGGCCCTAAAGATGGAATAAGTAGTAGTACTAGTAACTAGTACTAGTGAGTACTGTCACTAGGTTTTATTTTATTAATACTATGTTTACTTTCATTTCCATAGGCATTAGTCTAATGATTATTAGAATTAAAAAATAGGCTAGTTCTATCTCAGTATCTCATAGAGCGCCTTCCAGAGGCAAGCAGCACGCTTCATCATGAAGGACTATAACTGTCCAGAAGCCCAGGATGCGTAACCAAGATGCTGGCAGACCTAAACCTCCCAACACTACAAGAGCGCCGCAAGCAACAACGTCTCAATTTTCTGCACAAAGTGGCTGAAGGTCTGATCCCCGCTCTACCGCCTGAGGACTTCCTGACACCTGTAGCCTCCAACCGCAGAAAGATCAGACCAACTCAATTCCAACAGTACGCAAATGAGAACATCATACAGAGACAGGCAGTATGTAACCCCAGAGGCTTCAAAGTACCATCTATCCACACTGAGCTGGTACAAAAACTCCTTTTTTGTAAGAACTATAGTGGAGTGGAATCAGTTAACTGATGCCTCCATCGCAGCACGCCACGCCAGCGCAGCATCATCAGTGCCAGGTGGTCCACCTTCGGGGCCTGCACCAACCCAAGACTAAAACTAGGGATAGGGTCCATAGGTCAAAGTAGTGGCAAATGAAGGGCAGGAGCTGTGCCAGTCAGGGTTCGTCCCCGGTGGGCGCTTCGCTAACCGGTTTGGTCCAGCCTGGATGCTACAAAAAGCCAATGGCCAACTGTAATATATACTGTCAATACCACCAGACAGTTTTTTAAAAAAAATCATTAAGTTCAAACTCTCATTGCGCTCTCCCAATTTCTGGCGAGTTTATAGCCTTCATAGGCTCCTTCGACGTACGAATCCAGATCCAGAAGATTGCATTAATAAAATTTCATGTTGATGGTCTGTGAGTAGCCAGGCGTGTCCTTGTTCCTATCTATGATACATTTTATACTTTAAAGTTTGTGTATCCATGGATCAAATTTTTTTTTTTCAAATGTTTTATAGCCGTGAACATGAAGTATGATAAAATCCATATTTTCGCTCAAGATAGGAAAATGTAGGGAAGGAAAGAGCAACCCGAACATTGTATTTTCTCTGTGTCTGTTATTAGATTGTTTCCCTTACTCACTGTCCTGGGCCTGTATTCACGTTGAGATAGCATGAGACTTAGCATGATGCTAACTTAGAAGCTCTTCCAATGTCCTATAGGATTTAATAGGACTTTTGGAAGAGCTTCTAAGTTAGCATCATGCTAAGTCTCATGCTATCTCAACGTGAATACAGGCCCTGATGAGTAAATTAGCGGTCACATCTTTATTCTACACTGAATGTAGCTGTGACAGTCTGTCCGCATGTCTGTCTGTCTTTCCCTGTGCATGGAATATCTTGCGTCATCTTTTTATCGTGAGGTCAGAAATCATGGCGGACGAGGCGGCTGCGCAGAATCAGAATGACCCCATGACCCTTGACCTGACCCGGATTATGGCTGGCCAGGCAGTACCTGTTCACTGCATCGATGTTCAGCGAGACGCTGCCAGTAAGTCCTTCCTTCCTTCTGCTATTTCGTAATGACCCACATGCAGCATTTTTGTTGTTGTTGTCACGTTCAGTTTGGAATGTACCTGACAATAGAGAAAAACAAAAACAAAACAGGTCTACATTAACAAAAGTTTTTTTTTTTCTTAATCAAAATTAATTCTTAATGTATTCCATAATACATGAAAATCACAAAATGACTAATTCTGTTGTGTGTGTGTGTGTGTGTGTGTGTGTGTGTGTGTGTGTGTGTGTGTGTGTGTGTGTGTGTGTGTGTGCAGCGCTCCAAATCGTCCCTCAAAACAAGGGGTCCCAGGGACTTTCACTTACAGTTACAGTATAGAGGGTCCTAGAGGCGGGATAGAGGGTCCCAGTGGCATTGCGAATGCTAAAAACAATGTTTCTAGTGCATCCCTGGGACCCCCTGCACATTTTTTTAGAGTGTCCTTCAGAATTTTAGTACTTCATAGACCCCCAAACGGATGGCCCTGGGATGTGTGTGTGTGTGTGTGTGTGTGTGTGTGTGTGTGTGTGTGTGTGTGTGTGTGTGTTGCTGTTGTGCTTTACATGTTTTTATTATTATTATAACTATAAGCACAAGGATGTTTTTTGTTTTGTTTTAAATCAAATGTTATGACTAAACAGTAAACATGAACCCTTTTGCCACCAAGGTCACATTTCTGCACTATATTGATTTTACACCCATGTCACTAAAGTTAAAAGACATGAAATTAGGATCTGTTATCCAATGACCTTATAAAATGTTGTTAATTTTGGGAGAAAGGCAAAGGCCTTACTTGATGCATGCCATAGGGGATCGACAATATTGCAGTTGCCATTTTATCTTTACCCAGGTAAAGCTTTGGCTGAAAAATGGCTGGGTGAGAAAGGGTTAATATCAGTATTAATATGATATATCTTTAGAAAATCTGAGAAATAGTAGCAGTTGTTTTTTTTTATTAAAAAAATGTCAAAGGGGAGAAAGGTGGCAGAGTGGTTAAGACGTTCGCCTGCCAAATGTAATGCGTCACTGCAGCGTCAGTGACCCGGGTTCGAATCCCGGCCTCGCCCTTTCTTTCTAGTTTGACTGAACGTCGAGTACTTCGGATGGGGACTTAAAGCTAGTCTGACCCATGCGCTTTACGTACGTAAAAATCCCACGGCAGTTGAACATCGGTAAAAGCAGGGAGAAATCCCGCTGCCTGGTATGGCCAAATTGATAGCTAGGTTTTCCAAGTGTGTCCACACACCCTCCTCACCCTGTGCTCCCCCCCCCCCCCCAAAAAAAAAAAAGAAGGTAGGTGCTGCACTTGCGGCGACGCGCTCTCTCCGGGTGAGAGCAGCCCGAATTTCACAGAGATAAGTGTCTGTGACTAGAATATACCAAATACCAAATAATGATCATTTAAAGTTTGATTGAACTCCTTTCCCATTCTTACTGCCTTCTCGTTTACGCCCCACCTGCTTTCTGTCTTCTGTTTCCAACTCCCTTGCACTGTGAACGCTTTTTATCATGTTACCGTTTCACTACGAACTGAGTTTACTGTTCCAACTCAGTTCGTAGTGAAACGGTAAGTATATAGATAGAATAGATGATATATTAATCTAAATCAAACATTTTTTCCCAGTGCAGTTTATTCCGAAGACCAAGAGCCGCATGGGATACATCGTGATGACGGTGGTGTTCGACGATCAAGGGAGGGTACTCTTGGTGCAGGAAGCCAAAGCCGGTTGTCGCGGAACCTGGTATCTGCCGGCGGGTCGTTTGGAGCCCGGGGAAAACATTGTTGTGAGTTGGTGGGCTTGTGTTTTTAGTGATGCAAGTGTACCGCGATCATTTCATCCATCACCCAGAGTTGTGAAGATGGTACAGACAAACCTCTATTTTAAGACTTCCAAAATGTCCGGAAAAATCGGTCGTAAATTGGAGGGGTCGTATGACGGAGGTTTTCACTGGCAGCCGTAGAAAGAAAAAGTTCAGCACAGGTCATACTCTCTTCTTCATGCACACATACAATGACATATTAAAACTGGATTTGGGTCTTTCCAACTCCATAGGATTGTGCAATCGATGTATTACAGTTTCACTTCGCCGACTTCTGTTAATCACCTCCACTCTCGTCCAAAGTCAGTGGTTTTCTTTTTCAAAGTCAGTGGTTTTTGTGCTTTTCCTACGCTCTCCGCCATCTTTTCTACAACAAGGGAAGCGACTCCGCTTTCAGGCCCTTGACCGTGGTTGTTTCCCTTTGCTCGAAGTCTATGCAGACGACAGCAACGGTCGTAAAAACCAACAAAATGGCGGTCGTAAGTCGCGTTTTAGAGGAAGTCGTTTAAGAGAGGTCGTTTACATAGTAAAATGCATCTGTGCCAACAAATCCGGTCTCAAATGAGAGGTGGTCGCTTAACAGAGGGTCGTAAAATAGGGGTTTGTCTGTAGTATTTTTGTTTTCATGCGATCCCCTTGTTTTGTTGTTACCTGTTTTCAGGCTTTGTTTCTTTTTCTTTTTTTCCAGCTCTTCTTGGCAGTGCGTGGCCACAATCAACGCTTTGACTATTTTGCTCTAAGTTTTTTATGCACATTTTTTGACGTGATCTAAAATAGACTACCTACTTTATGTGTTTCTGAAGTGTTCCTGTCTGTGTGTGGGTTTTTTATGTTGCATCAGGGCTTCTGAAAATGTAGAGATTGTGCGTATTTACGCACTAGAGATCTCTAATCACCAAATGTCCTGGTTAGGGATTACAGAAAGCAATAGGACAAAGTGTATCAGTGCTAAACTTAAATTAGACATTTGTCCTGACAGAGGGGAACACAGTAGGAAATGTTTAGTCTTAAAAGGACTGTGTCTAATGACCTGGGCTTTGGGACATCACTCATTTTCATGATTTTGTATAATGTTTTCTTTGTACTATCGACGGACATATCTTGTACTTATTCCTGTTCCTGTTCTAAACATTCCCTGACAGGATGGGGCCAGGAGGGAGATAATGGAGGAGGCAGGGTTGGACTGTGACATTCAGACAGTGTTCTCTCTGCACTACCCTGTGGGACATTGGCTCAGACTCTGCTTCTACGGCACTGTGCGAGGTCTGTAACTAAAGGGTTAAAAATCATAGTACCGGTAAATGGCATGAATATGTAGCAGTGATCTCTCTGCACTATCCTGTGGGACATTGGCTCAGGCTCTGCTTCTACGGCATTGTGCGAGGTCTGTAACTAAAGGGTTAAAAATCATAATACCATTAAATGTTCATGAATATGTAGCAGTGTTCTCTCTGCACTATCCTGTGGGACATTGGCTCAGGCTCTGCTTCTACGGCATTGTGCGAGGTCTGTAACTAAAGGGTTAAAAATCATAATACCATTAAATGACATGAATATGTAACAGTGTTCTCTCTGCACTATCCTGTGGGACATTGGCTCAGGCTCTGCTTCTACGGCACTGTGCGAGGTCTGTAACTAAAGGGTTAAAAATCATAATACCATTAAATGACATGAATATGTAACAGTGTTCTCTCTGCACTATCCTGTGGGACATTGGCTCAGGCTCTGCTTCTACGGCATTGTGCGAGGTCTGTAACTAAAGGGTTAAAAATCATAATACCATTAAATGACATGAATATGTAACAGTGTTCTCTCTGCACTATCCTGTGGGACATTGGCTCAGGCTCTGCTTCTACGGCACTGTGCGAGGTCTGTAACTAAAGGGTTAAAAATCATAATACCATTAAATGACATGAATATGTAACAGTGTTCTCTCTGCACTATCCTGTGGGACATTGGCTCAGGCTCTGCTTCTACGGCATTGTGCGAGGTCTGTAACTAAAGGGTTAAAAATCATAATACCATTAAATGACATGAATATGTAGCAGTGATCTCTCTGCACTATCCTGTGGGACATTGGCTCAGGCTCTGCTTCTACGCCTCTGTGCGAGGTCTGTAACTAAAGGGTTAAAAATCATAATACCATTAAATGACATGAATATGTAGCAGTGATCTCTCTGCACTATCCTGTGGGACATTGGCTCAGGCTCTGCTTCTACGGCATTGTGCGAGGTCTGTAACTAAAGGGTTAAAAATCATAATACCATTAAATGACATGAATATGTAACAGTGTTCTCTCTGCACTATCCTGTGGGACATTGGCTCAGGCTCTGCTTCTACGGCATTGTGCGAGGTCTGTAACTAAAGGGTTAAAAATCATAATACCATTAAATGACATGAATATGTAACAGTGTTCTCTCTGCACTATCCTGTGGGACATTGGCTCAGGCTCTGCTTCTACAGCATTGTGCGAGGTCTGTAACTAAACAGTTAAAAATCAAACATAGTACCGGTAAATGACATGAATATGTAGCAGTGATCTCTCTGCACTACCCTGTGGGCTCTGCTTCTACGGCATTGTGCGAGGTCTGTAACTAAAGAGTTAAAAATCAAACATAGCACTGGTAAATGACATGAATATGTAGCAGTGATCTCTCTGCACTACCCTGTGGGCTCTGCTTCTACGGCATTGTGCGAGGTCTGTAACTAAAGAGTTAAAAATCAAACATAGCACTGGTAAATGACATGAATATGTTCTCTCTGCACTACCATGTGGGACATTGGCTGAGGCTCTGCTTCTACGGCATTGTGCGAGGTCTGTAACTAAAGGGTTAAAAATCAAACATAGCACTGGTAAATGACATGAATATGTTCTCTCTGCACCACCATGTGGGACATTGGCTGAGGCTCTGCTTCTACGCCACTGTTAAGCTGGAAATCCACATCCACGTCACAGCAGCTTTTTTGTCGTTGTCGTCCTAGGTTTCCTTGACGAAACCCGAAGTTTTGAATCCATGCAAATGGAAACTGCAGGCGCCTTTTCTGTTTGAAAGAGACGGTGCGCTACCTATCCAAACACGACCTTGACTGAAATCCCCCCCTTTCCATAGCTGACAGGCATTTTTCGTCTCATATTTCATTATGCCATCCGTATTTTGTGGACGTCAATGGCAGGATTCGCTACATGCTCTGAAAACTCCTGCCGTCGACGGTACCGGTGACTTGCCGCTGCCGTTTCGTGTCTTCTGGATTCAAGCAGTAGAGATTTAGTTTGAATGATTTAACACAAAATAACTTTTGCCTTTGTCGTTGCACTACCATGTGGGACATTGGCTCAGGCTCTGCTTCTACGCCTCTGTGCGAGGTCTGTAACTAAAGGGTTAAAATTAAACACATAATAATCAGTATGAACATGCAACAGAATTAAGGAAATATTGAATGGAAAAACATTTGCGAGACAGTTTTTTAACCCTTTCACCGCCAACGTCGCATTTATGCACCACAATGGTTTGACACCCATGTCACTAAAAGGCATCAAATCAGGGCCTGTTATTCAAAGACCCTATTTTTCTCAATTTTGGGAGGTAAGGACAGGCCTAATGTTATGCATGTCGCAGAGGAATTCCCAATATTGCTGACAATTTTTTCCCTCTACCCAGTTAAGTTTAATGGTATTTTTTGGCTGAAAAATGGCTGGCGGTGAAAGGGTTAAACACAGAAATAGCACACAGTGTGCCCCGCATTGCATACCTACTACGGGTTTAGAAAAGAGACGAGTTGCTAAATTGATTTTTAACATGTTGCCTGAGAGTGAGAGTATGATTGCCTGAAAGACAACAGGCGATGTCTCCCGTTATTGTCATAGAATTCACTCAAGGTTTCTTCTGTGTTTATATCTTTTTTGTGGGTTTTTTTTTCTTTTCTTTTCAGGGGGTCAGTTGAAAACGCTAGAGCAGCAAGATAAGGAATCCCTCCAAGCTGCCTTTTATGACTTGCACACCGTGTTTAACCATGGGTTGCAGTTAAGGTACAGATAGCTTTTTTGTTTGTTTTTGTGCTTGTGGAAATTGATATATATAGTAATACTAATAGCAAAGTTAATCAATGCTTGGAGCTAAAAATGTTATGCCTGTCCTTGAAATTTGATTTTCAATTCCCCCCTCTCCTTATATGGTCAGCTTAGGATGCTGATCCTAAGATGGGGTCCCTCCCTCTCTCTCTCTCTCTCTCTCTCTCACTACGCCCAACTAAGAATATCACGCGCTAAGCCCCTACTGGTTTGATTGCCCCCTGGTGGTAAAATGCAGGCCCTAAGTTGCTCATTGTTAAAGAAACTTGAAGTATTAAAGGAGAAATAAACCCTGTTTGGGCTGAAAAATCGTTTTAAATTGCTTATCTGTATTAAACAGCTTTATATTAAGTATTTATTTGAAAGAAATTGCCTTTCTGAACCGCCTGGGCTATAGTATTTTTATATCCAAGTCCCCTGAGTCGAAAACGACTTGATTTTTTACTTTCAAGCGGGAGGTTTGCGGCAGTATATCGCGTAGGAGATGAAAGCGTGAAAAAAACGAGACAAACTTGAGTCATGACACCCCTGGGCACCGAAAGTGAAAGCAAAACAATGGCGAATTCATGGACTAGGAAGCTTCTTCACAGATCTTAGGCTTACCGTGTTATCAGTTTTGTTTCTAACATGACTTCAGAACACCAAAATGAACACACCTGATGCCCACTGTTCTAATCTTTGAAGAAAATGACGTCAATTATTAATATGACACATAAGTCAATAAAACGTCAAGGGTATGGCGTAGAGAACGATAGTGGAAAGTAGGAAAGTTAGGGGGCCTGTTCTTACCATAAAAATATCGATAAAACATAAAATAATTATCAAAATGCTGCCTATTTAGTTTTTTTCATATTTATAAAACGATCTTTATTCAAAACAACACGTCACAGCAGTAAATGTCAGTATAATTATAGTGGAAGACCGAATGGCAGAATTGTGCATTTTCATGCAACAAGCATAACATTTGGCATGATGTTATCTATGATCTTATGGTGTGTTTATCAATTCCTGACATAGAGACATTTGCAAATCAGCCTTTAACCCTTTCAGTGCCAAGGGTATTTTGGGGGCACAAAAATACTTTTCAAAGTTTTTTTAGTGGTATGCATTTTCATGAAATTTGGCATGCTAGGTTCTTATGGCATGTTTGTCTATTTCTGACAGAGGGACATTTTATATTTAGCCTTTAACCCTTCAATGCCAAGAACCTTTTGATCACGGGCAGTTCCAATTTTAAAAAAATTCTAGTGTTGTGTATTTTCATGTAATAAGCATGGAATTGGCTATGATTGTTTCTTATGGTGTGTTTATCAATTTCTGATGTAGGGACATTTGCAATTCAGGCTTTAGCCCCTTCAGTGCCAAAGGCATTTATTTGATTTTTTTGTTTATAGTGGTGGGCATTTTCATGTAACAAGCATAAAACTGGGCATGGAGGTTTCTTACCTTGTGTTTATCCATTTCTGACAGAGGGATATCTTCAATTCAGCCTTTAACCATTTTGGTGCCAAAGGCATTTTGATATCGGAATTTTAACAAAAAATTCTAGAATTGATCATTTTCATATAAAAAGCATGAAATTTGCCATGATCATTTTCTTTACGGTGTCTTCGTTAAATTCTGACGTAGGAACATTTGCAATTCAGCCTTTAACCTTTTCAATGCTAAGGACATTTGATCACAAACAGTAATAAATAAATAACATTCTGAATTGGGACTCGGAATGAGCAGTGTGTATGGCCCAGAAGATGGAACAGCAAAAAAAAAAATAAAAAAAATCAATACATAAAAATTCTAGTGGTATGCATTTTCAAGAAACAAGTATAAAAATTGGCATGATATTTTCTTATGGTGTGTTTATCAATTTCTGATGTAGGGACATTTAACCCCTTCAGTACCAAGGGCATTTTGATCGATGACAGCTATATTTTTTTTAATCTAATGTTGTGTATTTTCATGCAATAAGCATAAAATTTGGCATGATAATTTCTTATGGTGTGTTTATCAATTTCTGACATAGGGACATTTGCAATTCAGCCTTTAACCCCTTCAGTGCCAGGGGCATTTTGATCGCGAACAGATATTTAATTAAACAAAATTGTAGTGTTGGGTATTTTCATGTAACAAGAGTGAAATTTAACATGATGGTTTCTTAAGGTGTGTTTATCCATTTTTGATGTAGGGATATGTTCAATTCAGCCTTTAACCCCTTCAGTGTCAACAGCATTTTGATTGCGGAACTTCATTAGGGGAAGACAGGGTAAAAAGCCCATGGGCAGGTAAGAAGCCCATGTAAATTATCTCATGAAATAAAGAAAATGTAAGTCAAATTTGCCCATGAGACGAATGCTAAACATTAACACTCGTCTCATGGGCAAAATGTGACTGAAATTTGCTTCATTTCATGAGATAATTGGGGTGGGCTTTTTACCCCATCTTCCCTATATATGTCCTAAGCACTGACGGGTTAAGAAGCTTGGATTTTGTAACCAAGAGGTAGCTCCCGATGGCTCACATCTGTTTTCAATCACTAAACTAAAACAATCTTCCACAATCTTCTGTTAGTCACTTCAATTCAAGATATCAACATTTCCTAGTACATCCATCCCCCTACCTCACACACACACACACACACACACACACACACACACACACACACACACACACACACAAAACCACATGAGCACGCACACATGCACAAACACAAAAACACACACACATAAACACACTTGTGAACATGCGCACACACACATACACGACCATACACAAACCACATACATCACACAATCTCTCTCTCTCTCTCTCTCTCTCTCTCTCTCTCTCTCTCTCTCTCTCTCTCTCTCTCTCTCTCTCTCTCTCTCTCTCACACACACACACACACACACACACACACACACATACAGACTCACCCACAGACACATACATAGATCTTCACAGACATAATTTTCTAACAGCAAAGGTAACAAAACCTGTCTTTTTAAGAGGACAATAAATGTGATTGATTGAATGACTGATTGATTGATTGACTGAAAAGTGATCAACGGAAATAAACGGCTAGTATGTGGCAAGGAAAAGCAGCGATAAACTGTGGCAGAAGGATGAGACCAAGTAATGTTCACATGCAGTAGTCGACCAAATTCAGCAAGTGTGTGTCATGAGAAGAGGCCACGAAAAAGCTGAGCTGATAAGGACCTCCAACAAGAACATGTCTGCTAATGCGTGCCAAGTCGGTCGTCTCCGAGGCGGCAGATGCTATTCCGGCTGGCTGGGCTAGAATTTGTTTATAATGACCAATGCACACACACACACACACACACACACACACACACACACACACACATCCATCCACGCAGAGAGAGAGAGAGAGAGAGAGAGAGAGAGAGAGAGAGAGAGAGAGAGAGAGACAGAGAGGGAGAGAGAGAGAGAGAGAGAGAACGCTTCAACTACCACTCACATTCGCTTCCCCCCCTCCCTCCCTCTCTCTCTCTCTCTCTCTCTCTCTCTCTCTCTCTCTCTCTCTCTCACTCTCTCTCTCTCCCCCTCTCTCTCCCCATGTGTGTGTGTGTCTCTGTGTGTCTGTCTGCGTGCGTACGTTGTGTGTGAGGGTGTTTGTGTATGTGTGTTGGTGTATGTGGTCAGTCCATGCGGTTCGGTTGCTGTGGCTAATGGGGTATGAACGAGTTGGCGTCAATAATTGTGTGTGTGTGCGTGTGCGTGTGCGTGTGACGAGGTAATGGGTTAAAAGGCTAAGCCTCTAGGGAAGACTTTTAGTGTGTTAAATTTTCAAGTAGAAAATTTGCCTTTAACCCACTTCTCTAGGGTATGGGAGATGAGCAACTTTCCCGGCCCCTTTTCATCTAATAAATTTATATTTGTGCCCGGGTTCTGGCTCGTATGGTTGTAAGAAATACAAGTGGTTGAATTGCTCTAAATGGCAGACAGAGAGAAGTAGGGTTTTACATGAAATTACAAGACTCCCACTCTCATCAGTCTGACCAAAGGGTTCAGGATTATTTGACACTTGTATTTTATTTACTCCCAAAATCTGCATAAGATTATGCAACAATAATAATAAAGCAGCTCAATGGCGCCAAAACAAAATGTGAATGAAAAACAATGGAATCCGAAAGGATTTACAAGACTTTTGTCTTTCTAGAAGGTTAGCCCCAAGCAGGAAGGGTCACTTATTTTCAGTGTCCGGAGGAAAGTTCAAATGATTTTTGGCACTGTCGTGGGGACTTAACTCATGGCTGTGCTGAAGTTCCTCCGTAGGGATCGGCGAGTGCTGGGTTGGCTGGGCTTGCTCGTCAGATGAGAGTAGCTCCCAGTCGTTCCGGTTACGGCTTCGCGGGATGGCACGGTTCAAGCGTGGTCTCCTCGCGGATTCTGGGTGCGGCGGTCCCGTCTTGGTGCTTGTGAGTCAGGGATGATCTTCCTGCCCACGATGCCCTGCTGATAATCACAGGAGAAGGTGGATGTAGATCTCTATGGCTTAGAGACAAGGGGCTTCAGTCGGCAGGGCATTAGTGAATCCCAACCGGCTAGAAGGCTTCCCTTGTACAATAGCACTAGTTAATAAATAAACTGAATTTCAGTTAACAAACTGAGATCAGTAAAACATAAAAGGTGATCAAGACAACATCACTCTCCATCCAACACCTGGAAAGGAATGGTATCATAAAGTGCAAGATTGCGGCCCATAGGTTTCCTACTAAAAATAGACAAAAGGGTTAGTAGGCATAAAATCCGGTTCTGGTACCAAAAGAGTTAAAGTCAAAAACACACACACACAAATAATCAGTGCACATAAATAGAACAGAATGTTTACCACTTCTTTTCAATAACATATCTAGCTACTCCTTATTCATCATTGAACATAGGATCTAGATCAAAAATAGGATCAAACAAACAACCAGTCTCAATCACCAGCAATCAATAATACTCACTAGATGGGCTATTGTAACTGGCTGGGAGAGGGGTTGAGTCTGCAATGTTGCTCTAGCTAGGTTTCAGCGTCTTGTGTGAAAACTTTTTCTCACTACGCCAATTATAGCCTTCACTTTCAAACAATGAAAGCCTGTCATTGGTTTATAGCAATTGACACGTCACAAGATGATGCTATAATTTTATGCATACTAGTACCGAATAATCACGCGCCAGTTACATCCTTATCACGTGCCGACATTCAAATCCTTCTCGTGCTCGGAAAGGAAGGGTTCAAAGGGGACCGACCGTGGTTGTCACTTTCTTGTGATGGGTAATGGAGATCGGGGTTCAAAGAGATAACTGCCTTAATCAGCGTTCGTTTGAAGCAGCCGAGCAATTAACGTGGCGGTTGGTCGAGAAATGAAAAGGAGAGGGGGTGGGGGGGGGGGAGGGGAGAAGGGGGGGGGGGGTGTAGATAAGAAATAAAGAAAGCGGGTCGCGTGGGACACTTACGTCACAGTGCGTGCGCGCGCGCGCGTGTGTGTGCGCGCGCGCGTGTGTGTGTGTGTGTGTGTGTGTGTGTGTGTGTGTGTGATGTTTTATATCTACTGTTAATCCCCATTAAAACATTTGAGTTTCATTCAACTCTCTCTCTCTCTCTCTCTCTCTCTCTCTCTCTCTCTCTCTCTCTCTCTCTCTCTCTCTCTCTCTCTCTCTCTCTCTCTCAGCACGCACGTGTGCATATTACAACCCATTTCCTCATAAGGAAAGAAAGAAAGAAAACAAATAAAAAGAGTGTACAGACCAAAGAGCCGCAAAATAAGTCAACGCCCGTCTTGAATAGATCCGAAGAACGTCAGTGTAACAACATGTGACAGGTATTCTATAGTACTACAACATGCCGTTTGTATTATGCCCATTTAGATCTGTTTCATAGGAAACGTTTGAAAACTTTGTGCTATAATATAAAATTCATGTAAAACGGCAAAAGGAAGTTTTGCTAATTGTTAACATCTGAGATGTTTCGCCTTACTCACTTAATATCTTGACGCGATAAGCGTCAGTGACGTAGAATAGAATGTCACGATGCAACGAAACTAAATCAGATATTTCGCCCAAAACACTCTATAAGTCATGCGTTCTATGTTTGGATTGACTTCATATTTGTCCACGTTACCTGTAAAAAATCTTTTGTAAATATAGTGCTACGCATTTATTTTTCATAGGTGTTGATTCCTACTAAAACACATTTTTTTTCAAAAGTTTCGTTATTTCTGTTAGAAAAACGGACATGTTTTTCATCAAGAAATAAATTCGCAGTTGGTATTTAAAAGAGCAGTGTCTACTGCGAAATAAAATATATTTTAAACGAATGAACAACCTTTCCTTTCCTTACAAAAAAAAAAAAGAAACTTGTTGCACGAATTACTTTTTTTAAAAAGATTTAATTCGTTACAAATTCATAACGGCTAAGAAGCATGTCTAAAAAACGGCATAATCCACTTTAAGGTATTTCAGGGTCTGTAAAATTATAAGACAGTGTAAAAATGTGTAATTGACAAACTTCGTTTTTTTATCATTTGCGAGTTCTGTAATTCGGCCTTTTTTGAAAAACGCTCATATGGGACATTTGTAAATACAAATATGGTGGGAACAATACTGGAGGCAATGCCCGGAGGCAGTACGAAATCAGTAAAGTCCCGATTTTTTTTTTTTATCAATACAGATAGGTGTAGCGGTAACCACGCCTCGGTTAAACCTCATCGGCTATGGCACCGCTACAAGTGATAAGATGACTCTCTAGAGCATCGTAAACTGCGTGCGCGCGAGAGAGAGAGAGAGAAAATGGAGTTTTACGTCCTCTTGGTCTGAATCAGACACATATGGGACATTTGTAAATACAAATATGGTGGGAACAATACTGGAGGCAATGCCCGGAGGCAGTGCAAAACCAGTAAAGTCCCGATTTTTTTTTTGGTATTAAAACTGCGTGCGCGCGAGCGA
>CM065694.1:42637479-42652479 GCA_017654935.2 Phymorhynchus buccinoides
CTCAAACAAACATCCTAAAAAAACCTGCATAACATTATAATACAAAGGTTCCAAGATATTCAAGCCAAATCAAACGGCGGGTTTCCTCAATTTGCACTTTCAAAAGCACCACGCTGAACTCATTGTGGGTAATTTTTAGGTTTTGGGAGCCCTGCTCCCAAACATGGCTAGGTAAAATGCTCGATAGTTTACAAAGCGCTACTGAACACTAAACTCTGATTGTATTCGCACCTGGCATTTTAAATTGCTAGCAATTCTCTGCGATGATTTCACAGTCTCTCTTGTTGACCCTTGCCTTATAAAACGTGGGATTTATCATTAATTTCGATGTTGCGATTCCAAAACGCTTGAGAAGTTTAGCGATCAAATGTGTCGAGGCAACGCTATGGAAACAAGGGACCTCACTCTTAGACGAAGTTTATCCGCTTAGAACATTGTGATCATTTTCAACATCTGACCCGAGAAATGGGCAGCATTTGATAACGAACTCTCTCCATTCGTTTCTGGTTTTTTTCTAGACTTGGGAATCGATGATAGCTTGTATCATCGTTTTCTTCAGTTTGGCCCAAACGGCACACTAAACAGGCACGATGAATTCTTCTGCGTTTGCAGCCAACGGTACTGTAGCCGTGGTCGGTCATTGTTCGCGTTGCTTAGGGGAGGGCCGCTTACAGCACAGAAAAAAGCATAAACAAAGATGGTGTTGGTCCGATCAATATTTCCGGCCTGGTACGATCAGTCAGGCGTAAATAATGCAATTGAAAAAACGGCACAAAATATATTGCAATGAGTTTGTTGGTAGTTGTTAATTCACAAAAAGAAGTGTTTTGACCAAGTTTTGGGATACACGACATAATACCTTTAAGGGGTAGGTCCGTGCGTACCCCCCCCCCCCCCTGAAATCATAGAGAAATTACACCATGCTTGCGTCATTTTTTCCAGTGCCTTAAGGCAGTACTCTATAATTGTTTTGTTTGAGGCACTATTTATCCAAGTAATATATTTTTGGGTATCTCATCTGTTTCTTGATGGCGGCTTATTTTTTTCATATAATTTTATTCTTGTTGTTTCTTTTATTCCCCCCCCCCCCCCCCCCCCTCCACCACTCCCCTCGCCAGCATATTCTGGATGTAAGGGAGTCGACCTATCCCAAAACGAAAGTCCACGGAGTTCTGGGCCTTGAGCACTGCGGCACGGGTCAGGGCTCAGACGGAATGTGCATCACCACGCTGGTTTCGGTCTCCTTGTCCGAAGAGCAGGGGCTACCGCCGGTGCGAAACGCTTCGTACGCCTGGATGCCAGTCAAGGACCCAGTATGCTCCCTTGGGCTATGCAAAGCGTTGGAAGGCAGCATAGTGAAAATTGTGTGAGACTGCTTTTAGATTTTATTTATGGTGTTTTGACCTCTTTTGAATTTTTGTGTGATTTGAAAGCTGATACAAAAATACTTTTTTATTATTATGAATTTTTTGTCATTCTGTAGATACAGTAAACTGTCATGCTTTTTATGATTTTAATGATGAATAAATACCATGAATACTTTTATATGTTTGTGATTAAAAAATACACAAAAGTGATAAAGGCGTGTTTTTCTGTGATTCCAGAGATGCAAGATGTGATTTTAACATTATTTTTTGTGATTTGAAACATGAAAATAAATCTTTCTTCTTGGTTCTCGTTGTTTAGGCATTACATTTTATTTATTTATTAGTTTTTCGCTTTTCTTTTTGTCCTGACTGCCAACAGCTTGAACCAAACAACTGTGATTCAGTTTCTGATATTTTATGCTATATTATGTTATGTGATGTATACAGGCATGGGCGAATCGCAGAAAACCTGCTAAAGTGAAAATTTGACACCCCCCCTCCCCCCCCCAAAAAAAAAAAAAAAAAAAAAAAGAGCTGGGGTAAAAATTCGCTCAGGTGCCTAAAAATTATGTGTGTTAAAACCTATGCAATCGCTTTGCGGAACCGGATGTGAATGACTGAACAAGCAACTTCCCACCAAAGTTAGCAGTCGTGCGCGGCCTAGCTCACGCCACACGTTTCCAGATTTGTGATCCTAGTGCTTCTTTTTCTTCTTCATTTTGACGCCCAACTTCATCATTTTAGTTTGAGTCGACATCTTTCAAATGAAATGCAGAATCGGTTGGATATTCTTCCGCGAAACTCACTTTGCCCCCACTACCATGCCTGTGTAAAGTAACTAATGAAAGGATGTTTTATTGACATGTTTGATGTTTACTGTGGTGACAGTCCTGAGAAAACCATTGCTGTTGACGGGACTATAAACAATGTAAAACTAAACTAAAGTAAATGTGATGTGGATATTGTGTTTCCACATTTATGCTATTTGTTGTTGTTGTTGTTGTTGTCGTACTCCAGGGATCATCCCATCAGCCGAAGCACTTGAACACTATGGTACAAATGCACCAGCTAGGGATGAGAACATTACGTGTTCAAAAAGGTATGAAGAATTGTCATTTAATTTGGCAGAAGGTTAGGGTATCATTCAAGAAAAATTATACTAAATTTTCAAACTCGTTCGCATCTTCACTCACACAGACACTTATAAAAAATTGGAATTTGTTTATTATTTTTCTGTCATTTGATGAAGCGAACATTTGATGTAAAAGATATGAATGGAGTTTTTGGAAAGTTTTACGGAAAGTTGGGGAAGTTAAGCTAAGAATTATTCACTGAAGTTTTGTGTGATTACAGGCTGTCCTTGGAATGCAGTGAGTGAAAGTAATGCCACTCTTGCCTTCTGTTAACTCATTCGCATCGCAACAATTTGTAATTATTTAAAAAAACTCAAATCATTCCAGCCATGGACACAAACAAAACATTCATAAACAAAAGGAGAAATGAAAGAAGATTGCAGGTTTTTACTTCAGGTTTAGACATAGGGAAGTGGTAGATCAGACATTTTTATGTAGACTTTATATAGAAAAACTATCTACACTGATTGGTTCCCCCACAACGAACCACTACAAAAGCAAATCAGGGGCCAAATTGTGGTCCAAGGGAGTGAAGTCAGTTTAGAAGTGACCAAGGTGCACACAGATTTACTTCCCTTGAAGCAAATGCATAAAATTGACAGCTATCTATTAATTCTGGACATATACAGCCTTGAATGAGTTAAGACAAAGTTTCTCTTTAGAAAGAGTTCATTTCTTTTAAAAAAAATTCTGATATGGCAGGATCTCTCAATTCGACTTGCTTACTCTTTGAACAGTCATTGCATTATTAGCTGGTCTTCATACACATTAACCCTTTCACCGCCAATGTCGCATTTATGCACCACAATAGTTTAACAACACCCATGTCACTAAAAGGCATCAAAGCAGGGCCTGTTATCCAAATACCCTATTTTCTTAATGTTAGGAGTTAAGGATAAGCCTAATGCTATAAACGATACATGTCTAAGTTCCCAATGTTGCAGATTTTTTTTCTCTCCACCCAGTTATGGTTAATGGCATTTTTTTGGCAGAAACATGGCTGGTGGTGAAAGGGTTGAAATTGAGGTGTCTTTTTTTGGGAGGAGGTTTTGTGTCAGTGTGCTTTCTAGTGTTATCTGTTTGTGTTGTATCACAAGTTACTTTCTTCAGAGTGCTTAGCCTTGGCCTGACAGACCAAGCTGTAAGCGTTTTAAAGTTTGTCGATTTCTATAGGATAGTTTAAACTTTTATTTACGTTTGCTTCAGTGCAGAAACGTAATGCTTTGTTTTATCGTGTACTTAATATTATTTTATCTCTACGTTTCTCTTTGAAGGGGAGGGGTATTGGTGTTTGCTAGTGTCTGATTGTTTTTCTTTAATTCTTTTGTCTGTCCATTCAATATCTTGTGAGTCACTGGACACAATCACTTGACATTTGGTACGGTGGTGTACTAGTTCAAACTGATGTGTTTCGTCAAGTTGGTATTGTGTTGCGGCGAAGGGCATGTTGCAAGTACTTGGTGATATACCCTTGCCTATTTATACAGCACTTAGCCTTTGTTCCAGATCAAGATTTAACCCTTTCGCTGCCAGACATTTTTCAGCCAAAAAAATACCATTAAACTTAACTGGGTAGAGAAAAACAACTGTCTGCAATATTGGGAATTCCTCTGTGACATGTATAACATTAGGCCTATCCTTACCTCCCAAAATTAATAAAATAGGGTCTTCGGATAACAGGCCCTGATTTTGATGCCTTTTAGTGACATGGGTGTTAAACCATTGTGGTGCATAAATGCGACATTGGCGGTGAAAGGGTTAATCCTTTCACTGCCAATGCCGCATTTTTGCACCACAATGATTTAACACTCGTGTCATTAAAACTCTTGAATCAGGGTCTATTATTCAACAATGTGACCCTATTCTAAATGTGTCACAGAAAAATCCCACAATATTGCAGATGAAATCTTTTCTGTAACCAAATAAATTTGATGGAAATGTTTGGTTCAAAGATGGCTGGCGGTGAAAGGGTTAAGAAAGGCTTTTTTGGACAATCACTGAGTGATATTAACAGGGTGCTTTCCCCTGTTTTATGGTTATACGACAATCTCAGGAAAACCTAGTGCATTATTGTTTTTTTACAAGATTCATTCACATTTCTTATACACATTATTTTGCATATTTAAATTTTAATCATCATATGCTGTACCAAATATTTCTTGGACAAATGTTTTTTTTTTATAAATAAGTAAATATTATATTTATTTATTTTACTGATTATTTGCTGTTACTACATTGGAACCTCCCTTATAAGACCCCCCCATTATAAGACTCCCTCCCACGTAAGACCTACTTCTCTGAGACATTGCCCTTCTTTGTAAGTATTAAAATTACCTCCCTTATGCAACTCCCATTTCAGACCTCATTTTGGATGATTTTTAGTCTTGTAAGGGAGGCTCCATTGTAGTTATAAGTTTAAACATTTTTTCTTTTTTAAGCGTTTCATTTTGTTATGATATTGAAATCAAAATTGTATAACGATGAACTCTGTTAATATACCAAGATCTGTTTTTCTTTAAAAATAGAATTTGAACCAGTAAGAAATGTTAACATGTTTTTAAACATCCACCTTTCAGTATCTTCTAACTTCTTTACTTTACCTTATACACATCTGTAGTGTTACAAATTCGGGACTTTCCTGGAGTTGCACTGCCTCCGGGCATTGCCTCCAGGATCGTTCCCACCATCTTTATATCTACTAATGTCCCATATGTGTCTGTTCCAGACCGGAGGACGTTAAGCAGAATTTCTTCTTCTTCATAATTAGATCTTATTATAACTATGCATCTGTAGTGCTAAAAATTCGGGACTTTCCTGGAGTTGCACTGCCTCCGGGCATTGCCTCCAGGATCGTTCCCACCATCTTTATATATACAAATGTCCCATATGTGTCTGTTCCAGACCGGAGGACGTTAAGCAGAATTTCTTCTTCTTCATAATTAGATCTTATTATAACTATGCATCTGTAGTGCTAAAAATTCGGGACTTTCCTGGAGTTGCACTGCCTCCGGGCATTGCCTCCAGGATCGTTCCCACCATCTTTATATATATACTAATGTCCCAGAGATGTGTCTGAGACCGGAGGACGTTAAGCAGAATTTCTTCTTCTTCATAATTAGATCTTATTATAACTATGCATCTGTTTGCTAAAAATTCGGGACTTTCCTGGAGTTGCACTGCCTTAGGGCATTGCCTCCAGGATCGTTCCCACCATCTTTATATAGGATACTAATGTCCCATATGTGTCTGTTAGACCGGAGGACGTTAAGCAGAATTTCTTCTTCTTCATAATTAGATCTTATTATAACTATGCATCTGTAGTGCTAAAAATTCGGGACTTTCCTGGAGTTGCACTGCCTCCGGGCATTGCCTCCAGGATCGTTCCCACCATCTTTATATATACTAATGTCCCATATGTGTCTGTTCCTGACCGGAGGACGTTAAGCAGAATTTCATCATCTTTACTTTCACTGAAGTGGTTGGTTGTACATGTATTGTCTCTGTGTGTGTATGTAAGAGAGAGAGAGAGAGAGAGAGAGAGAGAGAGAGTAGAAGCAAAGTTTTATATCCTTGTGGCTTTTTCCCTTAGGGACAAGTTCTACTGGTACGATAGGAGGTGGGCAACGGCTTAAGCCCTTCCCGTGGGAATACTGGGGGTTCTTTCAGCAGAAATAGTTCCCCCATCTTCTGGAAGTTCTATGCTAGTAACTTTCCCTACTCTATCACTCTCTTTGACTCTGCCTTTTTTTCTGTCTTTTACTTTCTGGTGTCTACTTTTTTCTGTCTTATTGGTCCATTCTC
This sequence comes from Phymorhynchus buccinoides, assembly GCA_017654935.2. Classification (NCBI taxonomy): domain Eukaryota; kingdom Metazoa; phylum Mollusca; class Gastropoda; order Neogastropoda; family Raphitomidae; genus Phymorhynchus; species Phymorhynchus buccinoides. The sequence continues at coordinate 42,643,781 of CM065694.1, forward strand.
CTGCCTTTTAAAAAAATGATAAAACCCTTCCACATTTTTCCTTTTTACAATTTATGACATGCCAGGTTTTTTTTATATTGTTCACTGGCATCTAGGCGTGAGAACTTACGCACTTGAGTGGGCACCTGTTGTCCATTCTGCAGTGCATATATGCCTATATGGCCTTTTTTTATGCATCTTTTGCTAGTACTATGTATTTGATATCCTTTTTTGCTGTTTTTTTTATATAACCTGGATTCGATGAGTAGAGTAGTGTGGCTCAACACTTCCCAGCACTGTCTAGGTTTATGGGCTATGGGTTACAATGATGAAGGTGTCATGCAATACATTGTTTTATATTTTGGTCACTTTTTCAGGTTGTGTGTTTGTAAAGTAAATACATGTAGGATGTTGTTATCGACGTGTTTGATGTTTACTGTGGTGACAGTCCTGAGAAAACCCTTGCTGTTGACGGGACTATAAGCAATGTAAAAAAATAATAAAAAAATACTGGTGCGATAGTCTTCAAATTATGTGGGCCGATCGTGGAGGAAGGCCTACTTTAAGACCAGGTCAGCCCATGGAGACTCCATGCCATTGTCTAAACACCGCATCGATATCGAAGCCCCCAGGATATAGGATAGTTACGAAATTTAACAATAGGACTATTAAAAAGAAAGGCTAATGTTAAGATCAGCTCCCTCCGCTGTTCCAGGGTGAAGTTGGCCCACCATTCATTACCTTTTTCGTTAAGCTGAGACACGCGGGAACAGCTGATCTTAACATTTGCCAAAAGAATGGTGTCAATTCACACATGAAAATTGCCAAATAGCCAGAAGCGTAACCCATGGCACATGCGAGGAACACAATATCGACGACAGCCAGGACCTTGAACAAGAACACTGTGGCGTTGAATGAGGTTTCCGTCCTCCACAGTCAGCGAGAACACAATGCCCTACACTGCCACACATATACGAGTACCATACATAGCTTCAAGATATAGTAAAGCCCTGGATCATATTTGTTGTAGCCTGTCCTAGAGTCATTCAAGGCTGGTGTGGTTTCATTGTCCACCATGATACTTCAGGGCCGGATCTAGGGGGGAGGGAGGTGTGTGTGCTTTGGGTGCTGCAGCACCCCTCTCGGCTGTCAACGCTCTTAAGAAGTTCTGTTCTGAGCTCACAGGAGATGCCACAAAGCAGTTTTAAAATGTTGAAAACTCGTTTTCGGTCCCCCACCAGGGCTTTGCCCCTGGACCCCCCAAAAAAAGTTCAAGCACCCCCCCCTTCAAAAGTCTGTGATCCGGTCCTGTACTTGTGTTGTTTTGAATGTCTCCAAAACTCGTTACATTGTCCCCCATCTCTGCCGAAAATGCTATGCATGTATCACATTACCCCCTAAGGCCTACATTCTAGTGCTCCGTGACATACAAAACACTTACACCAGAGGCGTTTAATAATGGGGTGTGGCAGTGTATTTTTACCTCTATGAGATTTTTACCTCTAGCCGCATAGCCAATCAGAATCGTTTGTTTGTCCGCCATTGTGAATCATTACGAAACTAAGTGCATGGCTTTGTACATCGATTTCTCTGCAAATATGTAGATTTACACCCTCCTGCTCTATTTCTTGGTTCTTTCCGTTGTTTCAACTTCGTTAGGGATAGGGTTAGGGATAGGGTTAGGGTTAGTAGTAATCACGGGAGATAAGTAACTGTTCTAATGCGCATGCGCAGAGGTAAATATTTCATACGACTACTTATTCATCGTGACAGTGGAACTACAGATACACATTCCATTGATTGATAATTTATTAGACACAGTCACATGTTGAACTGTTTAGATTTTAGTGATGTAGATTCCAATGCTTGCGTGAGCATTTGTGTGTGTGTGTGTGTATTTTCATGTACACGCGAGTGTGTGTGTTTGTGTTCGTGCGTGTGTGTGTGTGACGATGTGTGTGTGCGAAATACACATGTTTATTGTGCTCTATATGCAAATTCTCTCTCTTTCTTTTGTATCTTTGATTTTCTTTAATTGTGTGTACTGCTGTCTATTGTTTTGATAGTAAATAATGATGAAAGTGATCAGTGTTGTTGTCTATTGTTTTGATAGTAAATGATGAGAGCGTCTATTGTTTTGATAGTAAATAATGATGAGAGTGATCATCACTGCTGTCTATTGTTTTGATAGTAAATAATGATGAGAGTGATCATCACTGCTGTCTATTGTTTTGATAGGTGCGAAATACACATGTTTATTGTAACTACATGATACATACCTTATATGCTCTATATGCAAATTCTCTCTCTTTCTTGTCTATTGTTTTGATTGATTTTAAAGATGAGATTGATGTTTTATTTACATGATCAGTGATCATCACTGCTGTCTATTGTTTTGATAGTAAATAGATGATCAGTGATAGTAAATAAAGATGAGAGTGATCACTGCTGTCTATTGTTTTGATAGTAAATAATGATGAGAGTGATCATGAGAGTGATCACTGCTGTCTATTGTTTTGATAGTAAATAATGATGAAAGTGATCAGTGTTGTCTATTGTTTTGATAGTAAATAATGATGAGAGTGATCATCACTGCTGTCTATTGTTTTGATAGTAAATAATGATGAAAGATGAGAGTGATCATCACTGCTGATCAGTAAATAATGATGAGAGTGATCAGTACTTGTCTATTGTTTTGATAGTAAATAATGATGAGAGTGATCATCACTGCTGTCTATTGTTTTGATAGTAAATAATGATGAGAGTGATCATCACTGCTGTCCATTGTTTTGATAGTAAATAAAGATGAGAGTGATCATCACTGCTGTCTATTGTTTTGATAGTAAATAATGATGAGAGTGATCATCACTGCTGTCCATTGTTTTGATAGTAAATAATGATGAGAGTGATCATCACTGCTGTCCATTGTTTTGATAGTAAATAAAGATGAGAGTGATCATCACTGCTGTCCATTGTTTTGATAGTAAATAATGATGAGAGTGATCATCACTGCTGTCCATTGTTTTGATAGTAAATAATGATGAAAGTGATCCCCCCAAAAAAAAAAATCAAAAAAAATCCAATGCTTGATAATATTTGAATGTTGTTTCCTTGGTGCAACCCCGCTTCCCCTTTGTTTGTGCCTACTGGGTATTTTAACCCTTTCACCGCCAAAGTCGCATTTTAGCACCACAGTGATTTAACACCTATGTCACTAAAAGGCATCAAATTGGGGTCTATTATCCAAAGACCCTATTGTCTTAGTTTTGGGAAGTAAGGACAGACCTTATTTTATATACACTACTCACAAAAAGTTAAGGATCACTATGAGAAAACAGGTGCGCAAGAAACTCCGTTCGCTCCTGTTATTTTTTTCTCAGTCAAGCCAAATTGTTATGAATTCTTGTTCAGCTGTAAGTGGGCGATGTTGTGTTAGTGGAAACATTGCACGTGATTCTCTATTACTGAGCTTGGCAGCAAAAGAAAAAGCGGAAACTTGCGAAAAAGGACCTTGTTTTGGATCGTTCTGCATGAACACATTGCACAAGCCAGATGGAAAAACCATTATGCACGTGCAAGCACTGCTGTTTATGTGTGAGATGCTGTCTCTTGCTTGGCTTTATAAGAAGACATACCACCAGTATTAGGCCTGATTTGACAATGCCTCCACGACGAAAATTGAGCGAGTTGGATAGGGAACGAGCTGTTGCATGGTTCCAAGATGGTGTTCCCAAGCGAGAAGTGGCCAGGCGACTTCAGGTGTCCATCTCGGTCATTGTCAGACTGATTCAACGCTTCACAGCCACTGGGAGGGTCCATGAAAGACGCAGATCTGGTCGACCGAAGAAGACAACTCCACGTGAAGATCGTCTCATTGAACGACAAGCCCTGCAGACAAGAACAGCCTCTTCCAGCATCATTCGAAGGCAGCTGAGGGTGGCTACTAACATCAACATCAGCCAGCAGACCATACGGAACCGCCTTCATGGGTTTAACCTCCGTTCTCGTCGCCCAGCTGTACGGCCACGCTTAACTCCAGCCCATAGGGCAGCACGCCGCGCCTTCTGCAGACGTCACGTGAGGTGGACACGTCAGCAATGGTCCCAGGTCCTGTTCAGTGATGAATCACGCTTCACCCTGAACCACAACGACGGCCGACTGAGGGTCTGGAGGCGCCCAGGGGAACGCTTTATTGACGCCACTGTCCAAGAAAAGGTGGCCTTTGGTGGAGGTTCTGTAATGGTCTGGGGGGCCTTCAGCCTTCACCACAGAACACCCTTGTATCATGTACAGGGTAACCTGACTGGCCTCCGATACCGGGATGAGATCCTTCGACTGCTGGCTGTGCCTACACTGCAGCAGATGGGACCGCCGGCTGTCTACCAGGATGACAACGCTCGCCCCCACAGGGCAAGGGTGGTCAACGACTTCCTGCAGCAGTCTGGAGTCAACAGAATGGAGTGGCCAGCATGCAGTCCCGATCTCAACCCGATTGAGAACCTCTGGGATGAGCTGGATCGCAAAGTGAGGAGCAACCACCCCCCTCCCAGGGATGCCCAGCACCTCTACCAGATGCTGCAGGCTGAGTGGCAGGCGCTTCCACAGAGGATCTTCACCACCCTGGTCAACTCCATGAGGACTCGCTGCGTCGAGTACCAGAACAGCCATGGCGGATACACGCATTACTGAACTTTTGGGAGCATCAGAATGCCCTGTCTTGTGATTTCAATGACTTTGGGAAATCAAATTTCGATACGTACCCACTTTGATCAAATGTACAGACCAAACGATTGCTCGAAATTGAAGGCAATTGTGTATCGTTATCACTAAAGCATTGAATTAAATGTTGGCCAAAATTCAACGCATTGGCTTTCTTATTTGGAAAGTTATGAATTAGTTTGCAAGTGATCCTTAACTTTTTGTGGATAGCTTATATCACGGAAGAATCCCCAATACTGCAGATGGATTTTGTTCTCTACCCAGTTAAATCTAATGGACATATTTGGCTGAAATATGGCTGGCGGTGAAAGGGTTAATGCGTCTGGGATACCAAGATTGGCATGCACGTTAGCAGCCCTGGACACTTCCTCGCCCATGCCACAGTTGCTGGAGTATGTCAAAACAGGGGAGGCATGGTCCAAAGGCAGTTCCGGGAATCCTGGCTGATCAAGCACCTGGAACCGCATCACCAGCTGGCCTCAACTGATTTGCTGTTTCCAAACAAAGAAACCTTTCATCTATCAAACAAAGCCTGTCGTTTTCCGTTCAAACCACACGGGTTGTCCAGAACACCCCCAACCGAAAGTAATATAGTGTTGCTAATGTCACAGCTGTTCCACCCCATACAGAATCAAGCTATTTAAATAAAAGACTGAATTTAGATAAAAACTGCACCAAGCTTTTGCTTGTAAACATATTTGGGCTGTATGTTCTTCCTTGTATTTTTAATATATTTCTTCCATCAGATTTATGGTAAAAACTTATTTTGTTCAGCAGTATACAACATATTTAGTAGAAAATGTTCTTGAATAAAACACAAACATAAATAAAATTGCCCATGAGTGAACATCTAGCAATATCCACTGAATATAAGAAATGTTGTCACATACTACAACATATTCGTGATTGTAATTTATGAAAAGCAACTTATGGTAAACTAAAGTTGGCTTGAAACAACTTCTGAACATATATAAATAAACTAAATGTTCCTCCCGAAACAGCTGTGATGTGGGCACATCACTGGTTGGGAACTTGGGCATGGTGCTCATTTTACATGCAAAGTTGCCCGATTTACCAACTACCTCTTTCTCTTTCTCTCTTATTATAGCAAACAACGACACGACAAGTGTAAAGTGACGCTATTTTATTCACAAGACACAAAATAAAGATCATGGATATTTCGGCGAATGCGCCTTGATCGACATAGACAAACAAGAAAACAGCAAACAGCAAATAATTATAGCAAAAGGAGCAAAGAGCAGGCAATAAAAGGAGCAAAAAATCAACAAGATCAAAAAACAACATTTCCCCTCTACAGTCCAATGCGTAAATGATACAAACAAGTTGAAACCAAAGAGCAAGGCATCCATTTGTGAACACAAATGGTGTATGTGGTCAGTCCGTGTTTTAAGGTTAATTCTGATCGCTTCGATCTCGGCCTTTTGGCTAAGACAGTGATTCAGGAACATAAATGTTTGTTTATACCCTGGTTGGTTTGTTCAGCCTGTAGTACATGGCGAAAGCCGATACGCGATCACAATAATCAATTACATACAATATTTCGCATCAAATATCCAAATACATGTATAAACAAAGACACGCTAACGAAATTCTTCTCGCAATACGATCATATAATACTCAACTACATACAATACTTCGCATCTTAAAGGCTTTGTACATGCATACAGCCAAACGCTTGATAGTAATTTCATTTTTTGAAGCCATAAGCATAGAAAGGCGGAAAGAAGATGGATGCCTAAAATATTTTTGATAAATATACTGATTCATAAGGTTACTAAAAACAGGACAATATAGTACAAAATGAACTTCGTTTTCAACACCATTTTTGCATAAAGGACAAATAAGATCGTGTTCACTATGTTTCTTATAACAAAGAGAATGAACCAACAAATCAGAGAGACCAAAATAATCTGAACTGGGTCATTATATATCGATGGCTTGGAGTCAAAGCGGACTATCTTTAGATAGTCCATTGACGTATTATTTAACTTATTGAGAAAACTAATAACTTGTATAAAAAAGGACTGCAGTAATGTAACAAGGGCATCGCCGAGCGGCAGACATGTCCGTCACCAGCAATGCCACGCACTTGCGACACCCCGTAGAGTGTCACATCCTGACACAAAATTGGAAGGGATTCTGTCTTCTAGTTCACGAGATACAGCTTGAAGAAGAAACATATAGCTCAAAGAAGGAAATTTCGGTTTTCAAGGTCACACTTCAAGGTCAAGGTCAGCATGGCGATAATTTATGCTTGGATGTTTTCTTCTCTAGGGTATACAGTACCACACACAATCTGAAGCGCTTCTGTCAAGTACCAATGTGGAAATTATGGCTTAAAACCCAATGTGTAGACCCCTACCACTTTCAAGGCCTACTGATCGCCCAGACCGTGACCTTGACCTTGATCTGTATGCCACCATCAGAACGGGCATAAGCCAAAGTACCTTCATGACAAAGTTGAAGACTGTAACACTAACGGTGTGGGAGTTATGGCCCCTGAAAGATTTTCGGTTTTCAAGGTCGTACGCCAAGGTCAAGGTCACGACGGCAAAATGGTTTGCGCGGATGCTTTCCTCTCATGGTGACACACCAGCACAAAAAATTTGACGTGATTCGGTCAACCCGTTCGAAAGATATCCTTGGGACAGACAGAAGGAGAAAAAAATGACCCTCCGATTTTCAGGCTCCAGCGATCTTTTTGACCTTGACCTTGACCTTGATCGGTATGCCATCATCAGAACGGGCATAAGCCAAACCACCTTCATACCAAGTTTCAACATCCTATGTTGATCGGTGCCCGAGATATGGCTAAAAATAGATTTTTCGGTTTTCAAGGTCGTACGTCAAGGTCATGGTCACGACGGCAAAATGGTTTGCGCCGATCTCTTCCTATTAAGGAGGCACACCTTCACACAAAATTTGACGCGATTCGGTCAAGCGGTCCGGGAGATATCCTTGGGACAGACAGAAAAAACCCCAACCAACAAACAAACAAACAAACAAAAATACAAACCAGCCCATCGCAATAGTCCGATCACCATACTGCACAACAGGTTGGACCTGAGAATCAAACAATTTGAAACAAAGTTCTAATGATTTATTTTCTAAAGCTGATAGTCGTTGCATAATACATAGCAATGCACGCTTGCCTCTACTAGCTAGGTCTTTATACAAGCAACAGTGAAACTTAATTGAGAGAGAGAGAGAGAGAGTCATTTTCTTTTTCACGAAAAGGGCAAGCTTGTATATTGCATTAAAAAACCGATTTTAATTAAAAATCATTCGGCTGTCTCATAAATGGCACTCAGCAAAAATACTATGCTTGATCCACAGCTGTTTCGGGAGGAACATTTAGTTTATCTATCTTTTTATAAGTTTTTTCAAGCAAACTTTAGTTAACTATAAGTAACTTTTCATAAATAACAGGCGAGAATATGTTGTAGTATGTGACAAGATTACTTATAGTCAGTGGATATTGCTAGATTTTCACTCATAGGCAATCTTATTTATGTTTGTGATACTAAGTATATTATTTCTACTAGATATGTTGATTGATACTGCTCACAAAAATAAGTTTTTACCATAAATCTGAGGGAAGAAATATATTTGAGATACTATGTAGAGCATACAGTCAAAATATCTTTACAGACAAAAGCTTGGTACAGTTTTTATGCAAGATTTCTAGATTCAGGCTTTTAACTAAATAGCTTGATTTTGTGTGGGCCGGAACAGCTGTGGATCATTTCATGAAAGTGTCTGGAGTGTATTCTTGTTTCATGAAACAGCCAAAAAGAAAAACACAATTCACAAACTTGCAAAACTTTTAAATTTTGACAGGACCTGGGCTCTGTTTCGTCGTGTCCGTAACGACCTTACAAATAAAATTAGAATAAGAAAAGTTGAGTATATATCGGATTTAGATAACCGTATTTCTTCCCCAAATCGTTTTGGCTCTAAGGATTGGTGGAAGCTTGTAA
>CM065694.1:42657479-42687479 GCA_017654935.2 Phymorhynchus buccinoides
GGGAAGTAAGGATAGGCCTTACTTTATACATGTCACAGAGGAATCCCCACTATTGCAGACGATTTTATTTCTCTACCCAGTTAAGCTTAATGGAATTTTTTTGCTGAAAAATGGCTGGCAGCGAAAGGGTTAAAATCAAACCACCAAACGGACTGTAGACAGAATCATCAAGAGGGACAAGACATAGTGTGTTTCAATATGTAATGGGGGAGAGGCGTGGTTGAGGGTGAAGATTTTGAATGGTATGTGTGGGGAAGGGGACGGGGTGGTGTGTGTGTGTGTGTGTGTGTGTGTGTGTGTGTGTGTGTGTGTGTGTGTGTGTGTGTGTGTGAGAGAGAGAGAGAGAGAGAGAGAGAGAGAGAGAGAGAGAGAGAGTGTGTGTGTGTGTGTGTGTGAGAGAGAGAGAGAGAGAGAGAGAGAGAGAGAGAGTGTGTGTGTGTGTGTGTGTGTGTGTGTGAATGAGAGAGAGCCAGAGAGAGAGAGAGAGAGAGAGAGAGAGAGAGAGAGAGAGAGAGTGTGTGTGTGTGTGTGTGTGTGTGTGAGAGAGAGAGAGAGAGAGAGAGAGAGAGAGAGAGAGAGAGAGAGAGAGAGAGAGAGTGTGTGTGTGTGTGTGTGTGTATGCGTGTGCGTGTGCGCTCGTGTGTGTGTGTTTACATTTACGAATGCAGCATTTTGTTGTAGTTACCTACTATTTGCTATGTTTTACTATATGCTAAGGCTTTGTTTGTTCCAAAGAGTCTCTATGCCTTACATGCAAATGTGGAAATTATCGGAACAGAAGTTGTTATGTCTATTTCTTGTGTCGGCATAATATGATATCTGATATGTTACATTGTAGTAGTAGTATACAACCGGGAAATTGTTTGATGTCATAGCAGCTCGTCCTCTTGTTCACCCCAGTCCCTTCATATGCATTGTGATCTAAGGCCGATATACATTAACCATTTCCGAGTTCTCTGTGTAGCCTTCTTTCGTTCGTGCGCAGCACAAAAAAAAGAAAAGAAAACAAATTTGTCCTCTTATTTGACAAAGGGTAGTGATATAAGACGGTAGAGTGATCTCATTAGGCCGTGTACACACATAAGCGGATATTCCATGAGGAAACCCGTGCGCAATCCATAAATAAGTGAAACAAAGAAGGGAAAAGATTTGCGCCTGTCCGAATTTCCCCAATACTGTATGCGTACACTTTTATCCTTCTTTCTTCCACTTATTTAGGGTTTTCCGTACGGAACTTACCCGTCTAATGTGAACCTGGCGTTACTGTCGCGTGCCTGGAAGGTTCACCAAAGTCAACTAATCCCCAAGTCCACAGCACGAAAATTATGGAATGCCTCGTAGTTTGGTGTCATACGCTGTGACATAATTGCTGTCGAAAACTATAGGTCACGCAGTTCTCTCTTCCACTATAATATTTATCCCGCAGGGCCGGTGTCGTATATAATACTGTCGCTCATAAAATTGTGTCGCAGCTTATTCGTGAAAAAGTGTCGCTGAGCGACATTATTTTATGAAAAATTGATGCGCGACAGGATTTCACAAGAAATGTCCATAAAATGGCGTCGCTGCCTAAAAATAAAATCGTGTCGCAGCGACAGCATTTCACGTCATACTGTGAAATACTGCTGCCAAAAGTCATACGACCATATTTCACAGAAAATATTAACTCTAGCAGCAACATTTCACGTGGAAATGTGTCGCAAGCGACAGTATTTACTGACTACAATATTTCACAGTGTCCTGTCGCAAAAAACTGTCGCAAAATTTGGAGCGACAGTATTTTAAGGCATGAGACAATATTTTATAGTACATTGTTTGTGAAAATTTGTCGCGCGACAGTTTTTTTCAGAATTAATATCGCTGCAACAGTATTTCACGTGAAATGCTATCGCTGCGACATGATCCCACGGCGACAGTATTATATACGACACCGGACCTAAGTGCGAAGCACCAAGACCCCTAGGGGGGTTCGGGGGCATGCTCCCCCAGGAATATTTTTAAATCCGAGAAGTAAAATAGTGCAATCTGGGCGTGAAGCAAAGGACTAATGCCATTGTTGTTCATACCCCTATTGAAACGGGTGCACCACACTTCGCCAAAGCACACTTCGCCAAACCTTTGATGTTCACTCTCGGCACCGACAACCCCTCCCCAAGGCCGCTAGTGCACGAAAAGTAACATCTCGCCAAAAACCACTCTGCTCAGTTCGCCAAGAAATGACTGGTAACTGGTAACCCTAACCCTAACCCTAAACCGAATTTTTACCCTTTTATGAAAGTGTTCATCAATGCTTACCCTTTTATGAAAGTGTTAATCAATTAAAGATATCTTTGGCGTTGTGGTTTGTGGCGAAGTGTGGTTTGGCGAAGTGTGGCTTGGCGAAGTGTTATGCCGGGCTAATGATTTGGCGAAGTGTGGTTTGGCGAAGTGTGGTTTGGCGAAGTGTGGTGCACCGATTGAAACATGTTTTGAACCATTAAGTACACATCATGCTGCTTCTACACTGCTAGGTAGGGGAAGACGGGGTAAAAAGCGCATGGGCGGGTAAGAAGCCCACCCCAATTATCTCATGAAATAAAGAATATTTCAGTCAAATTTGCCCATGAGACGAATGCTAGACATTAACGCTCGTCTCATGGGCAAAATGAGACTGAAATTTGCTTCATTTCATGAGATAATTGGGGTGGGCTTCTTACCCGCCCATGCGCTTTTTACCCCGTCTTCCCCTATAGCCCGCGAGGAAATTGAGTTGCCGTTCGGCGACATGAATTGTTGTTTTGTTAGGAAAAAGGGTGGGGGCTGCAGCCCCCTAAGCCCCCCCCCCCCCCCCCCCCCATTAGGTCCGGCCCTGATCCCAATGTTTAGTTAATTATGATTCAACACGTGATAAAAAAAACCAAACCCACCCAAAAAACCCATTTGAGTTATTGCGTGGCGGACTGACGCTCCGCACATTTCAAACGCTAAGCTACGTTGTAGAGAACAAAGACTCTAAAAGGGTAAGATGGACTACTTAAGAGTTACGGCGAGCCGGGCTGATAGAGTTATCGTTAGTGGGGTAGTTATCCAAAGTATAACTGACTCATGAAAAGATAACTCTCTCAGGTTTGGAAAAAAGAGTTAATGTAACCTAAATGTGTCACGTTTAAAAGGGACATAACCAGGTGTTTCTGTCCTCTTTGATCACAACTAATATTGTGGCGGTACCATAGCCGATGAGGTTTTAACGAGGCGTGGTTACCGCTACACATATCTGTACTTTTTTAAAAATCGAGACTTTGCTGGTGTGGCACTGCCTCTGGGCATTGTCCCCAGTAATGTTCCCACCATCTTTGTATTTACAAAATGTCCCATATGTGTCTATGACCGAGAGGACGTAAAACACCATTTTTCATTCTTTCTGTCCTCACTACTCATATAGGGAAAAGGGACCGGATGTTAGTCTTTCTTTTCAGTGTCTTTGGTAGAGAATAACACCATCGTAGACTAATCAGAACAGATTTCCCTGTATAATAGGATTTGTATCAGTTGTGGACTTACTCGTCAGTCATCCTAGCACACTATTACACGAACAAATCGCAAGTAATTTATAAAAGGTTATGTTATATTGCGTAATAACTTTTATACATCACGTAATAAAACACAACAAAAAATCTACAGCCATACAGTAGAGACACGAGTATGACAGAATTGGGTGACAATAGAGACGACATTGAAAGTAATTTAGAGAAGAAATTACTGGACAATGGATTCTTCCTCTTCTTCTTCTTCTGCGTTCCCAGGCCATATGGCCATAATGGATAAGGTACATATGTGTCCGGTTTTCAATTTTCACTGGTCTCCCCGCACACTGCGCACAGCCGACACATTCCGATTTCGGAGGAGCTCAAAGGAGACAAATTATTTGGAATATTTTTTTGGAAAAAAGGCAGGAGAATGAGGCCAATAAGTCAGAAAGATAGTAGATGACAGAAAGCAAAGGGAAAAGGCAGAGTCAAAGAGAATGGCAGATTAGAGGAAGTTACAAGCACAGAACTTCTAGAAGGTGGGGGAACTATTGTTTACGAAAGACCCCCCGGTATCCCCACGGGGAAATGGATTATAATGCCACATAACAAAAGATCTGACGATGGCTTGGAGTCAAAACGGACTATCTCTAGATAGTCCATTGACGTATTATTGGATTTACATGTATTACAAAAACTAATAACTTGTATCAAACAGTGACTGCAGAAATAGAAATTTGCTTTTTAAAAAAATATTTCAGCAGCCTTTTTTTATTTTTAATACAAGTTATTTGTTTTCGTAATAAGTTCAATAATACGTCAATGGACTATCTAAAGATAGTCCGTTGTGACTCCAAGCCATCGCAGATTCGGGGTCATTTCACTGAGGAAGATTAGAATAATTAAGGGGATGAAAAATGGTGGGGGGAAAGAAGATGGTACTTGTGATGGCTACGCACTAAAAGGGAGAAGGAAAGTGGTGGGGGTTGGGGGGGTAGGGGGGGGGGGGGGGGGGGGGGGGGGGGGGGGGGGGGGGGGGGGGGGGAGGGGGGGGCAGAAGAACCAATAGAAAAAAACCCTGGGATGAGAGACTTAGTGCGATTTTTCTCACGCCAGAGGGCATGACGCTCGTGTGGGGCTAATCCTCTCTATTTTATTAGTTGGGGATAAAGAAAGAGAGAGAGACAGTGAGTGGTCCTACCATCACTCTCTCTCTCTCACTACGCCCAAGTAAGAAAATCGCGTGATAAGCCCCTAGTGCATTGACTGCCCTCTGGCGTGAAAAATATCGCCATAGGTTGACCATTATATGGAGTTATATAATATGCAGTGTAGCGAAAGCTACCTAGCACATAAGTGTACCAACAGCGGGAGCAACAACATAGTTACGAAGCAGTTCAGTCGCTGAACAGAGCGAGAATCGTGAAACATAATCTGCCACTTGGTCAAGGTCTGTTGTACACTGTTAACATTATTCGCGAGATATTTCTATGACTTAAAATTTATCAACCAAAAACAGGAATGGTTCCAGCCAAAAAAAAAGTATATAAGTGCATGGCTTTGTACATCGATTTCTCGGCAAATATGTAGATTTACACCCTCCTGCTCTATTTCTTGGTTCTTTCCGTGGTTAGGGATAGGGTTAGGGTTAGGGTTAGATGGTCTTTTCTTTTGCCACAAGCATCTGTTTTTTTGGGGGGTCAAAATCATCTCTCTTTTTTTAGCATTAAATCGCTGCCTATTTCTATTCCCCCATGGCAACACAGTGATAGCCTACTCTTAAAGATCCACCACATCACGTGTCAAAATCACGGGTTTCACGTGTTTTCCCTAGCCCTCTTATAACTGGAAAGAAATCTTGTTTTGACCAAGTCTGACTCCCATATAAATGGCCCCAAATTCAAACCGAAACATCAGTTTATAGAGCAGTCTCAATTTGAAATTGGGCTAATTTGTATGTGGGTCACAGCAATCCAGAAAAAAGGGACTTAATCGTGGTGCGTCACTGGGTCTTTAATACGACTGTGTTGCCAAGGGGACATAGACATATCTTGTGAATAGTGTTAACGTGTATGGCTTACAGCTCACTGTGATGCCATGGGGAATTATTTTGTGAATAGTGTTAACGTGTACACAGACCTTAATGGCATCCAGATAAAAGACAAAATGTGACATAAAGTGCTGTGTGTGTGTGTGTGTGTTAAATATTCTTGTCTGAGAGAGTGCGAATGTATCATGGACAAGGCAATGACAGCTGTAAACAAACTTCAACCCACGTTTCCGAAAACAGTAGTTGCACCCTCTGCTTTCGAGGGTTGGGACTGACGAACAGCGCGTTTGTACCTGTCAAAGCTTGGACTGTGCATCTTGTTTATAGTACAAATGCAGTGCTGGATGATCAAACCTTTTCAATGGAGCATCTGTCAAGTTCATGGGACAAAACCTGGAAGTTATGAATGTGGTTTTTTTACACGATGAAACACTGAAATAATTGATTGTTCGTATGTTGTGAAACACGTGAAACATTAATAATGCGAGAGTGTCTATTATCCAGGCCACCATTTAACCTTTATGGTTGAACAATACGTTGCACACCACTGTCCATTCGTTTCTGACAGAACGTTACCAATTGTTGCGCGTTTATCTCCCTTTATCAAGGTCCTCTACGACACCTATTTACCTAGCTCAGTGCTCATGACAGGTACTGCGGAATAAACCCAGAAGCCTTAACCTTTATGACTTTCTTTCTTGCCTTTTGTGATGATGTTGAAATGAAGCTTACTACATAATACATAGATTGTGACAACTGCAA
Organism: Phymorhynchus buccinoides; assembly: GCA_017654935.2. Classification (NCBI taxonomy): domain Eukaryota; kingdom Metazoa; phylum Mollusca; class Gastropoda; order Neogastropoda; family Raphitomidae; genus Phymorhynchus; species Phymorhynchus buccinoides. Next base: position 42,663,798 of record CM065694.1, read on the forward strand.
CCAACACAACATCAAAGAGTTCTATGTGGGAGAGAAACTGGAAGACATGTAAAGAAAAGACTGGGGGAGCACCGACAGGAGTCGTCCCCGGTGGGCGAACATCTTGACCGGGCAAAGCACGACTTCTCTGAAGACAGAGTCTCGGTGCTGGAACGCGAGACGAACTGGTTCTGCCGAGGAGTGAAGGAGGCCATTCATATCGCGGCCACCAAACCCACGCTGAACAGGGACTGGGACAGACACGTCTTGCCAGCGGTCTACAACTCCCTTATTCAGTCACACGTCGAGAGTTCATCTCACCGGCGTGTTGACTGAATTCCAAGTCTCCACCTTCAGTGTGCAAGCGCTGAGGAAGCCAGGCGGACGCTTGGCGAAAGCTACGAGTGAGTAGAAACTGTATGGGTTGAGATAATAAGTTTAATTTTTTGTTCGTTATATATTATACTTAACATGTGCATAACCTGTTTATCAACCCAAAAATCAGTTGTGAAGTTTAACTATTTTATTAAGTTTAACACAAAAATGCGGATACATTGTACGTGTACTTTAAATGCACATTCAAAGATAATTTTAAAAAACAATTGATTTTGAGTGGCACATTTTTGAGAGAAAGAAACTTAGCCCCTGAGCGCGTGTATTCTGCACTAATGAACTTAAACAATAAAGGATGATTTATGTAGCTGTTGGAGAAAATGATAGCCTCTGTTTCTAGGGTTTAGAAATATTTAGGAATAGGAATATTGTTTATTTTGATTGTGTCATCATGAACTTTGGCATGCCCAATATGACTTTTACCACATACACCTTCGTGGAATTTAGTTACAGAAACTTTATGCATGGACATATTTTTGTGAATGCGTCTTTGCCTTTATCAATAGGGTTATATGCCTACATCAGCATCGCAAGATTTGTCCAATCATCTTCTCCCCAAATATAGACTGCTACAATATGATTGATATTCCGTTTGACTTTTGAAAGAAACAAACACACCCAACAACAACGTAGTGATAGTTTCGTAGCATGATTATCGTTTATAATGTCTTAGCCAAGCATCTTTAAACAAGGATTCTGATCGCTTCTCGGCCTTTTGGCTAAGACAGTGATTCAGGAACATAAATGTTTGTTTATACCCTGGTTGGTTTGTTCAGCCCGTCGTACATGGCGAAAGCCGATACTCGACGTTAAACTGAACTTCCATCCATCTTTAAACCACCGTGACAGATTGGTGTACCGTAATGACTTTGGTGTGCTGACATGGATGACAAAATGCGGTCAATGTTTGAAGATTTCCTAGGAAACAGCAGCATGATGATGAACGATGAAGCGCTTGCACAGTTTGAAGACTTTATGGCAGAGTATAAGGTCATTATAATAAATATGTATACAAATGCTTTCGCGTGTATACCTTTTCTGGCAGTGTTGGGCATTGTAGGCAATGTGTTCTCGCTGACCGTGTGGAGGATGGAGACCTCGTTCAACGCCACAGTGTTCTTGTTTAAAGTCCTGACTGCGGTGGACATTGCGTACCTCGGAAGCGTTGCCTGCCATGCTATTTTCATTATGAAAAATTCTCCTAAGTTTGTAATTTATTACGATGCTATTTTCCTTTTGATTGCCTGGCATTCAGCCAATTACACACAGCTGGTGTCTGTCCACGTGACCTTACTGATTGCCGTCAGCCGTTGGATCGCCGTCGTCTTTCCCTTTCGTGCACAGCAACTGGTGACGTCATGTCGGATCTACCTGTCCTGTGCGGTCATTCTGACTTACTGCGGAGTCTTCGAGGCTGGTCAGCATTACTTTGACTTTGAAGACCTTTTTTCTGACGGCCACTTTCACACCGTGAAGCAGTGTGTGGGCTTAATATTACCATTACTATTGTTGTTGATGTTCAATGTCAGTCTTGTGTGGACTGCCACAAGACGTCCCGGAGTCTTGACGTGCATTAAAAGGAAGACACCTTGTTCCGTGGTACAGATACAGCTAGCACGAACTAACCAACAAGGAGCTGAATGCGTGGGACACGCCTCTCAGACACGCTCATGCTCCGGAGAATTCCAGGTCAAAGCTCGCGAAGAACGGCAGCCACAACCACCGCAGCCACAATGTCAACGGCAGCAACATGTTGCAGACGATGTTGTCAAAAGGAACGCTAATGCTAAGCAAGTCTGTATTCGGCGATCACGAAAACGCCAAATGGTAGTGGCAGTGCTGCTCGTTTCCCTGTGTTCCTTCATCGCATTCCCTGTAGGTACCAGTTTGTGGGTTGCAACTTCGTATGTTGAATGCATCTTTTGCGAAACCGGAGGAATAGTACTGGTTGTTGTCTCCATATGCCAGGTCTTCAACTCCAGCATCAACGTGTTCATCTACTGGTTCTTTGTCTCCAGGTTCAGGCAGTTGGCCCAAAGTCTCACGAATCGTCTGTGTGCTTGTCGTCACTGTGCACGTGATGCTTAAGAGTGGCCCCCCCCCCCCCCATGAAGTAGGCATACAACTTGAATGCAACTTGAAACAACAACGCATGGGACAGACTATGTGGACTGAAATTGTACACACGAGAAAACAAATACAAATCGTGTCAGATACTGTCCCTTGGACTTTAATTTGTGAAAAAAACCCACGTATATCATTTTTTCCCCCACAGTCCTCGCTCATTTCCCTCGCCTGTCTAAACAGTACCCCTTTTTCAGATTTTCGAAAACCCTTTCGTTGATTGCAATTAATGCGAAATGTTTCTTCATCTTCTCATTTTTTTGCCCGTTTTTCTTTTGTTGTTTTTTCTTCTTCAAAATATTCTGAAAAAAGCGATGAACAGTTGATGTCTTTACATGTCTTATTGACCTGATCAATTCATTACGAATGCCAAATAGATTCATATGCTGATGATCGATTCTGAAAGTTAGATTAAAAAAAAAAGCATGAATATACAAAGACTTCGCAGTCCGCAGCTGACTGAAGTCGGTTTATTTACTGCCACCCTTTCACCTACACGACAGGTGGGGATCATTGTGAACTCACTCACTGCCTCTGTTACCATACTTAACACTTCCCACCTTCCACCTTTTCACCTTCCAGGTGGGAAGAGAGAAAGTTGGCTTCATTCTTTGCAAGGTTGGTAGGCTGCGACGCAATCACTCTTTGTGACATTAAGGTTTTCTGGTCAGACTTCAATTTGCAAACTCTGTCTGTTATTAATTCATTTCTGAATATCAGAAGGAGTAGCCTGTTTTCATAAAGAAAAATACAGGTTACTTCCTTGGAATAGTTTGATATATTTTGCTGTTTGTTCGATCAGTTAATGAATCTGACCATATCGTGGTGGTTGCCATTTGTGTATAATAATCATTTAATATATTTGTTTATATACTTGTTGCTAGTTCCACGAAGGCGCTTGGTTGCTTTTCTGTCTGATTGTAGAAGTATTATATCCCCCGCCCCCCCCGAATCAATTAAAAACAAACTCACAAACAAACGGTAAAGTATGATTTATTCCTGTAAGATTTTGGTAAAACTTGGGTCCTTGTCAAATTTTACTCTTAATCTCCATCATAAACCCCCCCCCCCCCCCCCCCCCCCCCCCCCCAGTTATGGCACTGCTTTTGTCAACCGAGTTGTTTTTGCTGTTCGCAAACAGTATAACTGAAATAGTTATGGATAGATTTTAATCATACTTCGTGAAAGGTTAGGGAATGAAACTTTCCTTTCAACGTTGGAGTTAAAAGTGACACGTGTGCGCAAATGTGCAAACATAGATCAGAGTTTATGATTAAAATATGATTACTTCTTCATTGTAGGCATATTCAAACAAGAATAGAAAATACATACTCGAACCCAATGCCTTTACAAATGGGCTTACCTCAAGGATCGGTAATTTCGCCAATATTGTTTAACATATTGATTTCTGATCTGCCCAAAGGTCTTTCTAAAGATACAGAGTTAGCTCAATTTGCTGACGATATATGCCTATGGATGAAAGTTACAATGAAACGAAACACTTCATCAAGGTCTCTTAATTATATTAAAATTAAATACCAACACGAACTTAATCCATATCTACAAGCCATGCTTACAAGAACGCACTCTCGCCAGCCTCTCTGAGAGAGAGAGAGAGAGAGAGAGAGAGAGAGAGAGAGAGAGAGAGAGAGAGAGAGAGAGAGAGAGAGAGAGAGAGAGAGAGAGAGAGAGAGAGAGAGAGAGAGAGAGAGAGAGAGAGAGAGAGACAGAGAGAGAGAGAGAGAGAGAGAGAGAGAGAGAGAGAGAGAGAGAGAGAGAGAGAGAGAGAGAGAGAGAGAGAGAGAGACAACAAACAGACAGACAGGCAGACAGAGACGAGCACGGGTGTACTCATACCCACATCATAGTATTGTAAACTGAAACAATTTATTGGGCTAGTGTTAAACCACAGTAAGAAAGAAAAGAAAAGTTACACGACGTGCTAAAATAATATGTTCAGCGTTAAAAACAACGTGTGATGTTAGAAGAAAAACAAGAACAAAATAAAGAAGAAAAAACCCCCAACCCTAATAGCCGTCAAATGGCCCCCCAAAAAACCCCAAACAAACTATAAAATCAAGTTTTAAAGAACACCACAGTCACGTAAATCAACAGCCAACACTGAAATCATCGAATATACATAATAATCAAATTTCAGCAATATCTAAAACAGTACCAAATTTAGGATTTACCAAATATATACATACACATTATAAAACCATGATGATAATAATTATGTTCATGCATGGACGCCCATGCAATTAACAGGACACGTTTCCAACGTCCTCAAAATGATTCCAACACATTGTCTAACAGAAAGGCACAACAAAGTAGAACACAAAAATAATAAGGCAAAGTATTTTTTTACGAGTTATCATCACATAATTATTACGTCCGACACCATAATTAGGGTAAGACGGGGTAAAAAGCCCATGGGCGGGTAAGAAGCCCATGCCAATTATCGCACGAAATGAAGCAAATTTCAGTCAGATTTTGCCCATGAGACGAGTGTTAAATGTTTAGCGTTCGTCTCATGGGCAAATTTGACTGATTTTTTTAAAAATTTCATGAGAGATAATTGGCATGGGCTTTTTACCCCGTCTTCTCCTATTGATCTATGTAGGGGAAGACGGGGTAAAAAGCCCATGGGCGGGTAAGAAGCCCATGCCAATTATCTCATGAAATAAAGAAAATGTCAATCACATTTGCCCATGAGAGACGAATGCTAAACATTAACATTCGTCTCATGGGCAAAATGTGACTGAAATCATTAGCATTCCTCTCATGGGCAAATGTGACTGACATTTTCTTTTTTTCATGAGATAATTGGCATGGGCTTCTTACCCGCCCATGGGCTTTTTTTTACCCCGTCTTACTCTACGTGCGCACAATAGTTTCGAATTGTACAAAACCCTTTCACCGCAAAGCCAAATTGTGTGCGACTCTGAAGGCCGCGCGACACTGCATGCGATTCGATTCACTACGATCCGACTTATGACGTTTGTGAGGCGGCATGGTTGACGTGAAATTCTACTGTCTAAATAAAATCTGATGAAATGCTTAGGGGAAGACGGGGTAAAAAGCGCATGGGCGGGTAAGAAGCCCACCCCAATTATCTCATGAAATAAAGAAAATTTCAGTCAAATTTGCCCATGAGACGAATGCTAGACATTAACGCTCGTCTCATAGGCAAAATAAGACTGAAATTTGCTTCATTTCATGAGATAATTGGGGTGAGCTTCTTACCCGCCCATGCGCTTTTTACCCCGTCTTCCCCTAGTTCTGTTCGCTATATTTGTTGTTGTCTCCCGTACACGAATCTTCTAAAATATCTTTTTTGTTTGTTTGTAGCAGACATTTTACTTGATTCGTGTATAGAGTTATTTTTAGACGGAAGCATTTCACGTGAATCATGACTCACAGACCTCGTTCACAATCGTATCGTATTGGGGTCAACTCGTATGTAATGTGGCTAGGCCTTTAAAGGGGCCAGCCACACGCCAGCTAAAACATGTGCATGTTTCCATAACAGAGCATCTGCATCCTCTTAACTAAGGGCCAGCCATACGTCAGCTAAACTCGCACGACTGTACGATACGATTCGATCACGTGATCTCGAAGCGCGCGAATCACAGTTTGTTCTTGGAGACCGCGTGATCGAATCGTATCGTACAGTCGTGAGAGTTTAGCTGACGTATGGCCGGCCCTTCGTTAAGAGGATGCCAGTTGCTCTGTTATGGAAACATGCACACGTTTGTCGTTATTTATAGCGGAGAATATTATGTTTATGATGGATCCACCCTGTAGGGTAAGAAGGGGTAAAAAGCCCACGGCCGTTAAGAAGCCCTTGCCAATTATCTCATGAAATAAAGCAAATTTCAGTCAAATGTGCCCATGAGACGAATGCTAAACATTAACACTCGCCTCATGGGCAAACTGTGACTGAAATTTTCTTTATTTCATGAGATAATTGGCATGGGCTTCTTACCCGCCCATGGGCTTTTTACCCCGTCTTACCCTATACTGCAAGAGGAACTTTCTGCTAGGCTGCGCTGGGGTAGGAAAGTGACTTTATCGGTGAAAGAGTTTTATTGCAAAGTAAAACGAAGGTTAACTACCCAAATGATGATAAGCGAAGCCAAACATCGTATATACATTTGTAGATTGTACATACATGTATGCATAAAAACAATCATTGTCATTAATATGTTTTATACTATAATTAAATGTTATATAGGGGAAGACGGGGTAAAAAGCACATGGGCGGGTAAGAAGCCCACCCCAATTATCTCATGAAATAAAGAAAATTTCAGTCAAATTTGCCCATGAGACGAATGCTAGACATTAACGCTCGTCTCATGGGCAAAATGAGACTGAAATTTGCTTCATTTCATGAGATAATTGGGGTGGGCTTCTTACCCGCCCATGCGCCTTTTACCCCGTCTTCCCCTACTTGTGTTTATTCCTTGCGGTTTGTCGTTGTTTTCCTGACTTTTGACGTTACATTCACTTCCATGTTCGAAGTAAGAATGTGCAAAAATAAATTCTTGCATCTCGTTTCTTGTTTTTAAAATTTTATATAACGTGCAAAGAATATGTGTGTGTGTGTGTGTGTGTGTGTGTGTGTGTGTGTGTGTGTGTGTGTGTGTGTGTGCGTGCGTGTGTGTGTGTGTGTGTGCGCGTGCGTGCGTGCGCGTGTGTGTATGTGTGTGTGTGTGCGTGTGTGCGTGCGTGCGTGAGAGAGAGAGAGAGAGAGAGAGAGAGAGAGAGAGAGAGAGAGAGAGAGAGAGAGAGAGAGAGAAGTGTGATCTTTTATAGTATGACAATGACTCGGCTCATTTAATAATAATAAAAAAACAACTATTTCACGTTGTATTTCACGTACTAGGCAATGTCTTTGTAACAAATTATAAAAACAGAGCCCCAAAGCAGCGTATTGCAGTTAGTTAAGACTGGGATACAATCAGAAAGCTTAGATGTAATTAGATGGCTATATGATGTTGTTATTCGTTGTTGTCGTACCCTGGCTAAAAGACTCCAGGGATCATCCCAACAGCCGAAGCGCTTGAACACTATGTTACAAAACGCACCAGCTAGGGATGAGAACATTACGTATGTGACCGTTTTTTTTTTATTACCCCGCCACGTGGTAGGCAGCCACACTCCGACTTCGGAGGATTTTGGAGACGGGTGGTGTTATGCTAGGAGCTTGCCACGGCTAAAGACAACCCCCCCCCCCCCTCCACAACTATGCAGAGCTTTTAACAACATTTTGCTGTAACCTTGGTGTTCTAGCTTATGTCAATTGGTCTGACACAGCCAACCAAGGCAGAGATGGTTATAATTATAATGCCAAAAGATAGGTACAAGACGGGGTAAAAAGCCCAATGGGCGGGTAAGAAGCCCATGCCAGTTATCTCATGAAATAAAGAAAATGTCAGTCACATTTTGCCCATGAGACGAGTGCTAGTGTTTAGCATTCGTCTCATGGTCACAATGTTGCCTCTGCCTTTGCTTTTGTAGTGGTTTGTTGTGGGGAAACCAATTGGAGAGTGTCCTATATAAAGTCTATAAACAAGTCTGATCTACTAACTTCCCTAGGGGAAGACGGGGTAAAAAGCGCATGGGCGGGTAAGAAGCCCACCCCAATTATCTCATGAAATAAAGAAAATTTCAATCAAATTTGCCCATGAGACGAATGCTAGACATTAACGCTCGTCTCATGGGCAAAATGAGACTGAAATTTGCTTCATTTCATGAGATAATTGGGGTGGGCTTCTTACCCGCCCATGCGCTTTTTACCCCGTCTTCCCCTATGTCTAAAAGACAAAAACTGAAGTAAAAACCTCTAATCTTCTTTCATTTTTCTTTTTGTCTATGTATGCTTTGTTTGTGTCTATGGTCTACGATTTCAAAATCGTTGCGATGCGAAAGAGGTAACCCTTTCACCGCCAAAGTCGCATTTTTAGCACCACAGTGATTTAACACCTATGTCATTAACCCTTTCACCGCCAATGTCGCATTTATGAACCACAATGGTTTAACACCCATGTCACTAAAAGACATCGAACCAGGGCCTGTTATCCGAAGACCCTATTTTCTTAATTTTGGGAGATAAGGATAGGCCTAATGTTATACACGTTACAGAAGAATTCTCAATATTGCAGATGTTTTTTTCTCTACACAGTTAAGCTTAACGGGGTGGGTTTTTTTCTGAAAAAAGGCTGGCTGCGAAAGGGTTAAAAGGCATCAAATTGGGGTCTATTATCCAAATAAGACCATAATTGTCTTAGTTTTGGGAAGCAAGGATAGACCTTATTTGATATATGTCACAGAATAATCCACAATACTGCAGATGGATTTTTGTTCTCTACCCAGGTAAATGTAATGGACATTTTTGGCTTAAATATGGATGGCGGTGAAAGGGTTAATGGCCTGCTGGTTGGGTACCTGGTAGTAGGGGAAGACGGGGTAAAAAGCGCATGGGCGGGTAAGAAGCCCACCCCAATTATCTCATGAAATGAAGCAAATTTCAGTCTCATTTTGCCCATGAGACGAGCGTTAATGTCTAGCATTCGTCTCATGGGCAAATTTGACTGAAATTTTCTTTATTTCATGAGATAATTGGGGTGGGCTTCTTACCCGCCCATGCGCTTTTTACCCCGTCTTCCCCTACATCCCAAAGCTTCAGACAATGTGATCTCTATCCTTTCGTGAAATCTGACCAAAAAGTGTAAGGCCGACATTTTAGACGACGGGTCTATTCATTTACATTTCACAAACAAAGAATAACTAAACATGATGTTTATAATATAGCAGTAGCAGTCAAAAAAATAATAGTAGACGCGTAAGTTCCGTACGGAAAACCCTAAATAAGTGGAAGAAATAAGGATAAGACCGGGTTCACATTAGATGCGCAAGTTCCGTACGGAAAACCCTAAATAAGTGGAAGAAAGAAGGATACAAGTTTACGCATATAGGGGAAATTCGGACACGTGAGCGAATCTTTTCCCTTCTTTGCTTCACTTATTTATGGATTGCGCACGGGTTCCGCATGGAATATCCGCTTGTGTGTGCACACGGCCTAAGAGTTTACGCATAATTAAAGTGGAAATTCGGACACGTGAGCGAATCTTTTCCCTTCTTTGTTTCACTTATTTATGGATTGCGCACGGGTTTCCGCATGGAATATCCGCTTATTATGTGTGTACACGGCCTAAAAGGTTAGACAGAAAATCAGACAAACGAAGACTGAGGGCTTGTATGTACATTAGATCCATAATCCGTAGGTTCCGTACGGAAACCCCACACACTTATGTAAAAAATAAGCGGATGGGATTACGGATTGGTTTCCGCGTGTAATGTGCACACTCCTTCATATTTCTTACTTCCAGATAAAACAAATTGGCGGAACTTCCGCGCATAATGTATGTGTTTCTTCCCTAAAAGACCAAAAAACACAGCCCCGTGACCATAGGTGAAAATAGTGTCCAATGTGTAACAATTATTTTCAAAAAATGTAATTGTTAGGCCGGGTTCACATTAGACGCGTAAGTTCCGTACGGAAAACCCTACATAAGTGGAAGAAAGAAAGAAGGATAAAAGTTTACGCATAATGGGGAAATTCGGACACACGCGCGCGCAAATCTTTTCGTTCCTTTGTTTCACTTATTTATACATTGCGCACGGGTTTCCGCATGGACTATCCGCTTAAATGTGTACACGGCCTTATTCTTTGGCTTAGAAAGGTAACAATGGAATAGGTAACAGGTCAATATGCATGATTATCGAATGATATGCCGTATTACGTCGTTCGCTGATGTTAATGAAAACTCTACCGACAATGTCTAAAAATAAGTCACATCAGGATGGATGGAAGTTCAGTTTAACGTCGCGTATCGGCTTTCGCCATGTACGACGGGCTGAACAAACCAACCAGGGTATAAACCAAAATTTATGTTCCTGAATCACTGTCTTAGCCAAAAGGCCGAGAAGCGATCAGGATTTAACATAAGGATTCATAAATTGTCCAGTTTTTATTTTGTGGCCTGTCATTATGGGGTGGTATGAGGAGGGAGGAAGAGGAGGGGTGGGGTGGGGTGAAAAAAGGTCGAATAAAGAAGGAAATAGTTTAGAAAAGACCAGAAAGAAGCATAAAAGAGAGAGGAAGAGAGGTATGGCACCAAAATGTACATTAACTTAGGTTTTGTTTGATCTATTAACTTAAGGGGATACGCGGGATACAGGTGGCGCTAATTTTCCCCTTGTGGCTGACTGTATCGTAAGAAACACTACTAAAGGGTTTCAGTGAATGAATGACGCATGAATAAGATGACGTAAGAATGAAAATACGAAACTGTGAATGAAATGGCCTACTCTCTCTGTGATTGATCGTGATTGGCGGACTCCCAGTGGTGCAAGACTTTTTTGACAAAATATACAAGTTTATTTATATTTGTGAACAGTAGATCGCTAAAATGTTTGTATTGTTAGAATATAAGGATTATTTATAAACATATTCATTTCTTAGAAGGACTAAAACCGCGTTACTAAAAGAACAAATCTCATAAAACTGTCAACAAAAAATCTATTAAGGGATATAACTCTTGACATGAGTCCCGTGGAAAAATAGGGGTGGGGTTGAAAATATGTATGGTGTTCAGTAAAAAGCACGGTGACATACTGTTTTTGTGTGTTTAGTATGGAGAATATACATTATTGCATCTATTATTAAAAAAACTAGAATGATTTAATCGTTGAGTTTTTTTCTACAGGCATTTGAACAATAACATATAGGGAAATATGTGTCAATGCGGCAACAGTTTTCCTGAATTTCCTATTGACTAAATTATATTTCCTTACCATTTGACATAGATTCTGATACTACGTAGGTTGCAGTATCAGGTAAGATTAATTGAAAGTTTTTAATAGTTTTTAATAACCTAAGTGTATGAAAGGTGTCCAGTTTTCAGTAGACCTGATTTTACCCGAAAATTGTTCAACTCTCCACAATTTGACCACGAATTACAAGAAAAGTAGCACGGTGACCCCGTGTTTTCTTTTCTGTTTTGACCTTAGAAGTATGTGTAGATGCTATGACAAAAATCTTAATCATTTGTCATCGTGGGAAGTAAACGCCGCTTATCTCCCTTAAGTATTGTTTTATCTGTAAGATAAAAAAAAGAAGAGAGTTATGTTAAGCCTTAAAATCAATCAATGTTGCATTGCTTCATTGCTTCGTTATATATTGTAATCTATAGGCCGAATGATTTTTTTTCTTCACAAAAATGAATATGACAACAATTAGGCGTGCATATAGGCCAACAATAAAATTAGTTTTTTTTAATTGTTTTTTATATTTATCACACACACACTCACACATGCACACACACACACACACACACACACACACACACACACACACACACACACACACACACACACACACACACACACACACACACACACGCACACACACACACCAAGTATGCCCTTTACATTAGTATCCAGTAAGCCACTTCCTTCCAAAACTACTTCTATACTAAATGCCATTTATGACAAAGGCCTTCATTTGCAGATTATTAAGTAATGCTACTACAGGTAATTTAAGTTTTCACATGCTTATGCTAAAAATGGAGTTATAATGTCTTATTTAATTGATGCAAATTTTACAAAAACAACAATGATCAAGTCATCAAGACTGCAAACAGTCGTGGCAATGTCACTACAATACAATTACATGCTTGGTAGGTTCATCATTTGTTCACAAATATTCTCATCACCCTTCAAAGACCCCCCCCACATCACGTGTCACATTCCCTCTTCTGCTTGGAACATTTCCAGTTATAAGGGAAAACACGTGAAATTCATGATTTTAATACGTGACGTGGTGGGTCTTTAAAGGCCCAGCCACACGTCCACTAAAACCGCATGACTGTACGATGCGATTCGATCACGCGATCCCGATGCGCCAATCACATTTGTTCTTGGAGACCACGTGATCGAATCGTATCGTACAGTCGTGCGATTTTAGTGGACGTGTGGCTGGCCCTTTAGAGTTGATGACAAAACGCATGGGTGGAAATCAAACGGGGCGAAAAGGTGATTTTCAAACAGCAGTGTCAAAATAAGTGAGTTTTAAAGGAGTTTGCTAGTTTAAAAAAAAAAAGTCATGTTAATTGCTCTCAAAATTGCGTGCACGCGCGCACGCACACGCACGAACGCGCGTGCACCTGCACGCATGTTAAGTCCTTTCGCGAAGATTAATTTTTGGCCTCTCGCGGATGCCATGATCTACAATAAGCCTAGGATCTCCCATAACATATTCTTGATCAGCATGTCACAAGATCCTGAATTTTGAACCGCCAGTGCAAACCTCCGCCAAGGCAGGAAGACTCACAAAACCGAAATTTCCTTCCTTCATATCCGAGCTGCATCTCATGAACCAGTGGGGTCGAATGGCTTCAAATTGTGTGTGGACATGTAACACGGCGAGTACTAAAATAAATACTAGCAATAAATAAAAAAACAAACAAACAACAAGCGGAAACAGGGTAATTTTAGACTAATAAGGACGTAAGGACAAAAAGTCCGTGAGAGGACTTCACACGCACGCACACACACACATATGTGTTGCAAAAAACACAACATCCCAAAATTGTTCCGTTTCAACACACTGATGATGACGATACAAATGCCTTTCCACTCACCAACCGAATGCAGGAGTTTGTTATTTACACCACCATATCATCGTTCAACTCTTAAAGGGGCACCCTGACGGATACATTTTTGCAAGAAACACGTCGAGGTCACCAGGAAAACACCCTAAATACAGAGATCGCAACACTCACTTTGCTCCGGTTTCCTAGAAATCAAACCGTCAAATCGGCGATTCCTCCTTGGCGGAGGCGCTCGAAGTCAAATTCTTTCTAATGGCTGCCTGAGTTTAGACCAAATCATTTGCACGAAATTTTAACAATACAAGCCTTTAACAAAAAAAAGTTATATCTTTTATACAGTGTACCAAAAGGAGTTTCGCTCACAACAAAGGAAATAGCACCATTTTTGTTTTTACTGCACTACAAAGAAGAAAAAGCTTCAACCACAATGAGTGGCCTCCACCCACCCCGTCCAAAAAGGCTTCTCTCTCTGGCAACTCCGCCAAGGAGGAATTGCCGTTTTCACGGTTTGATTTCTAGGAAACCAGAGCAAAGTGAACGTTCCGATCCTTGAAAAGGCTGTCTTTCTGGTGATCGCGACGTGTTTCTGGCAAAAAAACTCATCCGCCAGGGTCCACGTTTATCATTTTGTCACACGTATGAAACAAACAGAACACATAACGAAACTCGACTAATCTGATGAAATACAAATCGGCTGTGCCGACGACTTAAGAGATGGCCGAAACGCTTAGAGCTCAGCTTGGTCGCAGAAGAAGAAGAAAAATGGTGTTTTACGTCCTCTCGGTCTGGAACAAACACATATGGGACATTTGTAGCTACAAAGATGGTGGGAACAATACTGGAGGCAATGCCCGGAGGCAGTGCAACTCCAGTAAAGTCCCAATTTTTTTAACAATGCAGATAGGTGTAGCGGTAACCACGCCTCGGTTAAACCTCATCGGCTATGGTACCGCCACGACAATTATACGCTTGGTCGGAGACATATCTTGCTCAGCTTTATATTTCTGTGCAAGTTAGTAGAAGAAAGTACACTTGACAATGACGAATGAACGAAGATGAGAAAGAAGTGGCGACATTGAGTGGTCTTCTCTTGTGCCTCTTCACAAAATGTCAGATTTTAAAATGTGTGCGTTTTTCTTTTGTTTTTGCTTTTAAAAATTGGACCACTTGCTAAAAGAGAAATGGACCACATTTAGAACATTAAGTAAGACGACTGGTCTATTCATTTACATTGCAAAAAAAACAAGTAAACAAAAGAGTTGATCTTTATATAGCAGTAGTAGTAGTAAAAAATAATAGAAGTAGCAGGCCAGCAGTACTAAAAAAGTAGTAGTAGTAGTAGTAGTAGTAGTAGTAGTAGTAGTAGTAGTAGTAGTAGTAGTAGTAGTAGTAGTAGTAATAGTAGTAGCAGCAGCAGCAGTCGCACTAGTTCTTAAGATAGTAGTAGTAGTAGTAGTAGTAGTACTAGTAGTAGTAGTAGTAGTAGTAGTAGTAGTAGTAGTAGTAGTAGTAGTAGTAGTAGTAGTAGTAGTAGTAGTAGTAGTAGTAGTACTAATAGTATTAGCAGCAGCAGCAGCAGCAGCAGTAGTAGTAGTAGAAGAAGCAGAAGCAGCAGCAGCAGCAGTAGTAGTAGTAGTAGTAGTAGTAGTAGTAGTAGTAGTAGTAGTAGTAGTAGTAGTAGTAGTAGTAGTAGTAGTATAAGCAGTTGTAATAAAAACAGAAGTGGTAGTATAACTCGTCTTTCTCTTCCTCTCCTTAATATTATGACGAAGTCGAAGAAGAACCAGTCAACCAATCAAAGTAACAAAAAAACCCACATAACACCCCCCCAAAAAAAAAACAACAACAAAAAAAATTCGAACAATCAACAAAACGAAACTTCAGCAGGTAGTGCTTTCACACAAACCAATCTATCATATTATAAATCTTGCAATCACGTATTGCACATTTTCCCGATGATGATCATGTCGTTATTGCCTCTGTGAAGAATATAATAATGCTCATTGTTATTCTTTTTTTCTGCAGCAGTTTCTTTCTTTCTAAATGAAAAATGCTTGGCATAATCAGACGTCATGAGGCAAGACGGCGAATGGAGAGCAAATTTCAAATACGAAATGTTTCAAACAAATTCTTACAAACACATGGATGATCCACAGCAAATAAGTAAATCCGTTTAATGGAAAAGAACGCGTTTAAAAATATTCTAGAGGTGGGTAGACAGGACCTGTGTGACCCAGCACCACGAAAGGGACATTAAGTCGCTGGGCTAGCTAGTTTCTCACAATAGGCTTGGAAAGTCAAAAATCTAATTTTTTGTCAATTTTGAGTTATGGGTATTTTCGTGTTCTCTAACATCTTATTTTTCATATTTATAAAAGACAATCTTTAATATGCTCTCTAAATTGTCTAATAAGTGTTTTAAAACGAGCAGGTCAATGGATTTTCTTCAGCTAGGCTAAACTTTAGACTGTGTTTTCTCAAAACGTCCGACGCCCACCTTACTAACGTGAAGTGCTCATAACTCTGGAACGGAAAAAGATACAAGAACGGTTCTTGTATCATTAGAAAGTGACTTGTCACACTTCACACTTAATGTCCTTTTCGTGGTGCTGGGTCACAGATTACTATCATCTTCTATCTTTCTTTTCGATAGTAGGCCATCTTATCTAGTCTACCAGTAGGAAGTAAACTTACATCTAGACAAGTTATCGTTTGGGAAATGCTGAAAAATCGAAACCATCAGGTTTCTGTCTCAATGAATCGCCAACAAGTCGCCTTGGCTTCATGCAGTAAAGTCACCAATGGGATAACTGTCTCACTGCAATTTACTTTTTTGTTTAAAAATGGAAAACACAACGCTGCTCCCGAGCAGTGACCAAGACATACTTCACACAACACGCTCACAAACAAGGACGCGTAAGGTGTAGCCTAAAAACTGTACAACATTATTTAGGCCTAGTCTATTGTTGCAATATTTGTTAAGGATAATTTATTTTAAAAGCACGATTCGTGGCATTCACGATTATGTAGCTGTTGTAGATTATCATAATTATGCCTTCATAATTATTTTTTTAAAGGTATATGCCAGGGTAGTTCTTTCGCCAACGTTTCATAATTGTAATCTCTCGACTGTAATGAAGCAGTAATCGTCATCGCATTGTTCATATGTTATGATATTTCTTGCATGTCCCACTACTTCCACACGCGGACCGGCTTCCTCATGACTCTTTGATGCCGTCATCAATGTTAAGGGTCTATGGAATTTGAACAGGATCTTCTTGTCAGAAATTAACCCTGTGTGAAAAACAGCACCAGAGAAGGTAGACCCACCCACCCCTCTCCATCCATCACTTTCAACAACTCCAAGCCGAATAAAATCTCCATTTTGTGCGGAGTGGATAGTGGTTTCATTTCTTTAATAGTTTTTAGGTATACATTCTTATGCACAGGGAGGAACAGACTCAAGACTGTCACCATCACCAGCAAGTGTTTTGAGGTGTTGGCTCTAGCTCTGGCCCCATCCTGTACACATCATGCAGAACTCCACTTCTTGGCAAAAAACAACAACTGCAGGACAAATGCTACCATGCACGGAATAATCAATTTCCCATTCAGAATATAGGATCTGATTTGCTTCGCATGGAGTTGAATGATTTGAATGACAATGCACAGATTCTGGAGTCATTTTTTTATTTTTTTATTTTTATACAAATTACGATCTCTTCTGATTCATGAAGGAGTTTTTTTTAAAAATTCAAACATACTTCGCATAGAGATGGATGACATTCCCATGTGCAGCAACACTGACAGATTTTTGCATGTAGTAAGATTTACTTGTCGACAGCAGTATACCTTTCCGCGAGGAGAAAATTGTGTTTTCTTTTTCACCAACAGCAACAATCATGGTGTTTTTTTTTACAATGAGTATCCCTATTTTCGTCTGATCCTCCAAGTTTGAGAATTAGGCTACTATGATGATCCTCCAAGTTTGAGAATTAGGCTACTATGATATTAAGTTCTTCAAAAAAAGTGACGGTCGTTAGTTGAATAACTGAAATGGAGGTAAACAATGCACATGTTTATTTCAATAATTAAAAGACACAAGGACTCTTTGAGTTCCACAAGCACTGGTGTAAGATAACCTCTCAAAAGTGCCGTACTTCCTTCAGTAAAGATACGATAGATTTCCTCGGTTCATCCAAACTTCAAGTACTTCTGAATTTCTCACTATTCGAACAGTTCTTCCGAAGTTCAGGATTCCCAGAATCTCTCTCATCCTCAGACTTCCAAAGTCATTTTCTGTTCTCCTATTCCTCAATTTTAGTTTTACAATGAAGAAACGAACCTGAAGGAACATTAAAAGACTTGTTGGTTCCGTATCTGACTAGCTTTATACCAACAGTAATTGTCGAGGGAACAGAAGATGTATTTTCGAGGGTACAGAAGATTTATAAACAAACTTTGCATTAAAAAGTTGCTGTTCACTTTGCATCCTGAACTCAGACGCCCGTTTCACTAACGTTGGTCTTACGGACGTGGGATGAGGGAGGTAAGGGTAGGGGAGGCTTCTTGCGCACCACAGCATACACGTCTCCATTCACCACGATGGGGGGAGGGGGTGGTGGCATGTCACAGTCCTCCTCAACATAGTCTTTGACCCCACCTCCACCAACACCAACATTGTGTAGCTCCCGCTGAGGGCTGAAGGTGGACAGAGAACGTGGCAGAGAGGCCATGGGGGTGGAGTGCTCAGGACTCATGGAGTAGCTCTTGGCAATGCCGTGCTGGGGGCTGCCTGGGTAGTTCTTGGGGACGTTCTGCGGTGTGACGGAGTGCTCAGGACTGCCGGGGTAGATCGTCGAGTACATTGGGGAATCTTCAGGACTCCCAGGGTAATCCTTAGAATAGCCCTGCGGAGAGAGGAGGGGGTGCTTGGGACTCCCAGGGTGGTTCTTGGAGATGTTCTGCAACGTTGTGGGTCTCTGGGCAGCAGCAATCAGCATGGACATCTGGGAAGGCGGGTAGAGAGGCATGTCCGGCACGATGAGTTTGTTTAGGTTATCGTAGCTACCCTCTTCCAGGCTGGACGCGGGAGAGGACTCTTTACAGAACACCCCATCTTCTTCTTCCTCGTTCTCCTCCCGCTGCTGCTGCTGCAGCAGCTGCTGGTGCTTCTCCACAGACTCTTCTGACCCGGACGGCAGGGGAGTGACCATGGCCACGGGCTGGGAGAAGGACACGCTTTTGCTTCGCTTGCCCAGCACGGGACTCTTACAGCCCAGGGTGCCTCTGACCATCACCCGATGACCCCGATGACCCTCAGGCAGGGTCATGTGCCCCTCGTGGTGGACATCGGCTTCCAGCGGCTGGGGCGGCAGCGGGAACTGCTGCCCGACGGGCCAGGGGTGGTACCGCATGGACTGGTACCCGGGATCGGACAAGAGGGAATCTCTGACGGTGGCCGGGGGCTGGTAGTGGTAGGGTAAG
This sequence comes from Phymorhynchus buccinoides, assembly GCA_017654935.2. Classification (NCBI taxonomy): domain Eukaryota; kingdom Metazoa; phylum Mollusca; class Gastropoda; order Neogastropoda; family Raphitomidae; genus Phymorhynchus; species Phymorhynchus buccinoides. The sequence continues at coordinate 42,682,460 of CM065694.1, forward strand.
TTCTGCCCTTCCAGCTCCTGCCGTTTCTTCACTTCCTCTTCCTCGCGCACGCGCTTGGCGTGAGCTTCCCGCTCCACCATGCCCAGCGTGACGAAGCCGTTGGTGCGCGCGTGCGTGGTGGCGATGTCGGTGTCGGTGAGGGAGGCCATCTTGAGGGGCGAGCGGCTGATGGAGCTGTAGTGGTCGTCCTCGTAGTCGTTGTAGCGGCAGTAGGAGGCCAGCACGTTCTCCTCCTCGCTCTTGCTCACTGCAGGGTACAGGTTCAGCGTCTGCTTGCGCTTCTGGCGGGCGATTTGCACTCTGCAATATGCAAAATAAATAATAAAAATTATCTTCTTCTTCTGCGTTCATCGGGCCATAAGGCCACAACGGGTACGTATGTGTCCGTTTTCCAGTTTTTTCACTGGTGTCCTCGCTGCATTCAAGCCGATACATTCTAATTTCGGAGGAGTGAGGAGGAGAAAACTATATGGAATATTTTTTTGGGGGAAAAAGGCAGGAGAATGGGCCAAAAATCAGAAAGATAGTAGATGACACAAAGCAAGGAAAAAGGCAGAGTCAAAGAGAGAGAGAGACAGATTAGAGGAAGTTACAAGCACAGAACTTCCAGAAGGTGGGGGAGCTATTTGTATCCCCGGGTGGGGGTGGGGGTGTCTTCAATATTGTGCAGAGTTTCATGCGATTAGGCCAACAACCAACGCGCATGTAAAATACGTTACAAAATGAGAAAGAATAATGAATTTGAAAGAGACGACTTCGTCATGCAATTCATGTGATGCATTGATCTAGTAATGAAACATTATTCCGGGATGAATTCGTTTCATCGAAGAACCACAGCTATTGAATACGAAGTGTTTGAAGATATGTGTAGGTACAGTTATACCGGTTCTACATCAGCGATGGATAAATGAGCCGAAAAACCAAAAGGTATTCTGGGGGTGTACCCTACACTAAGACGCATGCGCGCGTGCGTACACATACCCCCCCCCCCCCCCTGGCTCGCACGTGCACACACTCACTCACATATACACAAACACATACACACACACACATACACACACAGAGACATGAGCACACACAGATACACGCGCAGACACGCACAAATAAACACACCACAGAGGCGGATTGGGGGGGGGGGGGGCAGGGATTCCCGGACCCTCCCTCCTCCTCCCGTCTTTCAAAAAAAAAAAAGGAAGAAAAAAAAGAAAAAGAATGACAAATGTCATTCCATGCCAAAGTTTTAGCTTATTTCCCCCAGGAGAGACCTTCATTGGTTCTTTTACATTCAAATTATTGTCAGCTTCGGAAGCCCCCTAGACACCCCATACCCTCCCTCCAATTGAGCACTAGGAACCCCCCCACCCACCCTCCATGACCTAAGTGATCCGCCCCTGGCCCACACACCCACTCTCTGTTACCTCTTGCAGTGGAAGGCCAGAGCAATGATGACGATGGAGATGAGAATGAACCCAGCACCCACCCCCTACAATTGAGCACTAGGAACCCCCCCCCACCCTCCATGAGCTAAGTGATCCGCCCCTGCACCCCCCACACACCCACTCTCTGTTACCTCTTGCAGTGGAAGGCCAGAGCAATGATGACGATGGAGATGAGGATGAAGCCAGCACCCACGATCCCTCCGATGATGGCCGCTGAAACAGACAGACCAACACAATGATAAGTAAGTAAACAAGTTGTGTCGACGTGTTCTTTGCGCGTTTCGTCCCTATACATCTCATCCAACCCCCTCCCCCATCTTAGCCTCCGTCCTCTTTGCATCCTTATGGGTGATGCACCTCCACACCGTTTTTGAAGTGATTCGGTATAAATGGCTCTTCGCGAGATACATTCCTGACAGACCAAGCAAAAAACCAACAACCCAACAACAACCCAACAAACAAAAACAAACAAACAAACAACCAAAGTCAAAGGTTCAGCATGAAGATCCAATTCCAATTCTCTTCCTTTTTCAGTGATTGCGTTAATTAACTGGTGATTATCAGGACACTACTGATTGTAAAACCAAAATACTGAAAAAAAGACCAATCAGTCAGTTCCAGGGATGGATACATTTTTTGGTAGGACTGATAGAGTACTAACAGGTCTGCGCGTGGGTTGGGTACGTGCGTCCCCCCCCCCCCCCCCCCCCCCCCCCCCCCCCCCCCCCCCCCCCCCCCCCCCCTTGAAATCGTACAGATTGTAAATAAATCACGTCATGCTGGCGTCATTGTTTGCGTCATTTTGAGTGGTACACAACCCCCCTTGGTACTCTAAATGGTTTCAGCAGAGGCTTTGATATTGTGAGCTTCTGTCGTTGTCACTGGTTTCTGCTTCCCCGGGACTGGGTTTGATAGGCCTACCAGTTGTTGGGGGAATAGTTGTTGCTGATGGGACCTGCTTTCAAAACTCTTAGTGGCGTGATCACCCCGTAAGCAGTATCAACGATTTTCCAAACTGCTAGCCTAGCCCAGCCTAGCTATACTGCAGAAAATCAATGATAATACAGCTCTCACTCTCATTTTATTATTTGCCACAACTTGAGGTTAATGCAAAAGTCGTGAAAGCTATTTGATTAAAAGGCAAAGGGTCAAGATGTGCTACCCCCCCCCTGCATTTCTCGGTTAATTCCATTTTCCCGTTTTTGCCTTTCTTACCAAACATAAAGCTGTATTTTATTAACCTTTTTAGCTAATAACCTTTTTGGAATACTAACCCTATCCCTAACCCTAGGCCATTAGGGGAAGATGGGGTAAAAAGCGCATTGGCGGGTAAGAAGCCCACCCCAATTATCTCATGAAATGAAGCAAATTTCAGTCTCATTTTGCCCATGAGACGAGCGTTAATGTCTAGCATTCGTCTCATGGGCAAATTTGACTGAAATTTTCTTTATTTCCTGAGATAATTGGGGTGGGCTTCTTACCCGCCCATGCGCTTTTTACCCCGTCTTCCCCTATCTAATAGGACCCCCTCCCCCCCCCCCCCCCCCTATGTACTGCAGTACACGGCGCCATTTGTCACAGTCGTGGTTCATTGCGTTTTCCCGTCTTATAGGGGGGGGGGGGGGGGGGGGGGGGGGGGTAGTGTTAGGCTTAGGGCTTGGGTTAGGGCTAGTATTCCAAAAAGGTTATTAGCTAAAAAGGTTAATAAAATACAGCTTTATGTTTGGAAAGAAAGGCAAAAACGGAAAATTGCAATTAACCGAGAAATGCAGGGGGGGGGCACATCTCTACCTTTACCAAGGCAAGGCAAAGTTATGGCATGGAGCATCATATAATAAAAAGCCAAGTGTCCGTGTGTGTGTGTGTCTGTCTGTCTGTCTGAAACACAAAACGGGCCTTATAACTCCGCCGTTTTTTGAACGAATCGCTTCAAATTTGCTGTGAGCCCTGACGGGGCGATGGCAACGGCAACCGAGGCGGCCGTGTCATTTGCGCGGTTTGGCAAATGCGCGAAACGCGTATCCGTCGGACTCTCGGCGCCCGTATCTCCGGTAATTCAGGACCGATTGCCTTCACATTTTGTAGATAGATGACCGGGGACGGTGAATATCGATGTGCCAAACCGGAAGCGAATCGGTTCAGAAACACGCGCGATATACGCCATTTCACCTTTTCACGAATAACTCCGCCGTTTCTTAACCGAATCGCTTCAAATTTGCTGTCAGGCTTGCTATGGCGTGGGCAAAGCCGGGAAGCAAATTTAAAGAGAATCGGGAGAGCGCATCACTCTCAGAGCAGCGCCAACGGGAAACGGGGCCTTATAACTCCGCCGTTTCTTAACCGAATCGCTTCAAATTTGCTGTACTCAGCGTTACCAGTACTTGACGTTACCGTTACTAGGGAGAGCGCATCACTTCTCAGAGCAGCGCCAATGGGAAACGGGGCCTTATAACTCTGCCTTTTCTTAACCGAATTGCTTCAAATTTGCTGAACTCAGCGTTACCAGTACTTGACGTTACCGTTACTAGGGAGAGCGCATCACTTCTCAGAGCAGCGCCAATGGGAAACGGGGCCTTATAACTCTGCCTTTTCTTAACCGAATCGCTTCAAATTTGCTGTACTCAGTGAGGTGCGGGGGGTAGTAGAACGGGATAAGTGAAGAAGATGGAAGGAGGGAGAGAGACAAAAGTAACAATAATATTTCGCGGACCCGGCGAAACCAGTACTCAGCGTTACCAGTATGTGGCATTACCAGTACGGTGCATTGCCAGTACTAGGCGTTGCGCTAGTAGTTATGAAAATAGCACTGCAGGAAACTAAAATTAGGCCTAGGTTACCTAGACTGGACGACAGCGACTCAATGTGACCCGAATACGTGAAGGTGGAGTTCCTGACGCGCCCTCTGTCGGTGGTGGTGCTGTTTCCGTTTCCGGTCCGCTTGTCCTCGTCGTCCCGGTGACGTGACTCCACTTCCTGCTTGGATCTCAACAGGATCTGACGCAGTGGCTCCCCGCAGAGGATCTGTATGTCCACGTTGTCGTCTGTGGCTGTTGTGGAAGGGAGGGAAAAACGAAGGGAGTTCATTAAGGTCTGTATACACGTTAACAATACCTGAGAGCTTTAAACAAAAATATGTGACAATACTCATACAAAATATCACTATTTCCCCATCGGGCAGCACACACAGCTATACAAAATCAAGCTATTTAGTTATAAGACTGAATTTATAAATCTTAAATAAAAACTGCACAAAGCTTTTGTTTGTAAACATATTTTTAATATATTTCTTCAATCAGATTTATGGTAAAAACTTATTTTGTTGGGCACTATCATACAACATATTTAGTTGAAAATAATACACTTAGTATCGCAAACATAAATGAAATTGCCCATGAGTGAAAATCTAGCAATATCCACTGAATATAAGTAATTTAGTCACATACTACAACATATTATTGACTGTTATTTATGAAAAGGTAACTTATGGTAAACTAAAGTTGGCTTGAAAAACCCCCTCATGAAAACATAGATAAACTAAATGTTCCTCCCAAAAATACATTGCCAACATCTTGTGGGGAGTA
>CM065694.1:42692479-42694979 GCA_017654935.2 Phymorhynchus buccinoides
AAGGCAGAGTCAAAGAGAGTGACAGATTAAAGGAAGTTACAAGCACAGAACTTCCAGAAGGTGGGAGAACTATTTATGCAAAAGACCCCCCGGTATGCCCACGGGGGGCTTGCCCCAGTAAGGAAAGGGAAAAAACCCTCATTGCAATTATAGAATAGAAAATTAATAACAGTTGCATCATGCTGCATGATATCACGAGCAACAGAGGCCCGTAGGAATCAACGGGATAAACTTTATCAGCAGCTAAAGAGGTTCTCAGGAATGAGCAGTAGGAAGACGGAAACTTCTCGCATGGGCGGGTAAATACAGAAACCATGAAATGAAGCAAAAGAGTTCATTTTGTGAGGACATTTTGGCTGAAATGACTGGCTGAGATAATTGCGGTGAAAGGGTCTTCCCCTAGTAGAAACTTCTTAAAACCAAAAGTTAATGCAATGAAATACTGGTTGACTTCACGAGGACAATGCAATCACGTAATTAATAAGCAGCCACATCATAACTGGGGCGTTGACCTGCACGGAATGTCACCACAGGAAACCCGTCCACTTCATTCCCCCTCCGGAAGACGCAGCCAACTTGGGCACTACCGCAAGACTCACACTCGCAACCGCAGTCGTACAACTTACCCAACTGTGACGTTCTGTGAGGCGGGATTCGCGTGAAATACTGCTGTCCAAATGAACGAATCCGATGCAATCCTATAACTAGTTTCGTTCACTCTTATCTTGTAGTCCCCTATTTACACGAATCTGATGAAATATCTATATTTTTGTGTGTGTCAGACATTGGTGACCCTGCACCACGAAAGGGACATCAGGTGTCAAAATGACCATTCTGAGAAACTGGCACAGTGGGAAACGTCAGTCAATTCTCTTTCTAATGATACGAAAACCATTCTTGTAGGGGAAGACGGGGTAAAAAGCGCATGGGCGGGTAAGAAGCCCACCCCAATTATCTCATGAAATGAAGCAAATTTCAGTCTCATTTTGCCCATGAGACGAGTGTTAATGTCTAGCATTCGTCTCATGGGCAAATTTGACTGAAATTGTCTTTATTTCATGAGATAATTGGGGTGGGCTTCTTACCCGCCCATGCGCTTTTTACCCCGTCTTCCCCTATCCTTTTTTGTTGTTGCAGATTTATGAGTATTTAAAGTTGGTAAGGTGAATGTCGGCCATTTGGAGAATTCACAGTCTAAACCCTAGCCCATCCTAAGAAAATGCCACCAACCTACTAATTTTAAAGCACTTTTTGGAATATTTAGAGGCCATATTAAAGATAATCCTTTATGGATATGAAAGATAAGATGTTAGAGAGCACGAAAATACCCATAACTCAAAATTTAAACTTTTTAAATAGATTTTTGACTTTGCAAGCCTGTTGTGAGAAACTAGCCTAGCGACTTAATGTCCCTTTCGTGGAGCTAGGTCACATTTGATGACATTCGTGTATTGGTGTCTGCATGGACATAGCGAACGAAAATAGTAGGGTTTTGTAAGGTTCAGTTGGACAGTAGCATTTCATCAGAATCATGCCTCACAGACGTGGTCACAGTTGGACAGTCGTACGACTGAAATGGCGCGAGTGAGTCGACCCCTTAAGATAGAGCATAGACTATAGAGAAGAGTCCTTCTGTCGCCAACAGTCGGAGCTTTACTTTCGATACGGGACATGAAGCGCTGACGTCACATGATAATAGTCCTTCTTGGAGTGTCTGTGGATAGAGTCACGTCAGAATGCAGCATCATTCTGCTATTTGTCTCGCGTTGCCTAATCCTTATATTTTTTTAGGCGTTCTCCAACATAAGAGCTACCTTACGTTGCCTAAGCGAGCGTTTTGTGATACACTGATTGGCGTAAAGCAGTACAAAATGTGTGTGTGTGTGTGTGTGTGTGTGTGTGTGTGTGTGTGTGTGTGTGTGTGTGTGTGTGTGTGTGTGTGTGTGTGTATGTATGTATGTATGTATGTGTGTGTGTGTGTGTGTGTGCGTGCGCGCGTGTGTGTGTATGTGTATGTATGTATGCATGTGTGTGTGTGTGTGTGTGTGTGTGTGTGTGTGTGTGTGTGTGTGTGTGTGTGTGTGTGTGTGTGTGTGTGTGTGTGTGTGTGTGTGCGTGTGTGTGTGTGCGCGCGTGTGCGTGCGTGCGCGCGCGCGCCTGGAAATCTAATCCTTTTCCTATCCTGGACCCCAAAAAAGAAGAAGAAAAAGCTCTCTGCTCCAATTCCAATTCCACATTTGTATTGTCTCCAAACAAGTGAAGAAATTTGTTTTTCAGCATGCACATAAACATGAAGACTAGATAAGACATTTCTGTGAATTGCAAGACCATAGACCTATTGATTTCGCAAATCATGGACACGCTTAATACAATCTGTCAAAATAAAATAAAATAAAACTAAAGGTGAAAGTTTCTCGATGTTATGCATAAATATTTGTTTCAATTATTGCACAGTTCCAATACAACACCACGACAAACCAACAAATAAACAAGCGCGAAA
>CM065694.1:42699979-42709979 GCA_017654935.2 Phymorhynchus buccinoides
CCCACGGGGAACTTTCGAATTTCAAATTTCACTGCACGCGTTTCCTCCCCCCTAAAAGACTTTCGAACATCAAAGGTTCTGCACTTAGTTTTATTAATCGTTGAAACGATCTATAGGGGAAGACGGGGTAAAAAGCGCATGGGCGGGTAAGAAGCCCACCCCAATTATCTCATGAAATAAAGAAAATTTCAGTCAAATTTGCCCATGAGACGAATGCTAGGCATTAACGCTCGTCTCATGGGCAAAATGAGACTGAAATTTGCTTCATTTCATGAGATAATTGGGGTGGGCTTCTTACCCGCCCATGCGCTTTTTACCCCGTCTTCCCCTATAAATTATGTCAGTCTTTAGCATTTCCTTTGTTGTTTGGGTGGGTGACGTTTTGATTCATATTTTATGCGTTAGCTCTCAGGGCGTTCTGTTAACTTATCGTACACATTTATTCTTCCAAGCCCCGAAGGCATCATAATTAGGCTCCTATATAAATCGTTTAATTAGTATGGGTAAAGGTAAAGATGTGCCCCCCCCCCCCCCCCCCCTCTTACATTTCTCAGCTCTCCCCACATTTTCACACCTGCCTTTCTTACCAAACATTAAGCTGTATCTTATTAACCTTTTGAGCTAATTATCTTTGTTGAATAATTAATCGCAGTCATGATAAAGGCCATTATCTAACCCCCCCCCCCACCCCCCCCCCCCCTATGTAGTGCAGTACACACAACAGCCGCGGAGCATTTGTCACAGTCCTGGTTCATTGCGTTTTTTTTCCGTCTTGCCTTTATCTTCTACTATTATTGAATGCATGTGTTTCATTATGTAAATGGATGAAAATTAGTGTTAAATATAGCAAACGATAGAGGATGAAGTACTCAATCTGCAGTAAGAAAGGCAAGATTGAAAAAAAATGGAAAGAAAATGGGGAGGGGGGGAATGGGGGGGGGGGGGGGGGGAGGGGGGACGCATCTTTATCTTTACTGAACGATTGAGTCACGTTATCTGATTACTTTCATGGATGGATGCAATAGATCTTACCTCCCTGTGCAGTTCCGCCTTCAGTATAAGCTGGCTGTCATGTCCTTCCGTCACTTTGAACAGACCCTTCCGCCTTACCTCTCCAGTGCTCTTCACACCTACACTCCTTCCCGCTCACTCAGGTCCTCAAACACAAAACTTCTGAAAGTTCCAAAAACAAATCTAAAATCATTTGGTGACCGCAGTTTCAGTTTCAGTGCCCCTGCTGTTTGGAATTCCCTCCCAGTCGATCTCCGCCATGAACCAACTATCTCTACTTGCAAAGCTAAACTCAAGACACACTACTTTCAAACACTACTTTCAAAGCTCATTCGGTTTGTAATTTGTATTTCCTTCTTGATCTTGTACCTGGGTGAATGATTGGGTAATAATGTTTTGTGTGACTGCGGGTGTATCAGTGAATGGAAGCGCCTTGAGTGCAAACTAATTATAGAAAGGCGCTATAGAAATACTTTCAATTTTTATTATTATTATTATTATTATTATAATTCCTGTCTAATGATAAGTGTATTAATTGGTCTCTGGGTGAAAAGGATGTTTGAATCTGGTCATCCGTGATTTATTTCTCCACTTGTTCGGTCCCATTTTAAACCCTAAACATCAAGGCCCATTTTCATTTCACTTTACAAATCTGTATTGCTAAAAAACCCAACTCGGAACTTTTCTGGCGTTGCACTGCCTCCGGGCATTGCCTCCAGGATCGTTCCCACCATCTGTATATCTACTAATGCCCCACATAATTATGTGTCTGTTCTAGACCGGAGGGCGTTAACCTTTTCACCGCCAGCCATATTTCATCCAAAAAATGCCATTAAATTTACCTGCCCAGGTAAAGAATAAATTCCATCTGCAGTATTGGCGATTCTTCTGTGACTAATAAAATAAGGTCTATCCTTATTTCCCGAAACTACGACAATAGGGTCTTTGGATAATAGACCCCAATTTGATGCGTTTTAGTGAGATAGGTGTTAAATCACTGCGGTGCTAAAATGCGACTTTGGCGGTGAAAGGGTTAAGCAGAATTTCACTCACACCCATTTTCATTATGTATAATTATATTACTGTTGGTGGATGAAAGCGTGAGTGAAAGCAGGAATAGAGGAATGGATGGAGAGAAGGGATAAAAGTTATTATTGAATACCAAACCGTAGACATGGGGAAACACAATTTTTTTTTTCTTTTTTCTCTATTGTTTTTCATTGTTACAACCACCAGTAACCGCCTCCCCCCCCCTCTCTCTCTCTCTCTCTCTCTCTCTCTCTCTCTCTCTCTCTCTCTCTCTCTCTCTCTCTCTCTCTCTCTCTCTCTCTCTCTCTCTCTCTCTCTCTCTCTCTCTCTCTCTCTCTCTCTCTCTCTCTCCCTCTCTCTCTCTCTCTCTCTCTCTCTCTCTCTCTCTCTCTCTCTCTCTCTCTCTCTCTCTCTCTCTCTCTCTCTCTCTCTCTCTCTCTCTCTCTCTCTCTCTCTCTCTCTCTGTTTAAATGTGTGTTATTACTTTCTTGTACAAACAAAATGTATTGTTAGAGAAGTGCTGTTTTTTAAAAAAAAATCTTTAAAGCTTTGAAAGTTAGGCAAGATGTATGCACTGTTTTGTAATTCAAGTTAATAATGTAATGTTAATTTTGTTGTTGTTGTCATACTCACTCCATTGTATGGGCATGGCTTAACATTTGTTCCTGACTCCTGACTCTCTCTCTCTCTCTCTCTCTCTCTCTCTCTCTCTCTCTCTCTCTCTCTCTCTCTCTCTCTCTCTCTCTCTCTCTCTCTCTCTCTCTCTCTCTCTCTCTCTCTCTCTCTCTCTCATTTTTGACCTGTCTTACACTAGCAGTAGTCATGGTAGTAGAAGAAGTAAATTGTAGTGAAAGATGTGTTTTTTCATCTATTTATTTGTTATTTGGTTGGTTAGTTTTCTATTCTGTTTGTTTTTATTGCTGATGTTGATGCTCTGACTACCATGTCGTTGCTATATTACTGTTATTGTTTTGTTGTTGTTGGCGATGTTCCTGTGTCTCAATGTTCATTTATAGTAGTAGTTATGTATTGCATGCTTAGAACCAAGGACAGAATGGAAGACTAGGCCCAGCCTAAATTCTTTTCCTTGTAAAATAAACTCTCTCTCTCTCTCTCTCTCTCTCTCTCTCTCTCTCTCTCTCTTTCCTCTCTCTCTCTCCTCTCTCTCCCCCCCCCCCCCCAGTGTCAGACAGAGACAAATGAAGGTCATCAATAATTACTGGCCACCAGTCATCCTCTACGGCACAAACCCTGACACAGACCTTGCCACCGGCAATATGCCACCTTCCACGTGTTTGTTCCATTTTGTTCCCTTCACACTCACTCCATTCAGCCTCATTCTTTCTTTTTCTTCCTGTCTCTCCCTTTCTTTGTTTCTCTGTCGATCCATTTCTCAACCCCCCCCCCCCCCCACCCCCCTCCGGCCACCTGTTTTTATGTTCCCAACATATTTCTCTTTCTGCCTCCCTCCCTCTCCCTCTCCCCTCTCTGTCTCTCTGTCTGTCTGTCTCTCTGTCTTCTGTCTCTGTCTGTCTGTCTCTCTCTCTCTCTCTCTCTCTCTCTCTCTCTCTCTCTCTCTCTCTCTCTCTCTCTCTCTCTCTCTCTCTCTCTCTCTCTCTCTCTCTCTCTCTCCTCTCCTCTCTCTCTCTCCTCGTTCTCTCTGTCTCTCTTTCTCTCCCCTCCTTTCCGCTCTCTTTCCCCCCCATCCCGTCTTTCTCTGTCTTTGTCTCTATCTGTCTCTTGTTTGTTTAGTCTCTGTGTCTGTCTGTCTCACTCTGTCTGTCTGCCCCCCCCCCCCCTCCCCCCCTCTCTCTCTTCCATACTTTCTTCGTAAACTTCAAAATGTTCCGTATTCTCGAAATATGAGGCAAATAAAATACAGAAAACTGAAAATGAAAGCTACATTTCTAAATCAATGCGGAAATTCTGCAGCAAACATTTTTATGATCTTCCTCTTCCTTTCCTTCCATCCTCTGCCCTCCTTCCCGATCCCCCACCTTACCTACACCCCTCCCACGCCCCAGCTCCCCTCCATCCCGACCTTCCGTTCACCAATCTCAAATGTCCCGGTTCTGTCATTACAATCATGAAATGTTAATGGCAACCCAAATTACACGAAGGAGAAGTTGACAATAGCACAAATACACATAGAAAAAAAGAAAGAACGAAAAAAACCAAAAAGCTATGCATGTCAACGAAGTTTAAAGTAGACTGAAATATGATCGTGCCAATTGCTAAAATAAAAAAAATTCTAAGAAAATGACGAAGGTGAGAGAAATGGAATTAAAGGAGAAAAATCCGCCTTGGCATAAGGCTGTGTCAGACCAATTGACATAAGCTAGAACACCAAGGCTACATCAAAATGTTGTTATGTTTTATATAACAATGCGGGGATTGTCTGTAGCCATGGCAAGCTCCTAGCATAACTTCATCCGTCCAAAATCCTCCGAAGTCGGAGTGTGGCTGCCCACGTGGCGGGGTAATCGAAAACGGTCACACACGTAATCATGTTCTCGCCCCTAGCTGGCGCATTTGTACCGTAGTGTTCAATTGCTTCGGCTGTTGGGATGATCCCTGGAGTTTTTGAGCCAGGGAACAACAACAACAACAACAAAGGAGAAAAATGAAGGAAGGCAGAGTAACAACAACAACAACAACAACAACAACAACAACAACAACAACAACAACAACACATCGCCGTGTCAGACAGAGACAGAATTAACCCTTTCACCGCCAAAGTCGCATTTTAGCACCACAGTGATTTACCACCTATGTCACTAAAAGGCATCAAAATTTAATTGGGGCCAGTTATCCAAAGACCCTATTGTGTTAGTTTTGGGAAGTAAGGGTAGACCTTATTATATATATATATCACAGAAGAATCCCCCAATACTACAGATGGATTTTGTTCTCTACCCAGGTAATTTTGAAGGAACATTGTGGCTGAAATATGGCTGGCGGCGAAAGGGTTAATGAAGGTAATCACTAATCATTACCGGCCAGCATTGATCGATCACCAGGGGGAACATTAACAAAACGTTAATGACTAGATAACGGAAGATGCAGAAAACTAAGAGGCAACAACTTTTCGGCTCTTCCTATCAAACCATAGTTGATCAAATGATTGCAAAGCACTTAGAGAGTGGATAAAATATATCTATACACTACTCAAAACAGCTTTTATATACTAACTGCATCTTCCATTCATTCAATCATGATTATTAATTACTATACGAAATTTGATCAGAAATGTTTGTGTTTGTGGTAGCAATTTGGGCTTGAAAAAACAAAAGGATGGCAAATATATATATGAATAAGTTGGTGTTTACTACGATTTCTATGACCTCCCCTATTGAATCCTTCACTGGATCCACCAACATGGCATCCCATCTCTTCTACTCTCTTCGAGGGGTTGTAATTTTAGAACATTATTATTTTTGTTATTTTACACAAGATTTTTATCATTTCTTTTGAATTAAGTGTTGGTTTGCTTTTATTGTGGACTTTCAATCTGGTGCAAAGAGGACAACCTTTCTCTTGGAGAAAGTCTTCTAGCTCAGTTTGAATGTTCACTGTGGACATTCTTTGCAGGCCGATATGCAGACTGAAGAGTCTTTCTCAAAGACGAAACAGCTGTCTTTGCATAGGCATTGTCTATCCCCCCCCATTGGGAGAAAAAGTAAAATCAGCACATTATTTTCTTTTATTCTTTTCAGAACACAGAACAAATCGTAAAGTTAAAATTAAAGTTATTGAGTTTCTTTCTTAGGTTCACAAACTGATACATTGGACACAAACAAAGTTTTATTAAAGCAAACTATATATATAAGAGGAAAGTTTAATTGTGTGGTTGCTTTTCCTTCTTCAATTCTTGTACGTTTATATATGAAAATATATGATGCAATACAATAAACTTTTCATGAGGAATGAATCATACGACCAAACAGTAAAAGCACACAAACTGAAATGTTTTTCTTTGTTGGAGAAGATTTTTGTTTTTGTCTGACTGTAATGTCTTCCCGTGACGTCTGGTTTTGAACCAGCCAACCCTGTCTTTGCACTCCATGGCTTCTGACGTCTCAATTAGTCAGTATTCCACGATATCCACACGTGTTTTATACAAAGTTTCCCTCGTGTAAATTATATTTGCAGCTCGTGCAAATTTGCAGCTCGCTACTATGAGAGTGTGTATTTGCGACATTGAGCATGAACCACAAATTTCACTTTTTTCTAGGGTTAGGGTTAGGTAAATGGTTCAAGTAACGAAAAAGTGAAATTTGTGGTTGTCGCAAATACACACTCTCATAGTAGCGAGCTGCAAATTTGCACGCGACAGGCGGCTGCACCACCCGTGATATCGCACCGTAAAGATGTCAGGGACGTTAACTCATTTTACCGATAAGGAGAGCTCCCTCCCTCCCTCTGCTGAGCTCGTCAGCCAATTAAATGCCTCCTAATCTTTCAGCTGTCACATTTAACTACAGGTGCTAATTAGAACCACTGAGGGAAGACAGCTTTAATTTCTTCACCACCACTATTTTTCCCCCCATCCCCTTCGCATAATCTACTTATCTTCCTCCGTCACCTCCTACCCCCCTCCACTTCCCCGTCTCATGTAAGCATCCTCCACCACCATTATTGCAGGCTACCTTTTCCCCACACTGTCTGCTTCTTTTTCTTCTTCTATTTTAATCTAGAAATCTTAACTATTAAAAAAACCTTAAGACTAAGCAAAATAGAGAAGAAAAAAACCCTTAGGGACTTTTATGGTATTGCAGCACATATTTTTCACACACACACACACACACACACACACTCCTCCACACAAACACACACACATACACATTCCCACACGCTTGAACGCGCACATATAAGGTAGGACTATGTTGTGTAGAGAGATACACAGAGAGAGAGAGAGAGAGAGAGAGAGTGTACAGAGAGAGAGAGAGAGAGAGAGAGAGAGAGAGAGAGAGAGAGAGAGAGATCTGATTGTAGTACCTAGTCCAGGATCGTCCCACTATCTTTACAGTTATTAATGTCCCTTACTTTATGCGCCTGTTCCAGGCCGGAGGACGTTAAACGAACTTTCTTCATCATCTTCTATTTTGTTTATTTTGGAGAATGTTTTTTTTCATGGTTCTTGTTCGCCGAAGATTATTCATGGACTTCTGTGACATTCCATAACACTGCATATAATACGGTGAACAACTGATCTGCACATTCTGGTGCGCTTATGTATGCGCACACGCGCGACACTACATAATTCCGAGCACACAAAATACTACACTGCATGCACGCACACACACATACACACCCCCATGTTCTCTGGGTTTTTTTTTCTTCTATTATTATTATGCATTTTCATGATGTTTGTATTTTTCTTGGAGGGCTGGATGAAAAAAAAGCCTTGTTAGCTCATTCTTTAACCCTCAATAAAGATCATTTTGACTTGACTTGACTTGACTTGACACTCACACTTGACACACACGCACCACGCACACACACGCACACACACACATACACGCGCACGCGCACGCACACGCGCGCACGCACACACACACACACACACACACACACACACACACACACACACACACACACACACACACACACACACACACACACACACACACACACACACACACACACTCTAAAATTGCTCTAAAGTGAAGTTTTGTGTTTGCGAACCCTAACTTCTAATCTCTCCCCCCATCCCCCCCCCCTCTCTCTCTCTCTCACCTTCACCTCTCTTTACCCCCATTCTTCTCCCAGCTTTACAATCTCTCCACCACACCCCCTCTCTCTTTCTTTCACACAAGGATACTCCCCCACCTCTCTGTCTCTCTCTGTCTCTCCGTCTCTCCCTCCCCCCTCTCTCTCTCTCTCTCTCTCTCTCTCTCTCTCTCTCTCTCTCTCTCTCTCTCTCTCTCTCTCTCTCTCTCACAGGATCCTCCTCCTCTTCTCTCTAACTTCTGTTTTCCGTCTCCTAGCCCCCCCCCCCCTACCCCCCCCCCTCCCCCCCCCCCCCCCCCCCCTCTCTCTCTCTCTCTCTCTCTCTCTCTCTCTCTCTCTCTCTCTCTCTCTCTCTCTCTCTCTCTCTCTCTCTCTCTCTCTCGTGCGCGTGTATGCATGCATGTATGTATGTATGTATGTATGTATGTATGTATGTATGTATGTATGTATGTATGTATGTATGTATGTATGTATGTATGTATTTATGTATGTATGCATACATGTATGTATATATGTATGTATTTATGTACGCATGTAAGTGTGTATGTATGCATGCGTGATGCGCATGTGCGAGCGTGATGCGCATGTGCGAGCGTGTGTCAGTCTCTCTGTGAGCCCGTCTGCCTGTCAGCCTGCACGCTGTCCGTACGTGCACGTGCGACTGGAATATCTTGTCTATAGAGCGTCTGTCAGTCAGTCAACTCAATAGGGCATTTGCCACGAGCGTTCGTTCTCTGTACTAGACTACTAATTTGCCCGCGCTCGTTCTGCCAGAGTTACGCTGACCTTTCTAATTCAACTCTCTTCTTCTTCTTCTGCGTTCCCAGGCCATATGGCCATAATGGCTAAGGTACATACGTGTCCGGTTTTCAGTTTTCACTGGTCTCCCCGCTGCGCACAGCCAACACATTCCGATTTCGGAGGAGCTCAAAGGAGAAAAATTACATGGAAAATGGTTTTGAAAAAAAGGCAGGAGAACGGGGCCAATAAGTCAGACAGATAGTAGATGACAGAAAGCAAAGACAAAAAGGTAGTCAAAGAGAGTGGCAGATTAGATTCAACTCTCTAAATTCAACTCAGTGAAACTCAAGGTCGCTGGTGCGCGCGGCAAAGGCCCTATTAATTAACGGAACTGACCAGGCACGCAGTCGTAGATGACGGTCATGTAGTCGGTGTGGGCCGCGCCGGGGCAGTGCAGGGTGGCGGGTACCCGCTGGACCTTGATCTTGCAGTGCGTGTACCCGGAGCAGTGGGTGTTGAGGGTCGGGTACTTGGTGTCCTCGTTGATGAGGCAGTCCGTGTGGGCAGCCTGGCAGCAGTCGCCAGGCTCTGGCGTCGGACCCTCTACACCATCACCACCACCACCACCGCTGCTGGATCTGCTGATGGGATGGTGGCTACCAGCCTGACAAAAACACACCAAAAAATAAAATACAAGGAGGAAAGGCTTGACAGTTGACAATTGACAATGGTGTAAGTGTGTATCGGCTCTGGCGCTGGACCCTCTACACCATCACCACCACCACCACTGCTGGGTCAGCTGCTGCTGGGTCTGCTGATGGGATGGTGGCTACCAGCCTGACAAAAACACCAAAAAAACCAAGATACAAGGAGGAAAGGCTTGATTGACAGTTGCCAATTGGCAACGGTGTAAGTGTGCATAGGTTCTGGCGCCGGACCCCTCTACACCATCACCACCACCACCACTGCTGCTGCTGCTGGATCTGCTGATGGGATGGTGGCTACCAGCCTGACAAAAACACACCAAAAAACAAATTACAAGGAGGAAAGGCTTGACAGTTGACAATTGACAAAGGTGTAAGTGTGCATAACCTCTGGCGCTGGACCCTCTACACCATCACCACCACCACCACTGCTGCTGCTGCTGGGTCTGCTGAAGGGATGGTGGCTACCAGCCTGACAAAAACACCCAAAAAACCCAAGATACAAGGAGGAAAGGCTTGATTGACAGTTGACAATTGGCAACGGTGTAAGTGTGCATAAGTTCTGGCGCCGGACCCTCTACAGCATCATCACTACCACTACTGCTGCTGGCTCTGCTGATGGGATGGTGGCTACCAGCCTGACAAAAACACACAAAAGCAAGATACAAGGAGGAAAGGCTTGATTGACAGTTGACAATTGAGAAAGGTGTAAGTGTGTATAACCTCTGGCGCTGGATCCGCTACAGCATCATCACCACCACCACCACTGCTGCTGGATCTGC
>CM065694.1:42714979-42717479 GCA_017654935.2 Phymorhynchus buccinoides
CAATACTTCCTTCCTCCCTTTACTTCACAGACAAGCAGTCTCCAAAACCTCTCTTTTTGTTGAAATATTATATTGTTCTGTTTTGTCTCGTCAATACACTGACGTCACTGTGCACTTGTTGTGTGTTTGTTCTTTGCGTGGTAACCTTCAGATCATTTTATGCAGCATTGTCCTTGCGCAAACTAGCATACAAGCAGAGAGAACACTGAACACTGAACACTGATATTGTTTATTGTACTTTGGCCATGGGCACTTATACAAACAAACAGTGTGTGTGTGTAACACTGAACACTGAAATTGTTTATTGTATTTTGGCCATGGGCACTTATACAAACAAACAGTGTGTGTGTAACACTGAACACTGAACACTGAAATTGTTTATTGTACTTTGGCCATGGGCACTTATACAAACAAACAGTGTGTGTGTGTGTGTGTGTGTGGGGAGGGGGGGGGGTAGTCATAAATCTATAATAGCATTACTACATTCGAAATAATCAAAACCCATTTTGCACAAAGTATTATAATATGCCATTTCTAGTTCGTTGTATTAGGGAGGAAATCAGGGGTTTCCATCAATAGCCTACACTTTTCCTCAATTTCATGACATGAAAGACGAACTTGGCAACATTTCTATTTTCTTCACTCTGTGACCGAGCTAGAGAGAGAGAGAAGAGAGAGAGAGAGAGAGAGAGAGAGAGAGAGAGAGAGAGAGAGAGAGAGAGAGAGAGAGAGAGAGAGCGAGAGAGAGAGAGAGAGAGAGAGAGAGAGAGAGAGAGAGAGAGAGAGAGAGAGAGAGAGAGAGAGAGAGAGAGAGAGAGAGAGAGAGAGAGAGACACACACACACACACACACACACACACACACACACACACACACACACACACACGCACAGAGATAATTACAACAGGTCACAACACTGTATGCATGTCTGTGTGTGCTTGTCCTTCTAGACTATGTCCTCAAGCTAACAGAGGAGGCATCTGCTGCTTTCGAAAGCTGGGATGGGTTTTGTTTATAGTGGGGAAGCCTTGCCTAAAAGACCCCCCCCCCCCCCCCCCCACACTCTCTCTCGGCCAATGGAATTGGAGGACTGCTGGCGTTGGGGATGGTCCCCAAAGGCCAACCAATCCCTTTGGCTGCAGCACTTATGACCAGTACCTTCTTCTTCTTTTGCTTCTGTGTTCCCAGGCCATATGGCCATAATGGGTAAGGTACGTATGTGTCCGGTTTTCAGTTTTTCACTGGTCTCCCCGCTGCGCACAAGCGGACACATTCTGATTTCGGAGGAGCTCAAAATTTAAGGAGAAACAAATATTTAGAAGATGTTTTGTTTTTAAAAAAGGCAGGAGAAAGGGCCAATAAGTCAGAAAGATAGATGATAGAAAGCAACGTGAAAAGGCAGAGTCAAAGAGAGTGGCAGATTAGAGGAAGTTACAAGCACAGAACTTCAAGAAGGTGGGAGAACTATTTTTTACGAAAGACCCCCCCCCCCCCCCCAAGTCCCCCCCCCCCCCCCCAAGTATCCCCATGGGGAGAGACTCGTGGATGGGTCGGGGTCGTCCAGCTCCCCGTATGGAGGCACGAGGCATCCACCCCACTGCCCCAAGAGCCAGTACCAATACCCCCCACCCCCCCCCCCCCCCCCCCCCCAGTTTGAGTGTCATGGTCTCCCACAACAGACTTGGTAGATGTACCACGATTTCGTTTAACCCCTTGACTGCGAGAGTAAATGAAAGAAGAAGAAAATGGTACAAATCATGCCATGAAAAAGACAACTGAGTGAGCCAATCTGGCAAAAATGGTCTGGGGATATAACTCTCTTGACTGTGCTAGAGAAAAACAAGCGCGGATTCTCAATCGTTTGTGGCGTGCGACAATGTATTGAAAACGAAACATCATTTTAAAGAGCAGCCTCGATTTGAAGTGCAGCCTCGATTTGAAGCGCGACAATTTTGTCAGCCTCGATTTGAAGTGCGACAATTTTGGACCGACCGACCGACAGACAGACCGACAAAGTGAGTTATAGGTTTGTGGCTTGTGCCACAAGCAAAAAACTAGCATTATCAGAGTTATTCCTCTTCATCTGATGACGTCATCAGTGATGTCATCAAGTCGGTACGTGATACGTTATATGGCAGTCAGGGGGTTAATGCAGACACATCATTTATTGTACTGCGTCTCTCACCTTACCGTTGGCCCACTACTACAAGCTAAATGTCAACCAGTGATAATAAGATCCATGATAATAAGATCCATTTGAGTAGGGAGGGGCTTGTAGTCAATCGATTCTCATCATACAGGCAAACAGCTGTGGTGGGCCTAGTCACTCTCATTTTTTCATTTCACGTTGTTCTCGAAAAGCGCTTGAGGTTAATCTCAAACCAGTGGTGTTGACACACAATCCTATCAATGAGAGACTTAGTGCGATTTTTCTCACGCCAGAGGGCATGACGCTCGTGTGGGGCTAACCCTCTCTATATTATTAGTTGGGGATAAAGAA
>CM065694.1:42737479-42739979 GCA_017654935.2 Phymorhynchus buccinoides
TGAATGCTCTCATAGCATAATTATATATGTTACCGTAAATATGTGAAATCAGTAATTCCATGACATTCCTAAAATGTTCAGTAATTTCATGAAATTACGGTGACCCCCGGTATTTACATGGAATTACACCCCAAAAAAATCCTAGTAATTTCACGTAATTACTGAAATCTCAGCACAAAGTTTTACACAAATTTACTGACAGCGTTTCAGCAAAGTTGTGTAATTCTTTTGATTCCATGTGACCCCCAGATATGACTCCCCATGTTTAACAACAAAATACTATTTGAACTAACTAGATGTGACTGCCTGAGATGTTTTCCCTTTGAACCATTTGAATGGAGTTGTGTGAAGGGACAGCCACACGTCCACTAAAATCGTACGACTGTACAATACGATTCGATCACGTGGTCTCCAAGAACAAATGCGATTCGCGCTTTCTTTGAGATCAAAATATCGAATCGTATCGTACAGTCGTGCGATTTTAGCTAACGTGCGGCCGTCCCTTGATGCTTTCTGCGAGTAGAGTTCACCGAATTCAGAGGGATGGGTTATGACAGATCAAAACAGACTGTCAATGAACCATGTGACCTCTGAACCAATTCTAGTTCACCATTACCTGTAAGATTCTACAAGAAAAGCTGTTTTAAAACTGTTCACCGATTTCTTTTTCAAAGACCTTTGAACCATTATCTTTGAACCACCTCCACCTGATTGTGATGTGTGAGTTTCCTTGCTAAAAATGCTCACATGTTCCTCGTTTAAAGGACTGTGTTGCTTACTACCAAGTTAACAATGTGTTTTTGAACCAATTCCACCAGGACTGGCTTCTGAAAGCATACAACATGTGAATGTGCAATTGGTTTTTACTCGAGAACTTTTTAAACATCATGAGCAGGTGTGTCATACCAAAATCGGATTACACTAATATCATCGAGGGGTTGAAATCGACTGCTTCGAGTCAACATTCAAAATGACTACTACTGATTGTCCAAGTAAGTCGTGATATCCGTTTGATACAATTCTCGGTGTCGTTCTGTTTCTCTCTCTGTCTCTCTCTCCCCTCGCCCTCTTTCTCCCCCTCTCTTGTTATCTCCCCCCAGGGAGTGTATGCTGGTGTTGCATCATCTTCTTCTTCTCCTCCTCCTCCTCCTCCTCCTTCTTCTTCTTCTTCTTCTTCTTCTTCTTCTTCTTCTTCTTCTTCTTCTTCTTCTTCTTCTTCTTCTTTTCCTCCTCCTCCTCCTACTTCTTCTTCTCCTCCTCCTTCTTCTTCTTCTCCTCCTCCTCCTCCTCCTCCTCCTCCTCCTCCTCCTCCTCCTCCTCCTCCTCCTTCTTCTCTTCTTCTTCTTTTCCTCCTCCTCCTCCTACTTCTTCTTCTCCCCCTCCTTCTCCTCCTCCTCCTCCTCCTCTATGTGGTAAGAGTTAACGTGGTGACAGCCCTGACATGGCCTTAGTTGTTGACGGGGCTATAATTTTAATCTTAATCCTCCTCCTTGGGGCAGTAGGTGGATGCCTCGTGCCTCCATACGGGGAGCTGGACGACCCCGCCCCCTCAACGAGTCTCTCCCCGTGGGGATACCGGGGGGTCTTTCGAAAATAATAGTTCTCCCAACTTCTGGAAGTTCTGTGCTTGTAACTTCCTCTAATCTGCCACTCTCTTTGACTCTGACTGTTCCCTTTGCTTTCTGTCATCTACTATCTTTCTGACTTATTGGCCCATTCTCCTGCCTTTAAAAAAAATCTTAAAAATATTTTTTCTCCTTTATTTGGGCTCCTCCGAAATCGGAATGTGTTGGCTGTATGCAGCGGGGAGACCAGTGAAAACTGACAACCGGACACATACGTACCTTACCCATCATGGGAACGCAAAAGAAGAATCCTCCTCCTCCTCCTCCTTCATCTTCTTCTTCTTCTTCTTCTTCTTCTTCTTCCTCTTCTTCTTCTTCTTCTTCTTCTTCTTCTTCTTCTTCTTCTTCTTCTTCTTCTTCTTCTTCTTCAAGAACGTATGCATGTGTATCAAACAGTATGTGTGTCCTTTGTTTGCTTGTGTGACATGTGTTTAGGATTTGCAATACAAACTAAACGCATTATCATAGAAATGTACGCACATTGTGGTTTTATCTTACATTAATAACACTCTCTCTCTCTCTCTCTCTCTCTCTCTCTCTCTCTCTCTCTCTCTCTCTCTCTCTCTCTCCCTCTCTCTCTCTCTCTCTCTCTCTCTCTCTCTTCTCTCTCTCTCTCTCTGTCTCTCTCTCTCTTTCTCCCTCCCTCTCTCTCTCTCTCTCTCCCTCCCCCCCCCTCTCTCTCTCTCTCTCTCTCTCTTCTCTCTCTCTCTCTCTCTCTCTCTCTCTCTCTCTCTCTCTCTCTCTCTCTCTCTCTCTCTCTCTCTCTCTCTCTCATATGGGGCATTAGTAACAATAAAGATGGTGGGGCGATCCTGGAGGTACTGCGATACCAAGAGAGTTCCGACGAAGTAAATGGGTTTTTTTTCTTGTTACAC
>CM065694.1:42744979-42747479 GCA_017654935.2 Phymorhynchus buccinoides
CTGTCCGCAGTAAATAATTAGCAAGAATATATAAATGTTGTATTATTATTTTTATCTGCTGCATGGATGGAAGTTCAGTTTAACGTCGCGTATCGGCTTTCGCCATGTACGACGGGCTGAACAAACCAACCAGGGTATAAACAAAAATTTATATTCCTGAATCACTGTCATAGCCAAAAGGCAGAGAAGCGATCAGAATATTAATATCTGCTGCATTTACTTCGTCACGAACTTTACCTTGTGCTTTTTGATTTATTTTCTTTCTTTCGTGGTATGTACTTACTACTTCTGTGTCAATAATTCCTTTGATGGTTTTACGACAAATAAAAGAGTTTGACTTTGAGTTTGAGTGTAAAGCCTAGCATCAGAAAAAAAGAGTGTAGGCCTAAAGCTAGAAATCCTCATGCACTGTGACGGCAACGACAAAGGCAAAAATGATGTGTTAAATCATCAGGATCAGTCAAGGTCGTGTTTGGATAGGTAGGGCACCTAACTAATCACCTATTCAGTCGACACCATGATAAGACTGTTCCAAGTAGTATGATCAATTCCAAAAAGTATTTTGACACTATTTTCTTACCATAATATAGCCCCTCAGATACAATGTAAAACAAAATGCCACACGCAAAGTTTTAAGTTAATCGATTCATTGTTCATTTATCTTATTATTATTTCTCCCTTGCAACTCCTGCACTTCTACAAGACAAGACTGGTCTAAAAACTAAAAAGTAACTCCAACAAGACCGCCTTTACCAAACAAAATAAATTTTTTAAAAAAGACACTATTTTTGTTTAAACCTATAACTCACTTTGTCGGTTTGTAATGTAGGGTGGTGGGGAAAATCAAAGAAAAGTGTCGGACAACAGAACTAGCCAACAATTGTCGCAGGTTTCAAATCGAGGCTTTCTAAAAATTTTTCTTTCGATTTACTCGTTACTTCATGTTTCCTCAAAAACGAGGCTGCACTTCAATATCTACAAGCTGGTTGTTTGTTTTCTTTGTTCGTTTTCTTCCTTCCTTGTTTGTTTCTTTGCTATTGCTTTCTTTCCTTTTGTTCTTTCTTTGCTGTTTCCTGTCTTGTTCCTTTGTTTCCTTTCCTTTTAATTGTTTCCTTTCATTTTTTCTTTTATTTTACTATTAGTAAAGTTTTTTTTATAGTTTAGGGTGGAATAGGGGAAAATCAAAGAAAAGTAACAAACCACGGTACACAACACAACACACAACTACACCAACACAAGGCCTCGCAGAGGATTTGCACTCTCACAGTGCTTTGAGAAAGAGATTCCATTTGAATTGGGCAGAGAAGGTGAGTTCTGAGAGATTTAGGCAACTGTTCCAACTTCAGGAGCTTGATAGGCGAAAGAGCGTTCCAAAGGTGCAGACCTATGGATGCGTAGAGACCCGGATGAGAGAGCCCCGAGATGGCCAAAAACAAAAACTGCTGGCAACCTGACAATATTATATTTTGTCTACATGTAGCTGGTTGTTTGTTTTCTTTGTTCGTTTTCTTCCTTGGCCCTTGTTTGTTTACCTTTGCTATTGCTTTCTTTCCTTTTGTTCTTTCTTTGTTGTTTCCTGTCTTGTTCCTTACTGTGTCCTTTCCTTTAGTAATTGTGACCTTTCAGTATCTCCAAGCGTTTTTCTTTCTATTGTCTCCGTCTCTGATTTATCTGTGCCTATTATTATTCTTATTCTTATGCCTCTATTATTGGATATATTATGATGATGAACTTCCCCCCCCCCCCATACGCCTAATCAAATGAATGCCCTAGGCGTTTACAATAAAGAGATTATTAAAACAAACAACAGACAAATAAACACGACAGGTGCACACATACACACACACATAATTCACACACACAAACACAAGTGTGCACACACACACACACACACACACACACGCATACACACGCATACACGCAGATACACACGCACACAGCACACACACACACACACACACACACACACACACACACAGACACACACACACACACACACACACACACACACACACACACACACACACACACACACACACACACACACACACACACACACACACACACACACACACACACACACACGCGCGTGCGTGTATATATAGACAGTGAGACATTATTCACACGCACACAAAACCACAGACACACCGTCACACTCACTCTACTAACCCTCTTTAACACACGTGGAAAAGTCGTCTACAAATTCAATTCCCATATCAACAAACCTTATACCCCCGTTCTCAAACATATTTTAGACACACCCACTCATTTGGTTACACACGTGGGCGCAAGCATCGGCGCGCGCGCGCGTACACACACGCACACACACACGCGCGGGTGGCGCGCACACAAACACACACATACACATGCGAGTGCGCGCGCACACACACACACACACACGCGCGCGCACGCACGCACGCACACACACACACACACACATACATACACCTACACACATACGCATGCACGCACGCGGCGCAGTCACACACACACACACACA
>CM065694.1:42782479-42784979 GCA_017654935.2 Phymorhynchus buccinoides
AAGAAGGACGAAAGGAAGAAAGAAAGAAGGGAAGAAAGAAAGAAAGGAAGAAGGAAAGAAAGGAAGAAGGAAAGAAAGAAAGAAAGTGAGGAAGGAAGGAAGAAAGAAAGTGAGGAAGGAAGGAAGGAAGGAAGAAAGAAATAAAGAAAGAAAGGAAGGAAGGAAGAAAGGGAGGAAGGAAGGCAGGAAGAAAGAAAGTGAGGAAGGAAGAAAAAGAAAGAAAGAAAGTGAGGAAGGAAGGCAGGAAGAAAGAAAGTGAGGAAGGAAGGAAGAAAGAAAGGGAGGAAGGAAGAAAGAAAGAAAGAAAGAAAGTGAGGAAGGAAGGAAGGAAGGAATAAAGAATGAAAGAAAGAAATGAAGAAAGGAAGGAAGGAAGGAAGAAAGAGAGAAAGAAAGGAAGGAAGGGAGGAAGGAAGGAAGAAAGAAAGGGAGGAAGAAAGAAAGAAAGAAAGAAAGTGAGGAAGAAAGGAAGGAAGAAAGAAAAGAAGAATGAAAGAAAGGAAGGAATAAAGAAAGAAAAGAAGAATGAAAGAAAGGAAGAAAAAAAGAAAAGAAGAAAGGAAGAAAGGAAGGAATAAAGAAAGAAAAGAAGAATGAAAGAAAGAAAGGAATAAAAAAAGAAAGGAAGAAAGGAAGGAAATATAACAGAAAGACCTGACAACTTGATGAGAGCTTAAAGGCTTACTATTGATGTAGGTTTTAAGAAAAGTGAGAAATTGTTTTTAAAGGAAAGACAACAATAAGAAACGAAAGGACAGAAAAGGAAGAAACAACAACAAATAAAGTGGGCTGGGATAGAAAGAGAGGAAAAAACGAAGAAAGGAGAATAAAAGGGGAAAAGGAGATAAAGATGGAAAGAAAGAAAGAAAGAAAGTGAGGAAGGAAGGAAGGAAGGAATAAAGAATGAAAGAAAGAAATGAAGAAAGGAAGGAAGGAAGGAAGAAAGAAAGAAAGAAAGGATGGAAAGAAGAAAGGGAGGAAGGAAGAAAGAAAGAAAGAAAGAAAGAAAGAAAGGAAGAAAGGAAGAAAGAAAGGAAGGAAGAAAGAAAGAAAGAACAAGGAAGGGGGTAGTGGTGCTGAAAACAAAATATAGAAAGAGAGAAGGAAGCAAAAAAATAGACAAATGAATAAAACAGACAATAAGAGAAAGGAAAAGAAACGAAAGAAAGAAAGAATAGAAAGTAAAAATGAAAGAAAGAAAGAAAGAAAGAAAGAAAAGAAAAGAAAGAAAGAAAGAAGAAAGAAAGAAGAAAGAAAGAAAAGAAGAAGAAGAAAGAAAGAAAGGAAGGAAAGGAAGTAAAGAAAGGAAGGAAGAAAGAAAGAAAAGAAAGAAAGAAAGAAAGAAAGGAAAAAGAAAGAAAGAAAGAAAGAAGGAAGAAATAAAGAAAGAAAGAAAGAAAGAAAGGAAGGAAGGAAAGAAAGGAAGGAAGGAAGAAAGAAGAAAGGAAGGAAGAAAGAAAGGAAGGAAGAAAGAAAGAAAGGAAGAAAGAAAGAAAGAAAGAAAGAAAGGAAGGAAGAAAGAAAGAAAGAAAGGAAGAAAAGAAAGGAAGGAAGAAAGAAAAAAAGAAAGAAAAGAAAAGAAAGAAAGAAAGAAAAAGAAAGAAAGGAAAGAAAGAAAGAAAGAAAAGAAAGGAAGGAAAGAAAGGAAGGAAGAAAGAAAGGAAGGAAGGAAGGAAGAAAGGAAGGAAGGAAGAAAGAAAGAAAGGAAGAAAGAAAGAAAGCACAAGGAAGGGGAGGGGTGGGGTGGGTTTTAAAAACAAAATAAAGAAAGAGAGAAGGGAGAAAGAGACAAATGAATGAAACAGACAATAAGAGAAAGGAAAAGAAAAGAAAAGAAAGAAAGAATAGAAAGAAAAAAAGGACAGAAAAAAGAAAAAAAAAAAAAAAAAGAAAGAATAGAAAGAAAAGAAAAGAAAAGAAAAAAGAGAAATAGAAAGAAAAGAACAAAGAAAGGAAAGAAAGAATAGAAAGCAAAAAAGAAAGAAAAAAAGAAAAGAAAAGAAAAGAAACAATCGAAAGAATAGAAAGCAAAAAAAAGAAAGAAAAGAAAGAAAAGGAAAGAAAAGAAAGAAAAGGAAAGAAAGAATAGAAAGAATAGAAAGCACAAAAAGAAAAGAAAAGAAAGACAGACAAAAAGGTAAATGGAAAGAAGTAGAGCGAGAAAGACAGACAGAAATGTCGAAAAACAAGCGCGAATTCGCAATAGTTTGTGGCACGCGGTCTATTTTTACCACTCCAATCATGAGTCGCCTCCCCTGGCTTTTCAATAATTTTAATCTGTAAACCAGAATGTTATCTCTGCACCATTTCGTAACTTTTTATATCTTTTGGAAAACATTTAAGACTATGTATCCTACTTATGCTCATCGAAAGAAGCACCGGCATACTCGTCGTGTCTGTTGCAGTGTCTGTATTACGTACGTTTATTATTGTGTACGCTTTTAAAATACATCATTTTAAAGAGCGGCCTCAATTTGAAGTGTAGCCTCGATTTGACCCC
>CM065694.1:42787479-42789979 GCA_017654935.2 Phymorhynchus buccinoides
GAGATTAAATAAAGATACCGTTAACAACAAATCAACCCTCCCCTATCCATCCCCACCCGCACCTCCATCCAGTTAATCCCACTCACGGTCACCACCCCCCTCCCCCCCCCTCTTACCTCTCCCTACCCCAGACAATCTATTGCGCATAGCCCCTTGCGCAATGCTGTATGCAGCTGACCACCACGCCACAATATTAAGTCGTGTTCCACACCACCCGATTTCAGTCGTACGGCCATTCCCATTGTGACGACGTTTTTGATTGAGGCATGAACCTGGGTCCGTTTCACAAGGGCTAACGTTACCTAGCGTGAGCTCAAATCGGCACAAAAAACGGTCCTAAGACCCTTTTGCCGACGTACGGCCATCCCATTGTGACGACGTTTTTAATTTAGGTATGAACCTGGGGTCCGTTTCACAAGGGCTAGCGTTACCTAGCATGAGCTCAAATCGGCAAAAACGGTCTTAAGAAACATCTCTTTTGCCGACGTAAGGCCATCCCATTGTGACGACGTTTTTAATTGAGGCATGAACCTGGGGTCCGTTTCACAAGGGCTAACGTTACCTAGCGTGAGCTCAAATCGGTAAAAAACGGTCCTAAGAAACACCTCTTTTGCCGACGTAAGGCCATCCCATTGTGACGACGTTTTTGATTGAGGCATGAACCTGGGGTCCGTTTCACAAGGGCTAACGTTACCTAGCGTGAGCTCAAATCGGCAAAAAACGGTCCTAAAAAACATTTCTTTTGCCGATGTTTGCCGCAAACGTTTTGTGTGGCTGCTATCGATGTAACAAGCGACAAACTAATTGAAGGATCATGGGAAATATCAATACTTCCGGCTTTTGTTTTTTATATCTCGCGTGAATGTGACTTTTAACTTCCAAAATGGAAGACCAAAACAACAAGCTTGTCACAGCAAATATTCGTTAGTTACTCTTTGAGTGTCTTTGGTCGGTCACACGCCTTTGAGTCACTAGTTACGCGCTGACTTGGGAAAATCCGATCGCAGCGACAGGGCTGTTCCGTAAACCTCCCTCCACCTTGTTTAAATATCATCGGATTAATTGTTTAAATTGACGAAAATTGACGTCAAATGTATAAAGAAAAAACGATAGAGGTTTTGATTTTAAGTGCTCAGACTACATGTTCCAAGTGCTTCGGCAGTTCGGATGATCCCTGGAGTCTTTTAGCCCGGGTACGACAACAACAACAACAACAACAAAACAGTCTACAAGTGAAGAAAAAGAAGGCAAGACAAAAAAAGCCCAACGAACCGAGAAACTAAGGAGGTACACAGGGGTAGTTCATCAGGGGCCCGTTTCACAAGGGCTAACGTTACGTTGCGCTCGCTCAAATCGGCAAAAACGGTCTAAGAAACACCCTTCGTTTGCCGATAGTTCGCGTGACGTTTTGTTCTTGCCAAACACCGAGCAAGCGGCGAACTATCCGGAACTAGTAAGGGGTTGATACTTTTCTTGTTGTTGACTGGTCCGTTAAAGTTTGTTTAAAATAAAAAAAACACATTTTGACCAATCAGACAAGAGCTTGTAATATTCTTCCGCAAACGTTTTTTAAAGTGTTTCTTAGACCCATTGTGGCGTAACAGCTACGCGCGCGGCGACCGTCGTCTAGAGAAACTCTACCCCGATTCATGCCTCACAGATGTCACCGTTGGACTGCGGTTGGATGAGTGGAGCGTTGCCTGAACCAGCACTGTTAACACCATCATCATCATCATCATCATCATCATCGCACTACACCTCCATTACACGGGTGGGGTAATTGAGTGGCTATAATGTCAGCTTCCATTAAAAATGTCTGGCACCTTGATGCACGGGAGACTGGTGCCGTTGATGGAACTAGTTAAATACCCTACCATGCACAGTAGTAACTATGTTTTGCTTTGCACACAAAAAGAGAATAATATGCAGAACGACAAGCTATGTGAATGCAGCCCAAGTGAGTTTGAACTTGAAACCCCCCCAAAAAACCATTAGCGTTTTGTCGTTTCTAGATTGACTCGACGCTTCTATACCACCCTGTCCCCCCCGTGGGAATACCAGGGGGGGGGGGGGACCTCTAATCTGTCACTCTCTTTGACTCTGCCTTTTCCCTTTGCTTTCTGTCATCTGCTATCTTTCTGCCTTACCCGGTCCATTCTCCCGCTTTTTTTCACGGAACGCTTTCAAAAAGAGTTCCTCCAGCCGAAGTCGGATTTGCTGGGCCCAACTATTTCTTGGTTAGGCGCATAACGGCAGCATGACGCATCTGCGCTCATAATTGACAGGACACTGTCTGAGCGGTCGAAGCAGAAGATGCCACCACGTTACACAACGGTGCTGGGGTGTTCTATAAACGCCTTTGTGTCGGGCCGAGACTCGTGTGAATCTTCTTCTTCTTCTGCGTTCCCGGGTCATATGGCCATAATGGGTGAGGTACGTGTGCGTCCGGTTTTAAGTTTTCACTGGTCTCCCCGCAGCGTACAGCCGACACATTCCGATT
>CM065694.1:42814979-42817479 GCA_017654935.2 Phymorhynchus buccinoides
AAACTTTTAGAACGTGTATCTTTTAACCATTCAATCTGAAATTAAACTGAATCTAGTCCTAACCCCTAACCCTAACCTTAACTAAAACCTTAAACCGTCAAATACACACAAAATAAAAACTTTACTGCAAACAAATTGAGTGTTCCATGTTTGGAGATGACCAAGTGCAGTCTTGAACGCCTAGTGACAATCGGACCCCAAACAATCACACAAATCGGGATCGTTGCACTCGTTTCGTTTACAGAGACCCCCCCCCCCCCGTGGGGATACCGGGGGGTCTTTTGTTATAAATGGTTCCCCCACCTTCTGGAAGTTCTGTGCTTGTAGCTTCCTCTAATCTGTCACTCTCTTTGACTCTGCCTTTTCCCTTTGCTTACTGTCATCTACTATCTTTCTGCCTTGACCGGTCCACTCTCCTGCCTTAGTTTTTTTTTCACGAAACACTTTCGAAAACATTTCCCTCCAGCCGAAGTCGGACTTGTTGGGCCTACCTGTTTCTTAGTTTAGGCGCATAACGGCAGCATGACGCATCTACGCTCATCATTGACAAGAAACTGTCTGAGCGATCGAAGAAGAAGAAGAAGAAGAATTTACAGAGCGAGACGCCCACGTGGCAGTAGTGGATCATTCCCTGGGTCACGTGACCTCTTCACCCGTGACAGTTTAGCATCAATCTGTGATCATCATCAAGGCCCCATCCGCCATCCCCCCCACCCCCCCTCCCCCCAACTCCATTCAGTCACCGAGGATTGTTGGCCCCCACCAACAAGTCCGTTTTTTATTATCCCTCCCAGTGACTCACTCTCCACTCCATAACGCCACGTGCTGCACGTTTCACGCTTGTACGCATGCGCTGATTGGTGTTCGACCGGAAGTCGGTGCGGAGATTCGGTGAGAACAGGGATGTAGTCTCCTATACATCCCTGGTGAGAATGAACAATACAAGACAAGGCAACAACACCGGTGTGGTATTCTCAAAATGGATTTTGTTCTCAACATGTCTGCGCACTGATGTGCGAAATCGATCATGACGTACCATCAAATTTTATATTTGGTGTATTCGTCATTAAATTGACCTTAAACCTATCCCTAACCCTAATCCTAACCCTAACTCTAACCCTACCTGTCCCTAACTCTTCTCGCATGCGCAGACATGTTGAGAACAAATCCATTTTGAGAACGCCACACCGGCAATACCGTCAAGGAGAACAGTGTCGTAGCGTTCTTGGGCGTTCTGTAGCACTCTCGTTGAACAACGTCTCTGAGCTCCGTAGGCACTGAGAGCTAGAGTGGTCAGAACGCTCTGTTGCTATTCTCGGAGGCTGTTCACACACTGAAAAGCGCAAGAGGACAAGGACAAGTAGCGGGATTTCCATCATTTCATGTTTCAGTGTGTACTGAGCAAAGTTGAAAATTGAAGTTTGATCAGTAGCCAACAGCAAGAAGAGCCGTTGTGGCTCAGTTGGCGGCTCGTAATCCCTCGTATTTGTGACCCAGCACCACGAAAGGGACATTAAGTCGATGGGCTAGTATCTCACAACAGGCTTGAAAAGCAAAAAATCATAAAAAAAAGGTCAATTTTTAGTTATGGGTATTTTTATGTTCTCTGACATCTTATCTTTTATATCTATAAAGCATAATCTTTAATATGGTCTCTAAATAGTCTTATAAGTGTTTTAAAACGAGTAGGTCAATGCGTTTTCTTCAGCTATGCATGCTAGACTTAAGACTGTGTTTTCTCAAAATGGCTGACGCTCACCCTACTAACTTTAAATGTTCGTAACTATGGAACGGGAAAAGATACAAGAATGGTTCTTGTATCATTAGAAAGAGATTTGTCTGCAGTTTCCAAATGTATAGTTTTCTCAGAATGGTCAGTAAGACACTTAATGTTCCATTCGTAGTGCTGGGTCACATTTGTGAGTGTGCTGGTTCGAACCCAGCTCCAGTCGCAGTGGTGTGTCCTTGAGAAAGGACTTTACTCCTTATTTTCCCAGGTGTAAATGGGTACCTGACGTCAGTTGGGGAAACAGTCCTTCGGATGAGACTTAACACTGAGGTCCCGGGTGTGCGAATGCATGCACAAGATCTTGGGCACACCATTCCCCTATTCGGTATGAGTAGGCCGTGCGTGCCAGTGGAATGGATGTGTCATGGATGTGTCATTCGTGTCGAATTCACCTAGCACGCATCCTGTGCGTCATTACTGGTCTGAATAAAGACCGGTGGGCGTGGGGCATGCAGGATAAACATCTCCAATTGGAAAAAAAAGAAGAGGCATATTAAATTTGGATTATGATTAGATTATTTGTGTCATCATTAATAATTTATTTGAGTGAGCGTGTGTAGGCCCCTATTTTTTAAAATAATAAACTGATAGTGGTTTTAGTCTGACGACACACACACGACACACGACACACACACGCACGCACACACACAAAGCGCGTGCATACACAAACGACACACACACACACACACACACACACACACACACACACAC
>CM065694.1:42827479-42832479 GCA_017654935.2 Phymorhynchus buccinoides
ATGTTGAGTCAGAACAGGCTCCATTCCACCAAATATGAAACCAAAAAGCCTGATATACAAAGAGCTCGCACTCCGCAGCTGACTGAAGCCAGTTTAAATTTTTTTTATTTACTCCCACCCTTTCAACTACACTACAGGTGGGGATCATGGTGAACTCACTCACTGCCTTACAACAACACTAACACTTCCCACCTTCCACCTTTTTCGCCTTCCTGCAGGTAGGACAGTGAGAAAGTTGGCTTCATTCTTTGCAAAGGTTGGTAGGCTGCGAAGTTATCACTCTATGTGACATTTAGGCTTGTTTTGGAGAAACCCGGCAACAGAGTGCAGTGTCTCCTCAAATGGGTGACCGACCTCCTTGGAAAAAAAAAAAGCAGCTGCACAATCGCTGCCACATTAAATTTAATGTAGGGCGTGGTTTTGCGCCGCGAATTCAAAGAAGGAGAAATAGACTCGGGAGGGGAAAAAAGGGGAGGGGTGGCTCTGGGTACGGGCCCGTGTGTAACATTCTCCAGGCTACGGGTACGGCGCTCAATCACGGGACGCATAAATTGTGCGCAAAATGTCTTCAAAAACTACTACACATTAACTCTGGCATGTTCCTAACCCTATCCCTAACCCTAAGCCTGTGTACACACATAAGCGGATATTCCACGCGGAAACCCGTGCGCAATCCATAAATAAGTGAAACAAAGAAGGGAAAAGATTTGCGCATGTGTCCGAACTTTCCCCATTATGCGTAAACTTTTATCCTGCTTTCTTCCACTTATTTAGGGTTTTCCGTACGGAACTTACGCGTCTAATGTGAACCCGGCCTATTCCTTAACCAAGAGGCGTTAAATATACGAGATAAAAAAATGCATTAATTTTGTTGACAAAAAATTCGACTAGGAAGAGTTACTATCCCTGAACATGGTCTGAATGTTGCAGCAACGCCGTACCCGTAGCCAATGTGAAAAGAAAAGCTCTTTAAAGACACACTGACCCACCACGATTAAGTCCCTTGTTTGTTTTTTCTGAGTAGCTGTGACCCACATACAAATGCTACCAACTTCAAATTGAGGCTGCTCTTTAAAACGATGTTTCGTTTTCATTTTGGGGGCATTTGTATGCGAGTCAAACCTGGTTAGAACACCTTAAAGACCCACCACGTCACGTGTCAAAATCACGGTTTTCACGTGTTTCCCCTCTTTAAAATGATGTTTCGTTTTCAATTTGGGGGCATTTGCATGGGAGTCAAGCCTGGTCAAAACAAGATTTCTGACCAGCTATGAGAGGGAAAACACGTGAAACCCGTGATTTTGACACGCGATCTGGTGGGTCTTTTATTAATGGCATGAACAAAGACGATAGAAGAGAATGCTAGAGAGGTAGCGGTTGGAAGGGGGTGTGGGGGTGGGGGGTGGGGGGTGGAGAGAATGAACAACAAAGGCAGCAACAATGCAGTAGGCGATAGTGAAAAGAAAGGAGAAGAGAGACCCCCCCCCCCCAAAAAAAAAAAAAAAAAAAAAAAAAAGAAGAAAAGGAAAAAAACCAAGTGCAACGCCAAGCGGCTGCAAAGTCCCTTCGCAGCATCGCCGAGCTACTCCGAAATCGGAATGTGTTGGTTGTACACATACATAAAAGCGCATCAAAACAGCACGTAACTACATAAAAACGGATCAAAACAGCACGTAACTGAATAGGTTTTTTTAAAATATATAGCCTTGGGGGTTCGGACCCGTGATTTGAGCGCGCGCGATCATGCGCACACGCGCGCACAGAAAAAAATGCATGACAACTGTGTTATAGACCATTCATCAAGAAATGTTGTGAAAAAACCCTGCATTGAAATACATGCAAAACTTCGCGAGATATTAGCGATTAATGTGTTTCGGGGTTTGAACCCCGTAACTGGCGCGACCTTGACCTTAATGTAAAACTAAATACATCAGTGGATAGCTTGCCTCGTGGCAAACTAGTATACCAAATTTGATGATGATAGACTGAATAGTTTTTGAGAAAAACGGACGAATAGCCGGACGGACGGAGGCACGCCGGACGGACGGAGGCACGCCGGACGGACGGACACCCGGACGGACGGACCAGACAAAAACAATAGCTCCCCGAACCTTCGGCTCGGGGACCAAAAATCAGAAGAGAATAATAGAGAAGAAAAAGCAAAATTTTTAATGCACTCAGTCAAAACACGGTGACAGGGGACAGGGAAATTACTGGCTGCGGGAAATGTCCTGAGGGAAAAAGGGCTATTTGTATTGTTCCTCAACATTCCCTGGTTTTGTTTGGGGAAAAAACAACCCGTAAACAGAAGTGTATGGTAAAATGTTGGGTTCAAAACAATTGAATTTCTTTAATAAAGGAAGTTATTTTCCATAAAAAAGCAAAAAAAAAAGAAAAGTGAAATATCATGTCTAACAACGGAAAGTACTGAGACTGTGCAAACCTCGATAGACGACACTCATTGTGTTTAGGCCTAAGGGTGCGTACACGTACATACATACATATATTGTTTCGTGCCAAATAAGTCTTGTTTTTGACTTCTAAGGCCGCGTACACACATAAGCGGATATTCCATGTGGAAACCCGTGCGCAATCCATAAATAAGTGAAACAAAGAAGGGAAAAGATTTATGCCCCACATGCCGAAAGGCCGAAGAGGGCGCTAAACCCTATTTCGTCGGGAAAAGATTTGCGCACGTGTCCGAATTTCCCCTATATGCATAAACTTTTATCCTTCTTTCTTCCACTTATTTAGCATTTTCAGTACGGAACTTACGCGTCTAATGTGAACCCGGCCTAAGGCAATAAGGCAATAACCAGCTGTTCTGTTCTGTTCTACATGCGGAGATTTCCGAATGAACTGTGTACGAGGCCTAAAGCTTACAGACCACACGTGTTCGAGATACATATAAATTAAAAAACAAAGTCTGTATCTGAAGAAGGAAAGCACATCATTATTTCAACCAATTAACCAACAGGCCAGAGAGATACATAGATGCACAGACCTCGCTCTCCTCTAAGCAAAGACAAACACATAACCTCATCGGCGTGCATAAACAAACAAACAAACAACAACAAAACAAACAACAAACAAACAGACCTGTTTACCCATAAGATTTCACCACATTTTGTACACATATTTGACCAAAAATATGATAAGTATGGTACATGGGACAAAAATATGGTGAAATGGTGAAAAACAAATAATTTAGTAAGTGTATATAATTTAGAACTGTATATTGCCTGATTCAGGAAATGGGTGCGCTCTCTCTCTCTCTCTCTCTCTCTCTCTCTCTCTCTCTCTCTCTCTCTCTCTGTCTCTCTCTCTCTCTCTCTCTCTCTCTCTCTCTCTCTCTCTCTCTCTCTCTCTCTCTCTCTCTCTCTCTCTCCCTCTCTCTCTCCCTGTCTCTCTGTGTGTTATTTTCTAGTTTTCGATACAAATGTTATGTGTCTTTATAACCCCTCCCCCAGCCTCCCTATGATACGGGCAGAAGGCCTAGTCATTAAAATTGTTTGAATTGAATTGAATTGAATCTCTCTCTCTCTCTCTCTCTCTCTCTCTCTCTCTGTGTGTGTGTGTGTGTGTGTGTGTGTGTGTGTGTGTGTGTGTGTGTGTGTGTGTGTGTGTGTGTGTGTGTGGTGTGTGTGTGTGTTGTTGTTCTTCTTCTTGTTGTAAATTTAAATGGATGATACTTTTGACACAGTATTTCACCAAGTTATAAAATATGTATGCATGCTCAGCAGTTTACACTCCGTTGTGGAAGCTTTCCCGTTGGGAGTACTCCTATTTTGTGAAAAAGACACTTATTTTGGATTTGGAAGACCTGAAGCCCAATTTCAGGGTAAACGAGTCTGAACAAAACCAACCAACCCAAACAAAGCAAACAAACATAAAAGGAAGCGATTATGTAATGCCGCTGCATGATGATCAAGGAGAATCAATGAGCAGCTTAGGACGCACATTTCACCGCCAGGGGGGGGGGCAATCAAACCAGTAGGGGCTTAGCGCGTGATATTCTTAGTTGGGAGAGTAGTGAGGAGAGAGAGAGAGAGAGAGAGAGAGAGAGAGAGAGAGAGAGAGAGGGAGATGAGTCCTAAGCCCCTACTGGTTTGATTGCCCCCTGGTGGTGAAATGTGCGTCCTAAGCTGCTCATTGATTCTCCTTGATCATCATGCGGTGGCATTACATAATCGCTTCCTTTTATGTTTGTTTGTTTGTTTGTTTTGTTTTGGTTGTTTTTGTTTGTTGTTTGTTTGTTTTGCTTTGTTTGTTGTTTGTTTGCTTTGTTGTTGTTGTTTGTTTGTTTGTTTGTTTTGTTGTTGTTTGTTTGTTTTGTTTGTTGTTTGTCTGTTTTGTTTGTTGTTTGTCTGCTTTTGTTGTTGTTTGTCTGTTTTGTTGTTGTTTGTCTGCTTTGTTGTTGTTTGTCTGTTTTGTTGTTGTTTGTCTGCTTTGTTGTTGTTTGTCTGCTTTGTTGTTGTTTGTCTGTTTTGTTGTTGTTTGTCTGCTTTGTTGTTGTTTGCTTGTTTTGTTGTTGTTTGTCTGCTTTGTTGTTGTTTGTCTGTTTTGTTGTTGTTTGTCTGCTTTGTTGTTGTTTGTCTGTTTTGTTGTTTGTCTGCTTTGTTGTTTTTTTTCTGTTTTGTTGTTGTTTGTTTGTTTTTGTGTTGTTTTTGTTTGTTTTTGTTGTTGTTTGTTTGCTTGTTTATGTCAACCGATGAGGTTATGTATTTATCTTTGC
Organism: Phymorhynchus buccinoides; assembly: GCA_017654935.2. Lineage (NCBI taxonomy): Eukaryota > Metazoa > Mollusca > Gastropoda > Neogastropoda > Raphitomidae > Phymorhynchus > Phymorhynchus buccinoides. Next base: position 42,832,215 of record CM065694.1, read on the forward strand.
TTAGAGGCGTGATATTCTTAGTTGGGGGTGGTGAGAGAGAGAGAGAGAGAGAGAGAGAGAGAGAGAGAGAGAGAGAGAGAGAGAGAGAGGGAGATGAGTCCTAAGCTTCTACTGGTTTGATTGCCCCCCTGGCGGTGAAATGAGCGTCCTAAGTTGACCATTCGCAATTTAAAAGGAAACTATAGGCTACTGTTTTATTGACATATCGTGAGTAGCAACCGGATATAAGCATACATATTCTACAACACGTTATTATTATTATTAT
>CM065694.1:42852479-42857479 GCA_017654935.2 Phymorhynchus buccinoides
ATTGGATCATTTTTATAAAGTTTCGTATCTACTTTGCATTGTAAATTACTTCAGTACAAGATTAAGTATATCAATCTTACATAAACTCTGAACTTATGCTGTTTTTATACAGGATTATCTATAGAAGTTACACAAACTTTGCATTAGCTGCCTCTTTAATGCTGAATCAATTACAAAGTTTACGTGGACTTTTCGCCTGTGGCTTTTCACGAAAAAGGATTGATTATCGTGAGAGACTTAGATACATTAATCTTCTCTCTTTGAAAGGCAGGCGTTTGAAGGGTGACCTGATTGAAACTTATAAAGTATTTAATGGACATTAACAATATGTTTCAATTAACTACCTGTGATAAGACTAGAAACCCTCACAAGAAGATTCTTATGGGTCATAGTAACACTAACCAGAGGGAAAACTCACTTACTAACAGAATCGCACAAGTTTGCAATGTTTTACCTCTTGAATATAAAAAATGAACTTAATACTGAGAAAACCCAACCTCCAAGACAGTGATCACAAACTTAAAGAATTGTTTAAATTTGTTTTTAAAAACTCAGTATTATAAGAAATAGAAAGCGCAAACGCAACTATTGTGCAATACAATGTACACATGATAGAAAGGGAGTTAAAGGCCGTGAGGATTATTGTCATTTAAGCCAGTCCCTCAACTACCTACCTACATGGGTGCAACTCTTTCAGTTTTACACTGATTTAAGTTTTTTTAATTTTACAAGAAACCGAACTTTTTCTTTAAAAAAAATTTCATTCCCCCACAAAAATGAACCAGAAGCAATTTGGGACATTTTGACCTTGGTTGTTCTACCCCGGAAATCCTTCTCGGGGGAATCTTGAACACAGCATAGTGATGCCATATTGCTTTCAAAGGCAATGTCATCATTTTACAAAGGCCTATCGGACTCAAACTGTCTCTGTCCATCATTGCAACTGTCTGTCTGTCTGTCCCGTTATCTCTCTCTCTTGCGTTGCCACCCCCCACCCCTCCCCTGAATCGTCCAACGAGGTTCTGCCGGGGCCCTGGGTGGCCCCTGGTACATTGTCCGTTTCAGGGTTTTTTTCATTTTGGGGAGTAGCACCCATGTACCTATCCACCTGCCATTATGCATGCGCCAGTCAGTCATGTCCCATCATGACTCCCGGACCGCAGAGGAGGCGAGTGCTATTCTGGAGGGTTGGGCTGCAATCTGTTCAGAGGGGAGACACCTCGACCAGGGGACATCCCCACTCTTTTGGCCGAAAGGATTGTTAGGACAGATCCCCAAATGCCAACTAGTCCAGTTAGCCTTCAAAGTAAGAGCCTGTGCAAATGTGTCCAAGTTTCTTTCTTGCCAATCGCTCAGATGCTGCAGTTATTTTAATTATATGCGCCTAACTAAGAAATAGTTAGTTAGGCCCAGCATGTCCGCCTTCCGACTGGAGAAAATCTTTGTAAGAGCTTCCGGAACAAAGGCAAGGAGAATGGACCAGCAAGGCAGAAAGATAGTAGATGACAGTAAGAAAAGGGAAAAGACAGAGTTAAACAGAGTGATAGATTAGAGGAAGTTACAGGAAGCACAGAACTTCCAGAAGGTGGTAGAACTATTTGTATGAAATACCTCTCGATATCCCTACGGGGGAAGTCATTCACACGAGACTAAGATGTGCCATCATTTTGAATCACAGTAGAAAATCATCCATGGTACAGCAATCTGTCGCTCGTGCAAATCTGTCGCTCGCTACTATGAGAGTGTGTATTTGCGACATTCACAAATTTCACTTTTTCCGTACTTGAACCATTTACCTAACCCTATCCCTAACCCACGGAAAAAGTGAAATTTGTGGTTTATGCTCAATGTCGCAAAATGCCGCAAATACAGACTCTCGTAGGTAGCGAGCTACAGATTTGCACGAGCGACAGATTTGCACGCCACACAGCTCCTAGGTTACTACTGTCTCCAACTCCAGACTAATACAATTTATTTTGTTGTCCCATCTTCTGGACCGTACAGTGGCGTTGATCCCACGCCGCTCATTCCGACTCCCAACTCACAGCCACACCTGGTTTGTCAGGTGGCAGAATCCGAGATCAGCCGTCCAAGGGGAGCCCGAATCTATGTTAGGCCGGCCGTCAGGAGGCAACCAACCGAGGAGACACTGCAATGCTGCCGAGTCACTTTGGTGGAGTTCTTTGCTGACAACAATGTCTTAGTCGCGAAGCCAGCGTGAGTGAGGTCCTCCGAGGGCGCCACTAAGAGTGTCTAACTAATGCAAACACTTATGGTCCGACTGTGTTTGTCAGTACAGAGTATGTGATGCTACTTCTACAAGGCAATCTCTGATGACAAAGCCAAGGATGTCGAAGGCTTTTGTCGAATCAATCAAGGGAATGTATAAGAACGGTTTCATTTTGTGTGTGGTTGAAAACGAAGTATCTATTAGCTTTGAAAACTTCGAGTGGCACCAGTAATGCATTTTGAATTCAGTTAGACTGTATGATACAAAAAATTATATGCTGCATAATTTAATAATCCTTAATGCATTTTGAATTCAGACAGACTGTGTGATACAAAAATGACATACTGTGTAATTTTCCAATGATGTAATACTGAATATTAAAAAAAAGCCAAATGTGAGCAAAAGAAAGGTGTTTTTGTTACAGACCACTAATATATTCGCGTAAGCAACGGTTAGACACAAAACTAGCAGAAACTGAGAGAGAGAGAGAGAGAGAGAGAGAGAGAGAGAGAGAGAGAGAGAGAGAGAGAGAGAGAGAGAGAGAGAGTGTGTGAGTGTGTGTGTGTGTGTGTGTGTGTGTGTGTGTGTGTGTGTGTGTGTGTGTGTGTGTGAGTGTGTGTGTGTGTGTGTGAGAGAGAGAGAGAGAGAGAGAGAGAGAGAGAGAGAGAGAGAGAGAGAGAGAGAGAGAGAGAGAGAGAGAGAGAGAGAGACACACACACACACAGAGACAGAGAGAGAGAGAGAGAGAGAGAGAGAGAGAGAGAGAGAGAGAGAGAGAGAGAGAGAGAGAGAGAGAGAGAGAGAGAGAGAGAGAGACAGACAGAGAGAGAGAGAGAGAGAGAGAGAGAGAGAGAGAGACTTGAAAACTTAAACTTTATTTTCCAAGGATATAAAAACGATATTTTAGGCAAAGCCTATTCTTCCAATCTGTCCAGAGACAGACAGAGAGAGAGAGAGAGAGAGAGAGAGAGAGAGAGAGAGAGAGAGAGAGAGAGAGAGAGAGAGAGAGAGAGAGAGAGAGAGAGAGAGAGAGAGAGAGAGAGAGAGAGAGAGAGAGAGAGAGAGAGAGAGAGAGAGAGAGAGAGAAAGAGAGAGATTAATTTTTATGTATATTTGACATTGTTTTAACAGCAAACTGTGAACTGTACCTGGGCTGATGCAATGTTTTAACAATAAACTCAATGATTCAGATTACCCACTGGCATTTTGATTTGTGCTGTGATGAACCTCTGAATCTTGGCCTCCTTCTCTTTCTGAAGCTTCTCTCGCACTATGGTGTACGTGTAGAGGAAAGGGTTGAGAGCAGAGTTGAAGGGCAGCACCAGCACAGCTATGGCTATGTTGATCTCCCCAGGAATGGGCACGCCCATCTCAGCTAAAATCCCGCAGAACCCAATGGGGAACCAGCACACGAAGTCCGACATGGCGACGACCAAAAGACGACGAGCGATGGTGGCTTCTTTGGAGCGGGCTGTGTCGCTCGTGACGGTGTTGTTGTCCTTGGATTTCGGTCCCTCGTTGGACATGGAGTTGACCCTGATGGACCAGAAAATGAGGCCCTGGCCTGCGGCAATCACCATGAATATCACTAGGTTGAACACAATCATGACGCTGAAGGAGTAATGGTGACCAGGAAAGTTGACGCGAGTGACCGGCAGAGGAATGCAGATCCCTGTCTGGCTGTAGAAGGCCCAGTGGGTCGTCACAGGGAGGAGAGGGATTGAAGCCAGGATCATCCCTAGTCCCCAACTGACCAAGCAGGCCATGTGAGCTGACGTAGGTCTAAAATGAAGACGACTGAATGGATAGCGGATGACCAGGAAACGATCTAAGCTGATGAGGCATATGTTAATTGACGAAACCTCACAGGACATGAAGGAAATAAACCCTGAAATGCTACACGTTGTGCTGGTTTTCCAGAAAGCTTCGTTCCACAAGTAAGTGCCTGCAAATACATAATCTGCCAGACCAATGATCATCAGATAAACTCCCATGAAAAAGTCAGACACGGACAGATGAAGCACAAACACTGCATAGCCAACTTTACGTTTGCTTGTGGAAACCCACACACGGTACACAAAGCTACACACGTTTCCCAGCAAAGCTGCGATAGCAAAAATGGCCAGACCAGCACGGTAAAACCCCGATTTCAACAGATTGTTACAAGAAGAAATTTCATCAACCGGTGCATTGCATCTCCCCAGAAAGTCCTCAGGCAGCATTGCAGGGCAGCAGATCTTGAAATCTTCTGCAAACACTTGCTGGAGGGCAGCCATCTCCTTCATGAAATCAGGGCTGTAGTCAGACACTCGACAACCTTGCAGGTTCAGAATCTTCAAGCTGGTGAACAACTCCATTCCGTCAAGAGATTTAATCTCACTGCGAGAGAAATCCAATATTTCTAACTGGGGCACCCAGTCTGCTAATATTTTCAGCTGAGAAAAGTGATTGGAAATTCGAGAAAAATTCAGCACCAACAACGACTGGAACCTTTTGCCTTTGCCTAAGCCCGAAATGCCGTTAGACAGTGGGGTCCCAGACAGGTGCAGCTCGTTGAGGTTAAAAAAATGCGAAATATGGTCAATGCAGATGTACTCTATTGCATTATCACTGATGTCCAGAACATGCAGGTTGGGAAGGTCAACGTAACTGAAATTCGTCCACCCGCAATCTGCAGCCCCCAGGTAGACCAGCATGGTTTCATTGCTGACGTCCTCCAAGGTCAGTCCACTGCCCCTGCCTTCCAGGTAACGGATCTTGGGGAAACGGT
>CM065694.1:42864979-42867479 GCA_017654935.2 Phymorhynchus buccinoides
CTCCTGATACCCTTCGAGACCTATCCAGAACTGTTGCCCGGATTCAGTCTTTTGGTCCATCATGGGTTCCATACTTTTCAACACATTGTGCCACTGCTGGGTAGATTCGAACTTGGCAGCGTTTGCCCCTTCGACTTTCCTGCAGAATTTTTGGGAATAGTCGAAGGTGAACCACACGTCTTTCAGCAAGAAAAAGCAGTCCCCTCCTTGGTATATCTTGAAATAGAGAGAGAGAAAACTTGAAAACTTGAAAACTTGAACTTTATTTTGCAAGGATAAAGATTTTAGGCAACGCCTAGTCTTCCAATCTGTCCTTGGTACATACACGAACATAGAATACAAACATGGCAAGGCATGATATTACACATACAGATTTGAACATAAAGGTAGCACCTTTGTACATATACGAACATAGAATACAAACATGGCAAGGCATAAAATTACACATACATAATTAAACATAAAGGTAGCAAAGCAGGTATTATGATACAGACAGGTTGAAATACGAATTTATAGAATTACATACGCACAGGTATAATTGTTAATACTTGTGCGGGCATACATGCGTGTAACCATACACGCACACACCTGCACGTACGCGCGGCACACGCAAGAATACATGCACATACGCACAGATATATGTCGAAGCACGTATAAAAGAACTATACATTTTAGAACAGGGCAAACTAATGCAGCCTATGGTATGAAACCGGTAGCAATTAGCAATAAAGTGCGGACAATTTAAACATTGATTTTAGCACATTGTTGGAGAATAGTAAACAGAGTGATGTGAATACATGACATCGTAATTAGCAATATAGCGTATCGGGATATATGAAGAAGAAAAAAAAGAAGAAAAATCATGGAGGGTCGAATGTAAGTGTCTCTCGGAGACTCGTTTTGAAGGTTGAGATAGAGGAGCATAATCTAATGTCGGACTGAAGGGAATTCCATATGAAGGAACCCGAGAAAGTAAAACTTGACTTGAATTTATCTATTCTTGTGTGTGGTAGAATATAGTTACTTGAACCATAGAGAGAGAGAGAGAGAGAGAGAGAGAGAGAGAGAGAGAGAGAGAGAGAGAGAGAGAGAGAGAGAGAGAGAGAGAGATGGAGAGAGAGAGAGAGAGAGAGAGAGAGAGAGAGAGAGAGAGAGAAACTTCAGACTTCAGACTTCAGACACTTTATTTTACAAGGATAAGAATTTAGGCTGGGCCTAGTCTTCCATTCTGTCCTTGATTCTAAGCATGTAACTTATAACTAATACTATAAACCAACATTGAGACACAGACACATCGTGAACACAAACAGCAAACAGTAGCATAAATGCAAACAATGACATGGTTGGCAGAGCATCAACATCAATAATAAGAACAAGCAAAACAGAAAACCAAACGACCAAATAAACAAACATAAAAAAGAACAAAAAGGAAAAAAACAAACTTCGACTACAAATTACTTCTTCAACTACCACTACCATTCCCACCCACTACCACCACTACCACTACCACCACCGCCACCACACTACTACTAATGCTGCTACTACTACTACTACTACTACTACTACTACTACTACTACTACTACTACTACTACTACTACTACTACTACTACTACTACTACTACTACTACTACAACATAATAGTGCTGTAAACGAATATTGAATCATAGAACAATCATCAACAAAAACAACATACAGTAGCAGAAATACAGCAGTGATATGGTAGACAGAGCATCAACATCAAAACAACATACAGTAGCAGAAATACAGCAGTGATATGGTAGACAGAGCATCAACATCAGTAATAAGAACAAGCAAAACAGAAAACCGAACGATCAAATAAACAAACATAAACATTATTTTAAGAAAACAACACTAGAACACAACACTATTTCCAACACAATGTGCATCTGCTACTATCAGCACTCCTACTGCTATTACTACTACTACCACCATCGCCACCACACGACTACTACTACTACTACTACTACTGCTGCTACTACTACTACTACTACTACTACTACTACTACTACTACTACTACTACTACTACTACTACTACTACTACTACTACTACTACTACTACTACTACTACTACTACTACTACTACTGTCACCATGTCTAATAATCATAGCAGCATAGCACACGTAGTTTAATGTCAATGAAATTTAAAAAGGCAAAATAATCAGAAAAGAACAATTACATAAGCAGCTTAACATCAATCAAATGTTTAAGAAAAATCAGAAAAAAAAGTTACACAATCAGTCTAAACCTACAAAGATTGTTCTTGTGAGGTGCATTGAATGATCATACAGTTTTATTGAATGGAGTTAAGGAGATGCCCACGCAGGTTATATTTGAAATTTGATACTGAATAACTTGCTTTTACAACTGAAGAAAGTGAATTCCAAACGTGTGGCCCTGAGAAAGAAAAACTTGCTTTGAAAAGGTCAATTCGAGTGCGTGGCAGAACATAATTATCAGAACGATAACTACATGTGGAA
>CM065694.1:42874979-42877479 GCA_017654935.2 Phymorhynchus buccinoides
AGAGAGAGAGAGAGAGAGAGAGAGAGAGAGAGAGAGAGAGAGAGAGAGAGACCGACGACACCGACACCAACAAGACTTTTAATGACATAGGCCAACAGCCCCTATCGCAATTGAACATATGGATTATATATAATCAAACAAAAACAATTAAGCAATCAACATGCAATGAAAGTAACATTTCATAAGCCTTCTTTGAATACATATTATTAGGCTGTTTCAAAATATGAATCCAATATCTCACTACTTTTATGACAGTATTTATGTATAAGGGATATCGACCTAGTTCTCCATAGACTATGTCATTTGTGGTTTTGTTTGGAACACGTAGAAATCTCTTACACGCAAAGAGATGTACTTTTTCTATTTCTGTGTATTCTTTGTGACCCCAAATCTCTGCAGCGTAAATTAACATCGGAACAACCTGTGTGTCAAAAAGTTTGAAGAATATATATATATGCTTGGCCCAGGTTACATGCCCACTCTCTAGGCGTGATCATAGTGGAGATGCTTAATTTGTTTATAATGGAGATGCTTTACCCATTATACATGCCCACTCTCTTAACTAAAGGGTCATTAAGACATATGGCGTTGGGTCTACATATTTTGAAAGTCATAACTGCAAAGATGGACTGAGCATGAGCGGACATGGATATGAGAGAGAGAGAGAGAGAGAGAGAGAGAGAGAGAGAGAGAGAGAGAGAGAGAGAGAGAGAGAGAGAGAGAGATGTGGATTCAATAGTCCAAATGAATTATCACACACACGCACGCACACGCACGCACGCACGCACGCACACGCACACACACACATATATATATATATATATATATATATATATATATATATATATATATATATAGTTTGCTTTGATAAAGCTTTTCTGTGTCCAATGTCTTTATTTGTGAACCTCAGAAACAAAACCAGTTAACATTAACTTTTTAGTAATGTTCCGTGTTCAAAATTTTTTTTTAAAAAACAAAATTGTGCTGATTTACTTTTTCTCCCAATGGGGGAGGGACAGTGCCTTATGCAAAGACAGCTGTTTCGACCTAAGAGAAGGTCTCATCAGTTTGCATGATCGGCCTGCAATTTGACTGTCCAGTGGATGCCAACCCGAGCAAAAAAGACATTCTGCAAGAGAATGGTGTCCTCTTTGCATCAAATCGAAAATCCATAATAAAAGCAAACCAGCACAAAGCTAAACCAGAAATAGTAAAAATCTTATGAAAATCTTATGTAAAATGAACAAAATAATAATGTTCTGAAATTTTAATTTCAAAACCTAATAGACATGACATATATATATGCACGGACGCACGCACACACACACACACACACACACACACACACACACACTGCAACACAATCTAATCATAGACACAGAATGTGGGTCATAACAATGACGTCAAGAAAAGTTACGTGTTGTATTTGTTACGTCAAGTTTGTTCTACTGTCTGTCCGCGTCCAAGGCAATAAAAAGCCGAAATATTGGGAACACATTCTTTCTTGTTAGTTTTTATTATTTTTTTGTTTTGATATATATATATATATATATATATATATACGATAAAAAAAATTGAAGAAGAAAAAACAAACACACCATTAAACTTTCCTCATGTATATATATAATTTGCTTTGATAAAACTTTTTTGTATCCAATGTATGTTTTGTGAACCTAAGAAGCAAACTCAATTACTTTAACTTTACGATTTGTTTTGTGTTATGAAAAGAAGAAAATATAATAATGTGCTGATTTACTTTTTCTCCCAATGGGGGAGATAGACAATGCCTATGCAAAGACAGCTGTTTCGTCTTCGTGAAAGACTCTTCAGTCTGCATGTCGGCCTGCAATGAATGTCCACAGTGAATGTTCAAGCTGAGCTAGAAGACTTTCTACAAGAGAATAGTTGTCCTCTTTGCACCATGTACCAGATTGAAAGTCCACAATAAAAGGAAACAGCACTTAATTCAAAAGAAATGGTAAAAATCTTATGTAAAATAACAATAATAATAATAATGTTCTCAAATTACAATCCCTCGAAGAGACTAAAAGAGATGGAATGCCATATATATATTATGAACATTTTTTCTCAGTGAATAGCTGAGCTACGTACCCCTACTCTGAAGGAATGAAAAGTTAGTGCAATTGAAATGCAGAATAGTTTGCTTTGATAAAACTTTTCTGTGTCCAATGTCTGTATTTGTGAACCTCAGAAACAAAACCAGTTAACGCTAACTTTGAGTAATGTTCCGTGTTAAAAAAAAGAAGAAAAAAAAGATATAAATTGTGCTGATTTACTTTTTCTCCCAATGGGGGAGGGACAGTGCCTTATGCAAAGACAGCTGTTTCGAAATAGTGAAGGTCTCATCAGTTTGCATGATCGGCCTGCAATTTGACTATCCAGTGGATGTCAACTTGAGCTTGTGATTTTGGTCTTTGTTCAATAAGATATGCATTTTGTTGCATTTTAAATTGTGATTGTTTGTTAAAAAAACAACATT
>CM065694.1:42882479-42894592 GCA_017654935.2 Phymorhynchus buccinoides
TCTCTCTCTCTCTCTCTCTCTCTCTCTCTCTCTCTCTCGGTCTTCAAGGACTGATTGTAAGAATAGGCATCGGCTAAGCTTTTTATCCTTGTCAAATAAAGTTTTTCCAGTGTCCAGTGTTCAGTGTTTCAGTCTCTCTCTCTCTCTCTCTCTCTCTCTCTCTCTCTCTCTCTCTCTCTCTCTCTCTCTCTCTCTCTTCAACCAGAGAAGAAATAGCAGATTTGAAAGAGGACAATCAAGCGCTACTAAGCAGACTAAACAGGCTGGAGAAAAACCAGGAATCAATCGAACAAGATACAAGGTCGTGTAACCTGATCTTTATGAACGTGGACGAACACAGGAAGGAAGGGTGACATTCCACTACTGAAATCATTGTAGGCCTTCTGAATTCCTACGACTCTGAAGCCAGATGGCGTGCTGAGGACATAGTGAAGGCCCTCCAACTGGGAAAGCCACGAGCTCCTGGCAGTGCTCCACGACCAGTCCTGGTGCTGTTCGTCAGATGGAGCGACAATATGGCGGTGCTGGGGGACAGTCACCTCAGGGACTGTCTTCGACAAGACGGCATCAGAGTAACCCCCGACCTCTCTGCCCGTCAGTGGGAGACCCTGGAGTTTTACCGTAGACAGGGAAAGATCGCCTATTACTACAATGGGCAACTGCAGGTGAAGGAAAGGCCTGGCCACCACTACTGGTACTCCCATGAAGAAAGCAACCAACCTCGCAATACTGCTGGGAACTTACCGAACAATGAGGACTGGCCCAGTATCAATCACAACATGTGTGATCGTCGGGATGGAAGTCAAAGAAACAAGTGTCGCAACAGAATGCCACAAGGAAGACCGCCATGAAATGACGGGGATAGTGACGTTGAAAATCAGCAAACATTTCTTAGCTATCAACAGCAAAATCATACTAGAAATCCTAGAAGTATGTATCGTGATGAGCCTAGGGATACAAATTTCCACAAACGCCAAGATGCTTCCAGCTATACCTCTAAACCATACCCTGATCACAACAAGTCTTATGAAAGCTCCAAATCCCAGCGTTCTCAAACACCAGTGGTTCCAGGCATTCATTCATACAGCAGTGCACTCAAAGCAACTGAAGCCAGGCCCCAGGAACACCAGAGACTCGCGTTTTCCAAATCCAACGTGAACGCCAAATCGAGTGCCCCTGAACGACGTCAGCAGCACAATGAAGACATGGAGGGCTCCCAGAGCAGCAAAACTCTCCAACAGTCTGTGAACGGCAAAGAAATCATGACTGAAGCCACGAAAGCTAACAGTATTGCAAAACAGACTGATAAGAACCACGCAGCTGGCCAAACAAAAGATTTGACAAAAGATGACAGAGACGAAAATGGAAAAACAAAGAAAGACGAAGAGTGTGTAATGAACTTTGAAAAGAACACAGAAAAGAGCACTGAAGTGCACGATGACGAAAATGACAAGATCCCAAACAGACAGGACATGACCATAACTGAACATGACAACGAACAAAGGACACATGACGTTGACACTGAAACAAGTACACTTCCAGATACATGTAGAGAAATAGGAGACATTGACAGGGAAGCTGATGCAGAAAAGTGCAGTTCTGTAACTGCATCTAGTGTTGTAAACACTCAAATACACGGCATTAGTGATGACGTTGTCTTACATAATTCTGACACACAAACCATCAGCCAAACTAGTAAAACACAAAATACGGTTGAGTCTCAAAAAGACGATATCAGCTCAGAAGTTGAGGGAGCTGCTGCAGCTCCTACATCTATTCCAGCAGAGCAACATACACCTTCAAGGCGACCTGTTTCCAAGAAGCCACTATATGATGAAAACATGCACAGAATGACACGTAGGTCACTGAGCCAGAGTTCTATTCTGGACTCACTAAAACGAGTACCTACGGGTGACCGCTCCCAAAGCGGAGAGGGGTCTACACGTACACAAAAACAAATGAGTTCTAAGGGAGCAAAAAACAATTAGGAAATCGGCCGGGCCACAAAATCAGTAACCACAAGGCAAAACAAGTTACCCATTTTTGTAGGTTCTAGCATGAAGAACAATATACAGAATCGGCAAATGGCTTCCTCTTTTGTACATAATGTAAATATAAAACAACTTAAATTTCTTACTTACAATGTGAATGGCTTGCTGCCTAAATTGGAAAACAAGGATTTTATCAATTTTATTTTGTTGCATGATGTTATATGTTTGACTGAAACGTTTTTGTATTGTGAATTAAAGTCACCTTTGTTTGAAGATGTTGTTGTATTTACCAATGCTGCCAAGAAATTATCCCATCATGGAAGATACTCAGGGGGAATTATGCTTATGCTTAGAAATAAATTTGCAAGTTACATTGAGCAGGTTAAAGTTCAAAATGAAAATGTCATTGTTGTCAAGATACATCAAGGTGTGTTGTCTATTAATAAGCCTGTAATGCTAATCGGTACATATATTCCTCCTCATGACTCCGTTTATTGGAATTATCACCACGGAGAATATGGTATTGAATTATTAGTGTAATGTGTATTCGATCTACAAGGTGTATGTGACGATTGTCATGTTATGCTTACAGGTGATTTAAATGCAAGAACAGCAAATGAAAACTACTCATGTAATGACGATGATTTGAATTTTGAATTCCATAATTTCCCAATTAATGAATATCCTAGAATGTCACAAGATAGCCTTAAAATTACTTTTGGTAATCAGTTATTAGAATGTTGTGATATGTTCGATTGTCTGATTTTAAATGGTTTGTCTGAAAAAGCATTTGATGATAGCTTTACTTTTATTTCACATTCTGGATCTAGTGTTGTCGATTATGTTATTATTTCATATGAATTATTTGTGTATGTTAATGTTGTTGCATTGGACGTTGTGAGCTTGACTGAATCCGATCATTTGCCTGTCGTTACACAAATATAGCTCACACTTGATCATTGCCAGGGAGAAGAGAAGGAAGATGCAAACCATGTAGTTGAGAAATAAGTCTGGCAAGATGAGAAAAAGGACGATTTTACACAGTTATTGAATTGTGAGAAAATACACGCCAAACTGGTATCTGCTGTACATCTACTGGACAACAACATAGACGATGCTCTATCCCTGTTCACTGGACGTTTAAATGAGGCAAGTATGTGCATGCACATTAAATGTAACACTGGTCCAAGTACAAAGTCAGAATGGTTTGATTATGAATGTTTGCAAGCAAAAAAGGAGTGTAGAATTAAATGTAATCGTGTTAGAAAAACAAACGCTAAAAAAGATAGACTTGACTATGTTGCTGAGCGTAAAAAGTACAGACAATTACTAACTGATAAATGTCAAACACACGGAAAACAGAAGGCAGAATCTCTTGCACATAGCATGTCTAACTCGTCTCTTTTTGGGAAGGAACTTAGAAACATGGGTTTTGGAAATAAAGACAAAGCTAAAAATAACATTAAACCTGAAGAATGGGCATCACATTTTAAAGAAGTATCTTAAAGAAGCAGGTTAAAGTTCAAAATGAAAATGTTATTGTTGTCAAGATACATCAAGGTGTGTTGTCTATTGATAAGCCTGTAATATATTCCTCCTCATGACTCCGTTTATTGGAATTATTACCACAGTGAGTATGGTATGAATATGGTATGTTATAATATAACATCGGAAAGTTAGGCTGGCTAGTGTAGAATTAAATTTAATCGTGTTAGAAAAACAAACGATAAAGAAGATAGACTTGACTATGTTGAAACATGGGTTTTGGAAATAAAGACAAAGCTAAAAATAACATTAAACCTGACGAATGGGCATCACATTTTAAAGAAGTATCTAAGAGCAATGAAGCCTCAGTAAATGACCAACAGAACAAAGACGTAGATCTTTCAGGGCTCATTGAACACGAGTTAAATCAGGCCATCACAGAAGAAGAAGTCAATATATTTGTAAACAAATTAAAAATTGGAAAAGCATGTGGTATAGATGAAATAACATCTGAAATGTTGAAGAATGGTGGAAGGGAAGTGACATTCTTTCTTATTACGTTTTATAACGCCATTTTCAGTCAAGGTTTATACCCAGAAACTTGGGCAAAAGCTATTGTAGTTCCAATTTACAAGAAAGGGGATCCAGAAAATGCGGTTGGGAAACAATAATATAACATCGGAAAGTTAGGCTGGGTTTACAAAACATTATTCTACAATCGACCAAATCTCCACTCTGTATGCGACAATCCACAAATGTATGACTAAGAAAGGAAGAAAACTGTATGTCGCATTCGTTGATTTAAAAAAAGCCTTTGATTCCGTTAGACACGACAAACTTCTAGATAGCATTAAAAACCAAGGGCAAGTTGCTCGCAGCGATCACAGCAATGTATGCATCGTTATCATCATGCATTCGAGTAAATAACCAGTTGTCTGATTTCTTTGAATGTCCAGTTGGTGTTAGACAAGGTTGTGTACTAAGCCCTACATTATTTTCTATGTTTATTAACCATTTGGCAACCCATATGAGCGAGAAAGGTAAACATGGAGTCCAGTTATTACCTGATCTCTTATAACTTTTTATTCTACTATTTGCAGATGACATAGCTTTACTTTCAATGTCAGCTAATGGCTTACAACACCAGTTAAATATTTTACAGTCTTGTTGTGAATCAGTGCAACTTGGTGTCAATATTGATAAAACGAAAGTAATGGTGTTTAGAAAAGGAGGGTTTTGGGGTAGAAACAAGAAATGGTATTACAAAGGATCAAAACTAGAAGTAGTTAATAAATATTGCTATTTAGGTTTCAATTAAAAGCAAAAAATAGTGGAAAAATAGGAACTGAACATTTAGTTCAAAAGGTAAAAAAGCTGTAGTGCAATTAAATAGGGCATTTAGTAAGTATAAAGAGATGGATACAAGTACATTCTTTAAAATATTCGATGTAAAGATTCAACCTATTTTGCTCTATTCATCAGAAATTTGGGGATTGCCTAGATTAGAACATATTGAGTAGGTTCATATGTTAGCTTGCAAGAGGTTTTTAGGTGCACCCACAAGGACTCCCAATAAAATGATATGATATATGGTGATTTGGGGAGGTACCCACTTTTTTATAAACTCCAGTACAAACTTTGTACCATATTGGTTAAAGTTACTACAGATTGACCCAAACAGACTGACATATCATGCCTATAATATGTTGTTAAACTTGGATAGAAATGGGAAAGATATTTGGGTATCAAAAAGTAGAGAAGTATTATGTGCATCAGGGTTTGGTTTTGTCTGGTTGCATCAAGAGGTGGGTGATGTCAAAGCATTTGTGTACGTATTTAAACAGAGGTTAATAGATATTTATATACAGGAGTGGAATGGGACCATGCGAGATCGAGATCGATATGAAAGTTAGCGGTCTTTCAAAGTTATATTTGAAAAACAAAAGTACATTAACTGCATGACTACTTGCTGTTTTAGAGTTGCTATTTCCCAACTTCGCTTTAATTTTTGCCGTTAAATTGTAATGTCCAGTGAAAATAGTTATGATAAAATGTGTCCATTTTGTAAAAGAAACCCAGAGAATGAAGCCCACTGTTTGTTTGAATGCTCTATGTATGCAGATTTAAGAAGTAAGTTTTTAAGCAATTATGTAAATATGCCAGTACACGCAATGATGCGATAATCAAACAGTGACCTTACTCATAGTCTGTCTAGATACATATTCCATGCAGTCAACAAAAGGAAAAAGGCTTTAAATTTACGATTCCAGCATTTTTTGTAGTTACCTACTATTTGCTATGTTTTTACTATATGCTAAGGCTTTGTTTGTTCCAAAGAGTCTCTATGCCTTATATGGAAATATGGAAATGGGAAATTATCGGAACAGAAGTGTTATGTCTATTTCTTGTGTCAGCATATGATATCGGATATACTATACAGTATTGTAGTATTATTATACAACCTGAAAAATTGTTTGATGCTATAGCAGTTCGCCCTCTTGTTCACCCCAGTCCCTTGATATGTATTGTGGCCTAAGGCCGATATACATTAAACCATTTCCGAGTTCCGAGTTCCGAGTTCTCTCTCTCTTCAAATTTCAAATTTCAAGCATTTCAAGTTTCAAGTTCTCTCTCTCTCTCTCTCTCTCTCTCTCTCTCTCTCTCTCTCTCTCTCTCTCTCTCTCTCTCTCTCTCTCTCTCTCTCTCTCTCTCTCAATAAATAAATAAATAAATAAATAAACAAATAAATAAACAAACAAATAAACAAACGCGAAATCGCAATAGTTTGTGGCACGCGGTCTATTTTTACCACTCCAATCATGAGTCACCTCCCCTGGCTTTTCAATAATTTTAATCTGTAAACCAGAATGTTATCTCTGTACCATTTCGTAACTTTTTATATCTTTTGGAAAACATTTAAAACTATGTATCCTACTTATACTCATCAAAAGAAGCACCGCATACTCGTCGTGTCTGTTGTAGTGTCTGTATTACGTATGTTTATTATTTTGTACGCTTTTAAAATACATCATTTTAAAGAGCGGCCTCAATTTGAAGTGTAGCCTCGATTTGAAGTGCGACAATTTTGTCAAAATGTGCGACAATTTTGGACCGACAGACCGACAGACAGACAGACAGACAGACCGACCGACCGACCGACCGACCGACAAAGTGAGTTATAGGTTTGTGGCTTGAGCCACAAACAATAAATACACAAATCAATAAACCCAATTTTGATAATCATAGATATGCTACTCCAAAGTACAATAAAACAAGCGCATTTTAAAGAGCAGCCTCAATTTGAAGTGCAGCCTCGTTTTGAAGTGCGACAATTTTGGACAAAGTGAGTTATAGGTTTGTGGCTTGTGCCACAAACAAAAAAAGCGCGGAATCGCAATAGTTTGTTGCACGCAGTCTATTTTTACCACTCCAATCATGAGTCACCTCCCCTGGCTTTTCAATAATTTTAATCTGTAAACCAGAATGTTATCTCTGCACCATTTCGTAACTTTTTATATCTTTTGGAAAACATTTAAAACTATTTATCCTACTTATGCTCATCGAAAGAAGCACCACATACTCGTCGTGTCTGTTGTAGTGTCTGTATTACGTATGTTTATTATTTTGTACGCTATAAAATACATCATTTTAAAGAGCAGCCTCAATTTACATACCCAACTAATATACATGTCCCATATGTGCCTGCCCGGCCGAGAGGACGTAAAACACAACTTTCACTCACAGCAGCCTCAATTTGAAGTGCAGCCTCGATTTGAAGTGCGACAATTTTGTCAATATGTGCGACAATTTTGGACCGACCGACAGACCGACCGACAAAGTGAGTTATAGGTTTGTGAGCCACAAACAAAAAGAACCCACAAAAAAACAATCATAAGTCACACTAACTTGCTGCACGCGAAATTGTCCCCCCCCAAAAAAAAAAAAATTCAAAAATAAATTCAGTCAACCCCCCCAAAAAGCAGCAGAAAAGATAAAAGATTGAACAGCGGTATAGGGGTGCTCTTGCGTTGGTAGGACAGGTGGGGGCCAGTGCGTCTCTGGGCCGGAACCATCATCAGCAGCTTCGGGCGTTTTCTTTTTGAAAGGAAACGATGATAAAAAAAAATGATTGAACGGAGGAATGTGTTTGTTTGTTGATGTACCTTGGCTAAAAGACCCCAGGAATCATCCCAACAGCCGAAGCTCCTGAACATTATGGCACAAATACATGAGCTGGGGATGAGAACATTACGCGTAGTGACCGCTTTTAAATCACCCCGCCACGTGGGCAGCCACACTCCGACTTCGGGGGAGAGAAACCGATGAATGAGAGCGAGGACTGACGATGAGAAAGAAACTCGTATCATGGCGTATGGATATGGAACAAAATATATATTTATATATATATATATATATTTTTTTTAAATTAAAGAGGGGATGGCAAAAGGAAGAGAGAGAGAGAGAGAGAGAGAGAGAGAGAGAGGGGGGGACACTGAAATACGTAGTAGTGGGGGGTGTGTGTGTGTGTGTGTGTGTGTGTGTGCGTGTGCGTGTGCGTGTGCGTGTGCGTGCGTGCGTGCGCGCATATGCGTGCGCGTATGTGTGTGTAAGAGAGAGAGAGAGAGAGAGAGAGAGAGAGAGAGAGAGAGAGAGAGAGAGAGAGAGAGAGAGAGAGAGAGAGAGGCAGGCAGGCAGGCAGGCAGGCAGACAGACAGACACACAGTGATACTGAGTAATAGCGGTGTCTTGTTACACACGGGTTACCGTTCGGCTTCAGTAGTTTGTTTTTTTGTGGGTTTTTTTTAACCATTCCGTCGTTTTCTGAGTAAAAGGTGAATCAGACTGGTATAGATAAGATTTATGAACGGAGGCGCCGTCACCAACTTATTTACTGCAAGTGTGTTTCTCGATTTCTATGTTTTGAGGGCCAGCCACACACACACAGACACAGACGAATCGTATCTGAATGCGATGCGATTTTGACGATGGGGAGTGGAGTCCGGAATCACGTGAAATTTATTGTATTGGGTCTACTTGAGCATAGTGAGGGAAAATGGCATAATTATTTTTAGACCGAAGTATGTCACGTGAATCATGACTCACCGTCGTTTAAAATCGCATCGCATTCAGATGCGATTCGTATGTGTGTGTGTCTGGCCCTTTAGAGAGAGAGAGAGAGGGAGAGAGAGGGAGAGAGAGAGAGAGAGAGAGAGAGAGAGAGAGAGAGAGAGAGAGAGAGAGAGAGAGAGAGAGAGAGAGAGAGAGAGAGAGAGAGACAGAGAGAGAGAGACAGAGAGACAGAGAGAGCTACACACACAGATACACGCACATACACTTGGTGAGAGAGAGAGAGAGAGAGAGAGAGAGAGAGAGAGAGAGAGAGAGAGAGAGAGAGAGACAGAGACAGAGACAGAGACAGAGACAGAGAGAGATTTACTGAAAACAGTGAAAACCATAATAGTACTTTTTTTTTGCAATGCGGGCACTGAAACAATTACAGAGACAAACGAGTTTGTAATTGAAACGGCTATCTCTGATTTCATCAGTCAACGACCGTAGATGTAGTGTAGGCCTACATGCTTCTTTCTATCTGCACAACAGTCACTATTCGTCACAGTGAAACTTTACTTTGAAAAGTAAACATTTGAGATACGTATTCGCTGCTCAATGCAATCAATCAAAGTTTAAGTTTAACGTCCTTCCGGTTCAACTGGACACATTCGGGACATTACTGTCTATAAAGTTACGAGAGGATAATTTTTTATTTTATTTTTTTGTAATAAAGTTCAGAATTAATTTTAAATGGAGGATCAGTTTAATGCCACGGCTCGACTTGTAGACTTTTAAGAATAGCTAGCTACAGTATATGTATATATCTGTATATATATATATAGTTTGCTTTAATAAAACTTTTCTGTGTCGAATGTCTTTATTTGTGAACCTCAGAAACAAAACCAGTTAAAGTTAACTTTGAGTAATGTTCGTGTTCAAAAAAAAGAAAGTTATATAAATCGAAAATCCACAACAAAAGCAAACCAGCACAAAGTTAAACCAGAAATAGTAAAAATCTTATGAAAATTATTAAAAGAACATTATTATTTTGTTCATTTTACATAAACAAAACCAGTTAACGTTAACTTTGAGTAATGTTCGTGTTAAAAAAAATAAAAAATAATAATATATATATATTATTTTTTTTGTTTTTGTTTTTTTTGTTTTTTGTTTGGAACACGAACATTACTCAAAGTTAACGTTAACTGGTTTTGTTTCTGAGGTTCACAAATAAAGACATTGGACACAGAAAAGGTTTATCAAAGCAAACTATTCTGCATTTCAAATGCACTAACTTTTCAGTCCTTCAGAGTAGAGGTACACGGAGCTGGCTATTCACTGAGATTTTTCTTTCATACTATTTGTATCCTTAATTTGGATATCATCTCAGTAGTTAGCCCTCTCTAGTCATGTCTATTAGGTTTTGAAATTAAACTTTCAGAACATTATTATTTTGTTCATTTTACATAAGATTTTCATAAGATTTTTACTATTTTTGGTTTAGCTTTGTGCTGGTTTGCTTTTATTGGGGATTTTCGATTTGATGTAAAGAAGACACCATTCTCTTGTAGAATGTCTTGCTTGCTCAAGTTGGCATCCACTGGACAGTCAAATTTTAAAACATGTCCCATATGTGCCTTCCCAGGTCGAGAGGACGTAAAATTCCAAAATTACTACTAGTCAAATTTTAATAATAAAACAGTTAGCCCCTACATACTTACACATTTTACATGGATTCTACTCCAGATGTTGGGAGAGGGGGGAGATTTCACAAGCTTGGAAAGAGGCTCAAGTGATAGGGATTCCTAAACCAGGAAAACCGAAGAGGGATCATAAAAGTTACCGGCCTATCTCGCTCACCCCTCATCTGGGTAAAGTTTACGAAAGAATCGTGAGAACACGATTAGATTATTTTTTACCAAAAAATTATATTTTGCCCCCTTTCCAGGCAGGTTTCCGAAAGCACCGATCCTGCATGGAACAAGTAGTTAAATTAACCTCTCATGTCAAAAAGGCTTTTAACCGCCGAAAAATAATCTTGTCTACCTTCTTTGATATTAAA
Source organism: Phymorhynchus buccinoides (assembly GCA_017654935.2). Taxonomy (NCBI): domain Eukaryota; kingdom Metazoa; phylum Mollusca; class Gastropoda; order Neogastropoda; family Raphitomidae; genus Phymorhynchus; species Phymorhynchus buccinoides. The sequence continues at coordinate 42,893,070 of CM065694.1, forward strand.
GGAGCGTATGACACAGTCTGGCATGGGAGGTTACTTCAAAAAATTAGCAAGCTCGGCATAGCGGGCAACACTTTTAATTTTATTAAACCCTTTTTAGAAAACAGAAAAATGAGAGTGAATGTGGGACAGTCTCTGTCTGAAGTTCACACTTTAGACATGGGCGTTCCACAAGGAAGCATGATAGCACCAACATTATTCAACATCATGCTCTATAATATTCAAATGATACCATTGGGAAAAACGAAAATCTCCATGTATGCAGATGATATCACTATATGGACACCCCCAAATACGAAAAATTACTTACAAAATCATAAAGATCATCAGACTCACATAACAGCAATCGCAACGTACCTACGGGATAACGGCTTTTCGCTGTCCCAAGATAAATGTGAATTTATGGTGTTTTCAAACAAAAGAACAAAAACTGATTTAACAATTGACATTTTAGGTACTGTAAAAAAACCAGTGCACAAAAGTACAATATTTGGGAGTAATTCTTACTTCAACGTTAAACTGGACACCACACATCGAACATACAGCAAAAAAGGCTTCACAAGCTTTAAATTTCATAAAAGTGGTCTCTAAAGAAAGATGGGCCAAATACCCGAAATTCCTTGTTAATTTGGTTAGGGCCCTGGTGCGCAGCCGTTTGACCTACGGAATGGAGGCCTTTCACTCTTTGTCCAAAGACCAGTTTCAGAAACTACAAGCCATAGAAACTAAGGCAGTGAAGATTGCCCTTGATGTCCCTGTGTATGCAGGTAACAGATTGGTGTACAGGGACATTGGGTGGCTGCCTTTGCAGAAACTACAAGCCATAGAAACTAAGGCAGTGAAGATTGCCCTTGATGTCCCTGTGTATGCAGGTAACAGATTGGTGTACAGGGACATTGGGTGGCTGCCTTTGCAGAAACTACAAGCCATAGAAACTAAGGCACTGAAGATTGCCCTTGATGTCTGTGTATGCAGGTAACTGTGTATTGGGTGGCTGCCTTTGCAGAAACTACAAGCCATAGAAACTAAGGCACTGAAGAGGTAACAGATTGGTGTACAGGGACATTGGGTGGCTGCCTTTGCAGAAACTACAAGCCATAGAAACTAAGGCACTGAAGATTGCCCTTGATGTCCCTGTGTACGCAGTTAACAGATTGGTGTACAGGGACATTGGGTGGCTGCCTTTGCAGAAACTACAAGCCATAGAAACTAAGGCACTGAAGATTGCCCTTGATGTCCCTGTGTACGCAGGTAACAGATTGGTGTACAGGGACATTGGGTGGCTGCCTTTGCAGAAACTACAAGTCATAGAAACTAAGGCACTGAAGATTGCCCTTGATGTCCCTGTGTACGCAGTTAACAGATTGGTGTACAGGGACATTGGGTGGCTGCCTTTGCAGAAACTACAAGCCATAGAAACTAAGGCAGTGAAGATTGCCCTTGATGTCCCTGTGTATGCAGGTAACAGATTGGTGTACAGGGACATTGGGTGGCTGCCTTTGCAGAAACTACAAGCCATAGAAACT
>CM065694.1:42895092-42910432 GCA_017654935.2 Phymorhynchus buccinoides
GGGTGGAGGTGCAGGCAAGATTTTCATAACTAACTTAGTGCCTTACTCATTACTTACACACATCACTACAGGCACACCCCTCTCACTTTACCTACACCAAAACCTCAATATAATACTGTCTGAATCACTTTTAATGGCAGACGTTAACTGAAGAATAACACACACACACACACACACACCACACACAACACACACACACCACACACACACCACACACACCACACACACACACACACACATACACGCACACATTACCCACACACACACACATACACACACATATACACACACACACACCACATCCCATCACACACACACACACGCGCGCGCGCGGCGCGCGCACGCACGCACACGCACGCACACGCCGCACACGCACACACCACGCACGCACAACACACACACCACACACACACACACACACACGCCACCCACACTACACCGCACTATGCTGCCTACACTACCCATTACCTGTTTTCATATAACACTTTCTATGCACATCATTTGGAAGCACGATGTGCCCTCGGCAATGGTAGCGAAGTCTTGTCTCACACAACTGGATTGTTCCTCAACAGATCAGTCACCGACACCACTTTTTACGATTAGCTTACCGTTGTGGGCAACTATATCTGAATATTGTGGTTCAGCATTCAATGTATCATTCACCGTTGCAGAATCATTCGTAATTTCTGAATTTGTGGTTCCACATTCATGTATCATTCACAATTTGCAGGAATCATTCGTAATTTCCTGAGATATTGTGGTTCCAGCATTCATGTATCATCACCGTTGCAGAATCATTCGTATTCCTGCGATATTGTGTTCAGCATTCCAGAATCATTCACCATGGCAGAACCATTCGTATTTCTTCTGAAGCTTGTGGATCCAGTTATTGTCCAAGAATCATCCACCATTGCGGACTCGTTATTAACTTTCTCGGATATTATATTGTAGTCAGGATGTTTTCGTTGGATGCAGCGATGTTTGTAGAAAAGTAAAAAAAAGGGCATGTTGTTTTTAAAATGTTTTCTGTAATTCACCACAACACAATCATACACAATTTATACAAAGACGATAATGGTATCAACAAGCTGAGCTTATAATTGCCTAGTTTTTAATTAATATACACCATACGGCAGTGGCAATACAACAGCAAGTGCTGTCATGCTTAACACGATACATTTAATCAAACAATAAAATCATTTCCAAGATCGTCAGAAAAATAACAAGAAAACAAGGGTTAAAGTAGAAACTGACATTATTAACAACAGCTCAAGAATTGAAATAAACATACAACTTGCGTATGAATGATTTTACTCAAATCGTCATAAAGAACGGAAGACAGAGAAGAAAACACACCAAAGAGAAGGAAGGCGAGAAGAAGAAGATGAAGCAAGTGGAGAATATGGGGAAACAAGCCAGAGTTTTGAAAACATTCACACAGACAACATCTTCGCATGCAGTAAGCATGACAACAGGTCGCCCTTTAATGATATAATTGAAAGAGAATAAAATTTAAGAAAAGAAGAAGAAAAAAGAAGTTTTACTTAGGTCTACAGTTAAGTGCTCTCGTAACATGTATAAATACGTATCTATGCAAACAGCATTATTTGCATAAGCTTAAAGCCGAATGGAATATAAGCGCACCCTTTCAGGCACATGGGTAAGTAAACATGCATCAATGAAATATATTAGCCTAACATCTGCAAAACCACATTCTGTTAATATTATGTTATAAGGAGATCTGAGAGATGTGGGAGTGATGGGACTTGGGAGGAAGTCGATGTGCATCTCCTTAGCAACGTTTGTTGTGACGTAACTGGGGAGTCTTGTGACGTCGGGTTGGGTACCGTAGCATAGTGGGTGGAGCTTGCTGCATGTGGAAAGCCTGTGTGTTGTGGACATCGGTTGTGTTATATAAACCGCTAGATTTCCACGATGTGACTTCTCGCGTGACGTTTTTCTCGTGTTGTGCGAGCTGAATCGACGTAAATTAGTTTTAAACCCAAGGCTTAGAAAAAAGCCTGTTGCTGTTGAAACTTGTTGTCATATTACATGTTGCTGTTGCTGATGCGCTGTCTCTGTCATCGAGTAATGAGATTTAAATGAGGGGGGGGGGGGTACTCAGGGAGAGGGAGGGGGAGAAAGAGAGAGGAGAGAAATAGAGAGAAGTGGGGGGGGGGGGCGAGAAGCAAGAGAGAGAGAGAGAGAGAGCAGAGAGAGAGAGGAGAGATAGAGAGAGACCGACACCGAGGAAGGGAGGGGAACACCGACAAGACTTTTAATGACTAGCCTAACAACCCCTATTCAATTGAACATATGATTATATATGAATCAAACAAAACCATACAGCAACAACATAAGAATATTAAAGCAAACAACATTACCACACACACATACCACACACACCCACACACACAAAAACGCGCGCGCGCGGCACACCCCCACACATCTAAATATATATATCATAAATTAATGAATGAATAGTTGATATGCCTAAATATAAATAATCAATTGTACGAATATCACGAAAAGTGGATGAACACATATCATTTTTTACACGTTACGGGGGGGGGGGGGGGGGGGGGGGGTATTCAACACATTTAGGGCTACTTGAATAGTAACATAGTACCTTCGTTTTGAGCCTTCCAATAGCAACACTTTTCCTCAATTTACACTAATAGCCCAACTGATCACTCATCAATTAATACAATACGTTGACCACACATCTTTCTTTCGTCCACCTTGTAGATCGCTCCGAAGATAGAGGCGGAAAGTCGTAGTTACGCCACCCCCACCCCACCCAGCCCACACATGACACACACATGCACATTACATTCATCTAGGTAATATTATTATTATTATCATCAAACATTTGTTCTTCAATACCGGCATAGTACTATGTTTCGCCATAGTTTACAACCTTCATTAAACAATGGACGAGCTAATCCATCTGTACACTTGTTTCGCTAGACTTACTTTAAAAGCATGAACCAGGAATTTGCATTTTTAATAAAGTAATTATTAAAATAAAAAAAAAAAAAATAAAAAAAAAAGTATTAACGACATCATCAGCCGATTCTTCGCTAAACACGTTTTCGACATACACTTTCTATATAGGGTAACTGGAGATAACGGATAAATATATTGTCTTCAAGTTTAGAGTAAATTTGGCAAACAAAAATAAGAAATGAATGTCGTGTTTCTGGTGCAGAAAAGCATACTGGTACATAAACAATTCTCGCTCTGTCATATTGACACGAAAGCTATGGACATTTTTTTTTAATGAGATACGCCCATGCGAATTGAGTAGAATAGTACGATACGAATCGTCCATAAGCATGATAAGTTAATTCCTAGCCAAATGTGTTTAAACAGATCCATATGTTAAAATATGTCTTCTGTTATTATATGATCAAACCAGCGGTGACAAAAAGAACTGACACACGTTCCCGTAGTTCAATGCTGAGTTGCTTTTCCCCATCGCTCCAAAAATCCATACTTTTCAAACCGTTGTGTTAGGATTGATTTACATGCGTCACATGTGGTTTGTTTTTCTTTCTCAGGCATGAAAGTCACATTTCATAAGCTTCTTTGAATACATATTATTAGGCTGTTTCAAAATGAATCCATATCTCACTACTTTTTTTATGACAGTATTTATGTAATAAGGGATATCGACCTAGTTTCTCCATAGCTATGTCATTTGTGGTTTTGTTTGGACACGTAGAATCTCTTACACGCAAGAGATGTACTTTTTCTATTCTGTGTATTCTTTGTGACCCCAAATCTCTGCAGCGTAAATTAACATCGACAACTGTGTGGTCAAAAAGTTTGAAGAATATATATATATGCTTGGCCAGTTACATGCCCACTCTCTTGCCGTGATCATAGTGGAGCTGCTTAATTTGTTCTAATGAGATGCTTTACCATGATACATGACACTCTCTTACTAAAGGGTCATTAAGACATTGGCCGTTGGTTCTACATATTTTGAAAGTCATAACTGCAAAGATGGACTGGAGCATGAGCGGACATGGGTATGAGAGAGAGAGAGAGAGAGAGAGAGAGAGAGAGAGAGAGCGAGAGAGAGAGAGAGAGAAGAAGAGAGAAGAGAGAGAGAGAGAGAGAGAGAGAGAGATGTGGATTCCATAGTCAATGAATTCACACACACACACACACATATTATGCACGGACGCACGCGCGCGCGCGCACACACTCACACGCACGCACAAAAACACGGTTTGCATCCAATGTATGTTTGTGAACCTAAGAAACAACCTCAATTACTTTAACTTTAACTTACGATTTGTTTTGTGTTATGAAAAGAAGAATATAATAATGTGCTGATTTACTTTTTCTCCAATGGGGGAGATAGACCATGCCTATGCAAGACAGCTGTTTCGTCTTCGTGAAAGACTCTTTCAGTCTCATGTCGGCCTGCAACGAAGTCCCAGTGAATGTTCAAGCTGAGCTAGAAGTACTTTCTACAGAGAATAGTTTGTCCTCTGCACATGTACCAGATGAAGTACACACATAAGGAACAGCATTTATTCAAAGAAATGGTAAAAATCTTATGGAAAATAACCATAATAATAATGTTTTCTCAAATTACAATCCTCGAAGAGATAAAAGAATGGAAATGCATATATATAATTATGAAAAAATCTCAGTGAATAGCTGAGCTCGACCCCTACTCTGAAGGAATGAAAAGTTAGTGCATTGAATGCAGAATAGTTTTTGCTTTTAATAACACTTTTCTGTTCCAGTGTCTGTATTTGTGAACCTCAGAAACAAAACCAGTTAACGTTAACTTGAGTAATGTTCCGTGTTCAAAAAAAAGAAAAAAAAGAAATAATTGTGCTGATTTTACTTTTTCTCCCAATGGGGGAGGGTACGTGCTTATGCAAGACAGCTGTTCGAAATATTGAAGGTCTCATCAGTTTGCATGATCGGCTGCATTTGGACTATCCATGATGTCACTTGAAGCTTGTGATTGTGGTCTTGTTCAATAGATATCATGCATTTGTTTTGCATTTAAATTGTGATTGTTTGTTAAAAAACCTTTTTTTTTCCTACGCGTTTTATTTAACCTTGTAAATTTACTTTATGCATGTATCTCTATATCTTTAATCTTCTTGCGATATTTATAACCGTTCAATGGATTTACTGTTAGTTTTAATGTCTATGATCTATGTTATGTCTATGTCTATGTGCAACCTGGACGCATTGCTCTTTTCAGAGATTAATAAAGATTTTTGAATGATTGATTGATTTGTGAACTCAGAAACAAAACCAGTTTAACGGTAGCTTAAGTCATGTTCCGTGTTCAAAAACGAACAAAACAACACAATTATATAACTTGTGCGGATTTACTTTTTCTCCCAGTGGTGGAGGGACAGTGCCTTATGCATAAGACAGCTGTTTTGACCTAGTGAAAGGTCTCATCAGTTTCATGACGGCCTGCAATTTGACTGCCAGTGGATGTCAACTTGGACCCGAACACAGTCTACAAGACATGGTGTCTCTTTGCACCAAATCGAACATCCACATAAAAGGCAACCAGCACAAAGTTAAACCAGAAATATAAAAAATCGTATGAAAATCTTATGTTCAATGAACAAATAATAATGTTCTGAAATTGTTAATTTTCAAAAACCTAATAGACATGACTAGAGAGGGCCAACCACTGAGATATATCAAATTAAGGATACAACTATTATGACAGAAAATCTCAGTGAATGCTAGCTCCGTATCCCTACTCTGAAGTACTGAAAAGTTAGTGCATTTGAATGCAGAATATTGCTTTGATAACAACCGTTTTCTGTATCCAAGTCTGTATTTGTTGAACCTCAGAAACAAAACCAGTCAACGTAACTTTGAGTAATGGTTCTAAAATATATATATATATATAAATTGTGCTGATTTTACTTTTTCTCCTGGGGTGATGGACAGTGGCTTAGTAAAAGACAGTTGCTGTTTTTCGACTAGTGAGGTCTCATCATTTTGCATGATCGCCTGCAATTTTTGGACTGTCCAGGGATGTCAACTTGAGCCAAAGACATTCTACAGAGAATGGTGTCTTCTTTGCACCACATCGAAGTCGCTAATAAACAAACCAGCACAAAGTTAGACAGAAATAGTAAAAAAATCTTATGAAAACTTATGTACAAGACAAAATATAAGTTCTGAAATTTTAATTTCAAAACCTAATTGACATGACTAGAGAGGACAACTACTGAGATGAATCCAAATTATACCGCATACAGTTCACATACCGAGAAACATCAAACACTATCAGTCTTGTTCTAAATATTCAGTTTTATCCAACTCAGGCACTCAAAACTGAATTGATTTATATGTAAAGGATAATTTTAATATTTAACAGAAACTGTATGAAGTCTTTGTGATGTTAAGACATATCCTTGTGTGAACATGGCTTTACCATACAGTTCTTCAGTAACATCTGTTGTGACCATTCTTATATCACGTAGCTGATCCTGGAATCACCAAGAGATGCTGACCGTATTTCGCAATAACTTATGAGCCATTGCAATCACATGGGCAGCTGGATGTGCATACTGCTCGGAGTGATGTCTTGGGGCTGATATTACTAATTAGCGAGCTATACACAGATTATAGTAGCATTGGGATACCTGCCCCATCAGGACATGTTGCTGACATAGCGAACTATATGCGTATACAGATGCGGCATATCCTAGGAACCTGCCTAGGATCTCATTATCTTACTCAATGATTGGCCACATAGGCATATAGACAGATCACAACTACTGGAATTCCTGCCATGGATCCGAGTCAAGTTGGCCATATTGCATATAATTTCGCAATTACCAACATTAGAAACCTTGCGAGGATCGGTCGTCGATTTACTTCAATATTGCCACAATAGGCATATATCCTCCAACGGTTTGTTTTTTATCTGAAGATTAGAACGCTGCGCCGGATGGCTGGTGGTCACGCTTATTAGGGCCAATATTGGCCAAACATTTAGCTAGCGATTATAACTCCAACATTAAAACCATGACTGCTTGCCAGGATCGCAGCAATTGCGCATATTGCCACTAGGAGTATAAATTAATAGTCCTTAAGCCACTATTATAACGGTTTTGCGTGCCTAGGAATCGCAGGCCATTTGTCCTATATTGCCAACAGTAGCAGTTATATCTTAGCCTAAGCATTCGAAGCTCTGCCATGGTATCGTCAGCCAATTTGGCCGAATTATTGCTCAACAGGAAGGATCCTCAAATAGTAGCATCATGAATCCTACTGCTTACTTAGAACCTGCCTAGGATCGCGCGAGTTGGCCAAATATTGCCAACATAGCATTAGTATATGACGGGCCTGCCTAGGATCGCCGGCGCAATTGCATACGTTTAGCATGATTATAAAGCCATTGATTTGGAGACAATTACTGGACGCTTATCATGTATCGGCTGCTTATTTCGCCGATATTAGCTTGATTATTAGGCCTTTTATGGTGGCAAATATCGATATAGTTACCATTGTATGAGTCGCTATAATGGGGCCATATATAGTGCCCTATTATCGTACTTTATATAGATCAATGACCAAAATTAAGTAGTGCTGCTGCTGATAACTGGACTGTTGAATATATTCAGTGGTCGCTAACCCCCGCCGGGTGGGAAATAACTCTTTCCGCAGACATAGACTAGAGATTTGTAACAAGCACATAGCAGCGTTAACAATGGCATTCTCTTACAAAAACGCGCATACACTAAGTAAGATGAGCACCTTCCTGTTTATAAAAACGATTTAGACACGCACAGATTCACGATAACTAATAAAAATTGTCCAGAATCATATCCGTCACAGTGCACTGTCATCTCTTCATGATAAAAGCAACATGGTTTCGTGTGTTACAAAATCCTTATGTTGTCAGATTATCGTTCACTTCATGATTAACCATGTTTCGTGTGCTCAGCAACTCACATTTTGTCACTATGCATAGAGCTTTATGATGCAAGGCGTGTTCTCGTGTTATGCAGATCCTATTTTGTCACTGGATTGTGCACTTTTTATGATCCAACATGTTTTATGTGTACAATTTAGTTTTGTCAGCTTGGCGTCAATTTGAGGGATCCTTAACATTGGCTTCTTGTTGTTGCAATCCATTTTGTCACTGGCGTACAAATTGATGATTATTGTTGCGACTTGTTCTGATTTTAAATGGTTTGTTACTGGAAAAAGCATTTGATGATTAGCTTTACTTTTATTTCAGCATTTTCTGATCCTAGTGCTTGTCTGATTATGTCATTTATTTCATTATTGAATTAATATTGTGTATTGTTATAGATGTTGTTGCATTGGACGTTGTGAGCTTGACTTGAAATTTGGCCGATGCATTTTGTCTTGTCGTATACTCCAAATTATAGCTCGACACTTGATCATTGCCTGAGGCGGGTAGTAAGAGAAGGATAGATGCAAACGCATGTAGTTGAGTATTATAAGTCTGGCAGAGATATGAGAAAAAGCACGTGATTTTAGCCAGTTATTGAATTGTGAGGAAACTACACGCCGTGATGAACTGGTTGCTGCTGTAACTATCTGTACTGGGAGGCAAACTCAAGCATAGTACGATGCTCTATGCCCTGTTCGAGCGTGGACGTTATAAAAATGAGGCAAGTATGTGCAATGCAGCATTAAATGTAACACTGGTCGCAACGATAAAAAGGTCCTGATACAGAATGGTTTGAATTATGAATGTTTGTGGCTAAGTTAAAAAAAAGGAGTGTAGAATTAAATTTAATGGGTGTTATTAAAACGTCTCAATAATCGATAAAGAAATGATAGAGCTTGTACTATGTTGCTGAGCGTAAAAAGTACTAGACTTAATTACTAACATGATAAATGTCATACTAGCACACGGGCTAAACAGAAGGCAGAATCTCTTGCACATAACATGTCTAACTCGTCTCTTTTTGGGAAGGAACTTAGAAACATGGGTTTTGGAAATAAAGACAAAGCTAAAAATAACATTAAACCTGAAGAATGGGCATCACATTTTAAAGAAGTATCTTAAAGAAGCAGGTTAAAGTTCAAAATGAAAATGTTATTGTTGTCAAGATACATCAAGGTGTGTTGTCTATTGATAAGCCTGTAATATATTCCTCCTCATGACTCCGTTTATTGGAATTATCACCACAGTGAATATGGTATGAATATGGTATGTTATAATATAACATCGGAAAGTTAGGCTGGCTAGTGTAGAATTAAATTTAATCGTGTTAGAAAAACAAACGATAAAGAAGATAGACTTGACTATGTTGAAACATGGGTTTTGGAAATAAAGACAAAGCTAAAAATAACATTAAAGCTGAAGAATGGGTATCACATTTTAAAGTAGTATTTAAGAGCAATGAAGCCTCAGTAAATGAACAACAGTACAAAGACAAAGACGTAGATCTTTCAGAGCTCATTGAGCACGAGTTAAATCAGGCCATCACAGAAGAAGAAGTCAATATATTTGTAAACAAATTAAAAATTGGAAAAGCATGTGGTATAGATGGAATAACATCTGAAATGTTGAAGAATGGTGGAAGGGAAGTGACATTCTTTCTTATTACGTTTTATAACGCCATTTTCAGTCAAGGTTTATACCCAGAAACTTGGGCAAAGTAGTTCCAATTTACAAGAAAGGGGATCCAGAAAATGCGGTTGGGAAACAATAATATAACATCGGAAAGTTAGGCTGGGTTTACAAAACATTATTCTACAATCGACCAAATCTCCACTCTGTATGCGACAATCCACAAATGTATGACTAAGAAAGGAAGAAAACTGTATGTTGCATTCGTTGATTTAAAAAAAGCCTTTGATTCCGTTAGACACGACAAACTTCTAGATAGCATTAAAAACCAAGGGCAAGTTGCTCGCAGCGACCACAGCAATGTATGCATCGTTATCATCATGCATTCGAGTAAATAACCAGTTGTCTGATTTCTTTGAATGTCCAGTTGGTGTTAGACAAGGTTGTGTACTAAGCCCTACATTATTTTCTATGTTTATTAACCATTTGGCAACCCATATGAGCGAGAAAGGTAAACATGGAGTCCAGTTATTACCTGATCTCTTATAACTTTTTATTCTACTATTTGCAGATGACATAGCTTTACTTTCAATGTCAGCTAATGGCTTACAACACCAGTTAAATATTTTACAGTCTTGTTGTGAATCAGTGCAACTTGGTGTCAATATTGATAAAACGAAAGTAATGGTGTTTAGAAAAGGAGGGTTTTTGGGTAGAAACGAGAAATGGTATTACAAAGGATCAAAACTAGAAGTAGTTAATAAATATTGCTATTTAGGTTTCAATTTTACGACAAAAAATAGTGGGAAAATAGGAACTGAACATTTAGTTACAAAAGGTAAAAAAGCTGTAGTGCAATTAAATAGGGCATTTAGTAAGTATAAAGAGATGGATACAAGTACATTCTTTAAAATATTCGATGTAAAGATTCAACCTATTTTGCTCTATTCATCAGAAATTTGGGGATTGGCTAGATTAGAACATATTGAGTAGGTTCATATGTTAGCTTGCAAGAGGTTTTTAGGTGCACCCACAAGGACTCCCAATAAAATGATATGATATATGGTGATTTGGGGAGGTACCCACTTTTTTATAAACTCCAGTACAAACTTTGTACCATATTGGTTAAAGTTACTACAGATTGACCCAAACAGACTGACATATCATGCCTATAATATGTTGTTAAACTTGGATAGAAATGGGAAAGATATTTGGGTATCAAAAATTAGAGAAGTATTATGTGCATCAGGGTTTGGTTTTGTCTGGTTGCATCAAGAGGTGGGTGATGTCAAAGCATTTGTGTACGTATTTAAACAGAGGTTAATAGATATTTATATACAGGAGTGGAATGGGACCATACGAGATCGAGATCGATATGAAAGTTACCGGTCTTTCAAACATATATTTGAAAAAGAAAAGTAGATTAACTGCATGACTACTTACTGTTTTAGAGTTGCTATTTCCCAACTTCACTTTAATGTTTTGCCGTTAAAGTGTAATGTCCATCGCTACACTGAAAATAGTTATGATAAAATGTGTCCATTTTGTAAAAGAAACCCAGAGAATGAAGCCCACTTCATTTGTTTGAATGCTCTATGTATGCAGATTTAACCCTTACCGCCACTGTTGCATTTTTGCACCACAATGATTTAACACCATGTCACTAAACCCCTTGAAAAAAATCAGGGTCTATATCCAATAAAATTGTTTTGTCCTAAATTTTGTGCAGTAAGGAGGACCATATTCTAAAGTGTCACAGAGCAACACACAATATTGCAGATGGAAATCTGTTTTTGTAGCAAATAAGTTTAATGGAATTTGGATCAAAGATGCTGCGGTGAAAGGTTAAGAAGTAAGTTTTAAGCAATTTATGTAAAATATGCCAGTACAGCAATGATGCGATAATCAACCCAGGACCTTACTCATAGTCTGTCTAGATACATATTTCATGCAGTCAACAAAAGGAAAAAGGCTTTAAATTTACGATTCCAGCATTTTTTTGTAGTTACCTACTATTTGCTTGTGTATGTTTTTACTATATGCTAAGGCTTTGTTTGTTCTAAAGAGTCTCTATGCCTTATATGCAAATGTGGACATGGGAAATTATCGGAACAGAAGTGCTATGTCTATTTCTTGTGTCAGCATATGATATCGGATATGCTATACAGTATTGTAGTATTATTATACAACCTGAAAAATTGTTTGATGCTATAGCAGTTTGCCCTCCTGTTCACCCAAGTCCCTTGATATGTATTGGGCCTAAGGCGAATATCCATTAAACCATTTCCGAGTTCCGAAGTTCCGAGTTCTCTCTCTCTTAAATTCACATTTCAAGTTCATTTCAAGTTCTCTCTCTCTCTCTCTCTCTTCTCTCTCTCTCCTCCTCTCTCTCTCTCTTCTCTACTCTCTCTCTCTCTCTCTCTCAATGAGCCTCTCGATCTCTCAGCTCTCTCTCTCTCTCTCTCTCTCTCAAATAATAAATAAATAAAGCAAATAAATAACACAACAAATAAATAAATAAATACACAAATCAATAAACCCAATTTTGATAATCATAGATATGCTACTCCAAAGTACAATAAAAAAAAAAGAACCCACAAAAAAACGATCATAAGTCATGCACTAACTTGCTGCACGCGAAATTGACCCCCCCCCCCCCCCCCGCAACAAAATAATAAATTCGAATCAACAACAAAAAAAGCAGGACAGAAAGATAAGAAGATTGAACAGGCGGTATAGGGGTGGCTCTTGCGTTGGTAGGACAGGTGGGGGCCGATGTGCGTCTCTGGGCCAGGATTACCATCATCATCAGCTTCGGGCGTTTTCTTTTTGAAAGGAAACGATGATAAAAAAAAATGATTGAACGTAGGAATGTGTTTGTTTGTTGATGTACCTTGGCTAAAAGACCCCAGGATCATCCCAACATCCTAAACAGCCTAAGCTCCTGAACACTATGGCACAAATACATGAGTGCTGGGGATGAGAACATTACGCGTAGTGACCGCTTTTAATCACCCCGCCACGTGGGCAGCCACACACCGACTTCGGGGGAGAGAAACCGATGAATGAGAGCGAGGACTGACGATGAGAAAGAAACTCGTATCATGGCGTATGGATATGGAACAAAATATATATTTATATATTATATAAACGATCAAAAATTGAAGAAGAAAAAACAAACACACCATTAAACTTTCCTCTTTATGTATATATATAATTTGCTTTAATAAAAATTTTCTTTGTGTCCAATGTATGTGTTTGTGAACCTAAGAAAACAAACTCAATTACTTTAACTTTAACTTTTAGCGATTTGTTTTGTGTTCTGAAAAACAATTTAACGTGCTGATTTACTTTTTCTCCCGGCTTATGGGGGAGATAGACAATGCCTATGCAAAGACAGCTGTATATATATATATATATATATATATATATATACTAACGTACAAGAATTGAGAAGAAAAAAAAACGCAACGCACACCATTAAACTTTCCTCTTATACATATAATAGTTTTTAATTAACAGAGGGGATGGCAAAAGGAAGAGAGAGAGAGAGAGAGAGAGAGAGGGGGGTTAGACACTGTAAATACGTAGTAGTGGTGCTGTGTGTGTGTGTGCGTGCGCGTGGCGTGTGGCGCGCATATGCCGTGCGCGTATGTTGTGTTGTAAGAGAGAGAGGAGAGTAGAGAGAGAGAGTAGAGAGAGAGGAGAGAGAGTAGAGAGAGAGAGAGAGAGAGAGAGAGAGAGAGAGAGGCATGGGCAGGCAGGCAGGTCTAGGCACGATCAGGCATCACAGTAAAATACTGAGTTATTTAGCGGTGTCTTGTTACACACGGCTTCAGTAGTTTTTTTGTTTTGTTTTTAAAAACCATTCCGTCGTTTTCTGAGTGAAAGGTGAATCAGACTGGTATAGATAAGATTTATGAACGGAGGCGCCGTCACCAACTTATTTACTGCAAGTGTGTTTCTCGATTTCTATGTCTTAAGGCCAGCCACACACACACAGACAACAGACGAATCGTATCTGAATGCGATGGCGATTTTGACGATGGGGAGTGGAGTCCGGAATCAAGTGAAATTTATTGTATTGGGTCTACTTGAGCATAGTGAGCGAAAATGGCAGAATTATTTTTTAGACTCCGAAGTATGTGACGTGAATCATGACTCATCTCGTCGTTAAATATAATCGGGGGGGGGGGCATTCAGATGGCGATTCGTATGTGTGTGTGTCTGACCCCTTTACGAGAGAGAGAGTAGAGAGAGAGTAGAGAGAGTGAGAGAGAGAGAGAGAGTATGAGAGAGAGATGAGAGAGAGAGAGAGAGAGAGAGAGCAGGAGAGAGAGAGAGGGGAGAGAGAGAGAGAGAGAAGAGAGACAGAGAGAGAGAGAGAGAGAGAGACAGAGAGAAAAGAGATACACACACAGATTCACGCGGCAGCATACACCTCGGTGACAGAGAAAGCAGAGGTAGAGAGAGGAGAGAGGATGAGAGAGAGAAGAGGAGAGAGAGAGAAGAGAGAGAGAGCGAGAGTGAGTAGAGAAACAGACAGACAGTACGAGACAGACAGTACAGGACAGAGTCAGACAGACAGACAGACAGAAGACAGAGCAGATATTTACTGAAAACAGTGAAAACCATAATAGTACTTTGTTTTTGCAATGCGGGCGCTGAAACAATTACAGAGACAAAAGAGGTTGTAATTGAAACGGCTATCTCTGATTTCATCAGTCAACGACCGTAGATGTAGTGTAGGCCTACATGCTTCTTTCTATCTGCACAACAGTCACTATTAGTCACAGTGAAACTTTACTTTGAAAAGTAAACATTTGAGATACGTATTCGCTGCTCAATGCAATCAATCAAAGTTTAAGTTTAAAGCGGTCTTCGCTGTTCAACAACTGGACACATTTGGAACATTACTGTCTATAAAGTTACGAGAGGCTAGAATTTTTTATTTTATTTTTTTTTGTAATAAAGTTCAGAACTAATTTTAAATGGAGGATCAGTTTTTAATGCCAACGGCTCGACTTGTACACTTTTAAGAATAGCTAGCTAGTTCAGTATATGTATGTATATATCTGTATATATATATATAGTTTGCTTTATATAAACTTTTCTGTGTCCAATGTCCTTTATTTGTGAACCTCAGAAACAAAAAACCATAGTTGAAAGTTAACTTTGAGTAATGTTCGTGTTCAAAAAAAAGAAAGTTATATAAAATCGAAAATCCACAAACAAAAGGCAAACAGACACAAAGTTTAAACCAGAAATAGTAAAAATCTTATGAAAATTATTAAAAAAGAACATTATTATTTTGTTCATTTTTACATAAACCAAAATCAGTTAACGTTTAACTTTGAGTAATGTTCGTGTTAAAAAAAAAAATAAAATAATATATATATATAATTATTTTTGTTTTGTTTTTGTTGGAACACGAACATTACTCAAAGTTAACGTTAACTGGTTTTGCTTCTGATGTTCACAAATAAAGACATTGGACACAAAAAAAAGTTTTATCAAAGCAAACTATTCTGCATTTCAAATGCATTCACTACACTTTTTCAGTCCTTCAGAGTAGTAGGGTACGGAGCTGGCTATGCACTGAGATTTTTCTTTTCATCCTATTTGTAATCTTAGATTTGGATATATCCTCCTCATCTCGTATTATGCCCTCTCTAGTTCATATGTCCTATTAGGTTTTTGAAAATTAAAAAAACAAACTTTTCGAACATTATTATTTTGTTCACTATTTACATAAGCAATTTTCCATAAGATTTT
>CM065694.1:42910932-42925932 GCA_017654935.2 Phymorhynchus buccinoides
GCCAACTACTGAGATGATATCCAAATTAAGGATACAAATAGTATGAAAGAAAAATCTCAGTGAATAGCCAGCTCCGTACCTCTACTCTGAAGGACTGAAAAGTTAGTGCATTTGAAATGCAGAATAGTTTGCTTTGATACAACTTTTTTCTGTGTCCAATGTCTTTATTGTGTTAACACTCAGAAACAAAACCAGTTAACGTTAACTTTGAGCAATGTTCGTGTTCCAACAAAACAAAACAAAAATAATATATATATATATTATTATTTTTTATTTTTTTTAACACGAACATTACTCAAAGTTAACGTTAACTGATTTTGTTTATGTAAAATGAACAAAATAATAATGTTCTTTTATATATATTTTCATAAGATTTTTACTATTTCTGGTTTAACTTTGTGCTGGTTTGCTTTTGTTGTGGATTTTCGATTTATATAACTTTCTTTTTTTTGAACACGAACATTACTCAAAGTTAACTTTAACTGGTTTTGTTTCTGAGGTTCACAAATAAAGACATTGGACACAGAAAAGTTTTATTAAAGCAAACTATATATATATATACAGATATATACATATACTGTAGCTAGCTATTCTTAAAAGTGTACAAGTCGAGCCGTGGCATTAAACTGATCCTCCATTTAAAATTAGTTCTGAACTTTATTACAAAAAAAATAAAATAAAAAATTCTCCTCTCGTAACTTTATAGACAGTAATGTTCCAAATGTGTCCAGTTGAACAGGAAGACCGTTAAACTTAAACTTTGATTGATTGCATTGAGCAGCGAATACGTATCTCAAATGTTTACTTTTCAAAGTAAAGTTTCACTGTGACTAATAGTGACTGTTGTGCAGATAGAAAGAAGCATGTAGGCCTACACTACATCTACGGTCGTTGACTGATGAAATCAGAGATAGCCGTTTCAATTACAACCTCTTTTGTCTCTGTAATTGTTTCAGCGCCCGCATTGCAAAAACAAAGTACTATTATGGTTTTCACTGTTTTCAGTAAAATATCTCGTCTCTGTCTCTGTCTGTCTGTTGTCTGTCTGTCTGTCTGTCTGTCCTCGCTCTGTCTGTCTGTCTGTCTCTCTCTCTCTCTCTCTCTCTCCTCTCTCTCTGATCTCTCTCTCTTCTCTCTTCTCTCTCTCTCTCTCTCTCTCTCTCTCTCTTTCTCTGTCACCGAGTGTATGTGCGTGAATCTGTTGTGTGTATCTCTCTCCTCTGTCTCTCTCTCTCTCTCTCTCTCTGTCTCTCTCTCTCTCTCTCTCTCTCCTCTCTCTCTCGCTCTCTCTGACACTCTCTCTCTCTCTCTCTCTCTCCTCTCTCTCTCTCTCTCTCTCTCTCTCTCTCTCTCTCTCTCTCTCTCTCTCTCTCTCTCTCTCTCTAAAGGGTCAGGACACACACACATACGAATCGCATCTGAATGCGATGTGATTTTAAACGATGTGAGTCATGATTCACGTCAAATACTTCGGTCTAAAATAATTCTGCCAATTTTCGCTCACTATGCTCAAAGTAGACCCAATACAATAAATTTCACGTGATTCCGGACTCCACTCCCCATCGTCAAAATCGCATCGCATTCAGATACGATTCGTCTGTTTCTCTGTGTGTGTGGCTGGCCCTCAGACATAGAAATCGAGAAAACACACTTGCAGTAAATAAGTTGGTGACGGCGCCTCCGTTCATAAATCTTATCTATACCAGTCTGATTCACCTTTCACTCAGAAAACGACGGAATGGTTTTTTAAAAACAAAACAAAAAAACTACTGAAGCCGTGTGTAACAAGACACCGCTATTACTCAGTATTTTTCTGTGTGCCCTGCCTGCCTGCCTGCCTGCCTGCCTCCTCCTCTCTCTCTCTCTCTCTCTCTCTCTCTCTCTCTCTCTCTCTCTCTCTCTCTCTCTCTCTCTCTCTCTCGCTCTCTCTCTCTCTCTCTTACCACACACAACATCCGCGCACGCATATGCGCGCACCGCTCGCACGCGCATACGCACTCACACACACACACACCACTACTACGTATTTCAGTGTCCCCCCCCTCTCTCTCATCTCTCTCTCTCTCTCTCTTCCCTTTTGCCATCCCCTCTTTAATTAAAAATATATATGTATACAAGAGGAAAGTTTAATGGTGTGGTTGTTTTTTCTTTCTTCAATTCTTTGTACGTTTATATATATATATATATATATTCTATATATATACAGCTGTCTTTGCATAGGCATTGTCTATCTCCCCCATTGGGAGAAAAAGTAAATCAGCACATTAAATTGTTTTTCAGAACACAAAACAAATCGTAAAGTTAAAGTTAAAGTAATTGAGTTTGTTTCTTAGGTTCACAAAACATACATTGGCTACCAAAACATTTTTATTAAAGCAAATTATATATATACATAAGAGGAAAGTTTAATGGTGTGTTTGTTTTTTCTTATTCAATTTTTGATCGTTTATATATATATAAATATATATTTTGTTCCATATCCATACGCCATGATACGAGTTTCTTTCTCATCGTCAGTCCTCGCTCTCATTCATCGGTTTCTCTCCCCCGAAGTCGGAGTGTGGCTGCCCACGTGGCGGGGTGATTTAAAAGCGGTCACTACGCGTAATGTTCTCATCCCCAGCTCATGTATTTGTGCCATAGTGTTCAGGAGCTTCGGCTGTTGGGATGATTCCTGGGGTCTTTTAGCCAAGGTACATCAACAAACAAACACATTCCTCCGTTCAATCATTTTTTTTTATCATCGTTTCCTTTCAAAAAGAAAACGCCCGAAGCTGCTGATGATGGTTCCGGCCCAGAGACGCACTGGCCCCCACCTGTCCTACCAACACAAGAGCAACCCCTATACCGCTGTTCAATCTTTTATCTTTTCTGCTGCTTTTTTTGTTGTTGATTGAATTATTATATTGGTTGGGGGGGGGGGGGGGGGGGTCAATTTCGCGTGCAGCAAGTTAGTGTGACTTATGATCGTTTTTTTGTGGGTTCTTTTTTTTTTATTGTACTTTGGAGTAGCATATCTATGATTATCAAAATTGGGTTTATTGATTTGTGTATTTATTTATTTATTTGTTAATTTATTTGTTTATTTATTTATTTATTGAGAGAGAGAGAGAGAGAGAGAGAGAGAGAGAAGAGAGAGATGAGAGAGAGAGAGAAAGAGAGAGAGAGAGAGAGAGAGAGAAGAGAGAGAGAGAGAGAGGAGAGAGAGAGAGAGAGAGAACTTGAAACTTGAAATGCTTGAAATTTGAAATTTGAAGAGAGAGAGAACTCGGAACTCGGAAAAGTTTAATGTATATCGGCCTTAGGCCACAATACATATCAAGGGACTGGGGTGAACAGGAGGGCAAACTGCTATAGCATCAAACAATTTTTCAGGTTGTATAATAATACTACAATACTGTATAGCATATCCGATATCATATGCTGACACAAGAAATAGACATAGCACTTCTGTTCCGATAATTTCCCATTTCCACATTTGCATATAACGTATAGAGACTCTTTAGAACAAACAAAGCCTTAGCATATAGTAAAAACATAGCAAATAGTAGGTAACTACAAAAATGCTGGATTCGTAAATTTAAAGCCTTTTTCCTGTTGTTGACTGCATGAAATATGTATCTAGACAGACTATGAGTAAGGTCATTGTTTGATGATCGCATCATTACATGTAGTGGCATATTTACATAATTGCTTAAAAACTTACTTCTTAACCCTTTCACCGCCAGCCATCTTTGAGCCAAAGATTTCCATTAAACTTATTTGGCTACAAAACAGATTTCATCTGCAATATTGTGGGATTTCTCTGTGACACATTTAGAATATGGTCAATCCTTACTGCACAAATTTAGGAACACAATGTTATTGAATAATAGACCCTGATTTCAAGGGTTTTAATGACATGGGTGTTAAATCATTGTGGTGCAAAAAATGCAACATTGGCGGTGTAAGGGTTAAATCTGCATACATAGAGCATTCAAACAAATGAAGTGGGCTTCATTCTCTGGGTTTCTTTTACAAAATGGACACATTTTATCATAACTATTTTCACTGGACATTACAATTTAACGGCAAAAATTAAAGCGAAGTTGGGAAATAGCAACTCTAAAACAGTAAGTAGTCATGCAGTTAATGTACTTTTGTTTTTCAAATATAAGTTTGAAAGACCGGTAACTTTCATATCGATCTCGATCTCGTATGGTCCCATTCCACTCCTGTATATAAATATCTATTAACCTCTGTTTAAATACGTACAAAAATGCTTCAACATCACCCACCTCTTGTTGCAACCAGACAAAACCAAAACCTGATGCACATAATACTTCTCTAATTTTTGATACCCAAGAATCTTTCCCATTTCTATCCAAGTTTAACAACATATTATAGGCATGATATGTCAGTCTGTTTGGGTCAATCTGTAGTAACTTTAACCAATATGGTACAAAGTTTGTACTGGAGTTTATAAAAAAAGTGGGTACCTCCCCAAATCACCATATATATATCATTTTATTGGGAGTCCTTGTGGGTGCACCTAAAAACCTCTTGCAAGCTAACATATGAACCCGCTCAATATGTTCTAATCTAGCGAATCCCCAAATGTCTGAAGAATAGAGCAAAATAGGTTGAATCTTTACATCGAATATTTTAAAGAATGTACTTGTATCCATCTCTTTATACTTACTAAATGCCCTATTTAATTGCACTACAGCTTTTTTACCTTTTGTAACTAAATGTTCAGTTCCTATTTTTCTACTATTTTTTGCTTTTAATTGAAACCTAAATAGCAATATTTATTAACTACTTCTAGTTTTAATCCTTTGTAATACCATTTCTTGTTTCTACCCCAAAACCCATTACTTTCGTTTTATCAATATTGACACCAAGTTGCACTGATTCACAACAAGACTGTAAAATATTTAACTGGTGTTGTAAGCCATTAGCTGACATTGAAAGTAAAGCTATGTCATCTGCAAATAGTAGAATAAAAAGTTATAAGAGATCAGGTAATAACTGGACTCCATGTTTACCTTTCTCGCTCATATGGGTTGCCAAATGGTTAATAAACATAGAAAATAATGTAGGGCTTAGTACACAACCTTGTCTAACACCAACTGGACATTCAAAGAAATCAGACAACTGGTTGTTTACTCGAATGCATGATGATAACGATGCATATATTGCTGTGGTCGCTGCGAGCAACTTGCCCTTGGTTTTTAATGCTATCTAGGAGTTTGTCGTGTCTAACGGAATCAAAGGCTTTTTTTAAAAATCAACGAATGCAACATACAGTTTTCTTCCTTTCTTAGTCATACATTTGTGGATTGTCGCATACAGAGTGGAGATTTGGTCGATTGTAGAATAATGTTTTGTAAACCCAGCCTAACTTTCCGATGTTATATTATTGTTTCCCAACCGCATTTTCTGGATCCCCTTTCTTGTAAATTGGAAACTACAATCGCTTTGCCCAAGTTTCTGGGTATAAACCTTGACTGAAAATGGCGTTATAAAGCATAAAGCTTAATAAGAAACAATTTCACTTCTCTTCCACCATTCTTCAACATTTCAGATGTTATTTCATCTATACCACATGCTTTTCCAATTTTTAATTTGTTTACAAATATATTGACTTCTTCTTCTGTGATGGCCTGATTTAACTCGTGTTCAATGAGCCCTGAAAGATCTACGTCTTTGTTCTGTTGGTCATTTACTGAGGCTTCATTGCTCTTAGATACTTCTTTAAAATGTGATGCCCATTCGTCAGGTTTAATGTTATTTTTAGCTTTGTCTTTATTTCCAAAACCCATGTTTCAACATAGTCAAGTCTATCTTCTTTATCGTTTGTTTTTCTAACACGATTAAATTTAATTCTACACTAGCCAGCCTAACTTTCCGATGTTATATTATAACATACCATATTCATACCATATTCACTGTGGTGATAATTCCAATAAACGGAGTCATGAGGAGGAATATATTACAGGCTTATCAATAGACAACACACCTTGATGTATCTTGACAACAATAACATTTTCATTTTGAACTTTAACCTGCTTCTTTAAGATACTTCTTTAAAATGTGATGCCCATTCTTCAGGTTTAATGTTATTTTTAGCTTTGTCTTTATTTCTAAAACCCATGTTTCTAAGTTCCTTCCAAAAAAGAGACGAGTTAGACATGTTATGTGCAAGAGATTCTGCCTTCTGTTTTCCGTGTGTTTGACATTTATCAGTTAGTAATTGTCTGTACTTTTTACGCTCAGCAACATAGTCAAGTCTATCTTCTTTATCGTTTGGTTTTCTAACACGATTAAATTTAATTCTACACTCCTTTTTTGCTTGCAAACATTCATAATCAAACCATTCTGACTTTTTACTTGGACCAGTGTTACATTTAATGTGCATGCACATACTTGCCTCATTTAAACGTCCAGTGAACAGGGATAGAGCATCGTCTATGTTGTTGTCCAGTAGATGTACAGCAGATACCAGTTTGGCGTGTATTTTCTCACAATTCAATAACTGTGTAAAATCGTTCTTTTTCTCATCTTGCCAGACTTATTTCTCAACTACATGGTTTGCATCTTCCTTCTCTTCTCCCTGGCAATGATCAAGTGTGAGCTATATTTGTGTAACGACAGGCAAATGATCGGATTCAGTCAAGCTCACAACGTCCAATGCAACAACATTAACATACACAAATAATTCATATGAAATAATGACATAATCGACAACACTAGATCCAGAATGTGAAATAAAAGTAAAGCTATCATCAAATGCTTTTTCAGACAAACCATTTAAAATCAGACAATCGAACATATCATCAATTTGACGCCAGTGACAAAATGGATTGCAACACAAGAAGCATGTTGGATCCTCAAATTGACGCCAGTGACAAAATAAATTGTAACATAAAACATGTTGGATCATAAAGTGACAATAGTGACAAAATGGATTGTAACACGAAACACGCTTGATCATAAAGTTATGATAGTGACAAAATGGATTGTAGCACACGAAACATGTTTTATCATGAAGTGACGATAGTGACAACATGGATTGTAACACACGAAACATGTTTTATCATGAAGAGATGACAGTGACTGTGACGGATTGGTTTGGACAATTTTTATTGTTTCGAATCTGTGGTGTCTAAATCGTTTTTTAAACAGGAAGTTGTCATTCTTAGTGTATATTTTGTGAGCTGTTGTCGTGTGTGTTTTACAAATTCTAGTCAGTCTGCGGAAAGAGTTCGCCGGGGGTAGGACACTGAATATTTCAAGTCCTATCCCAGCAGCACACTTATTTTGGTCTGATATTGGTACGATATATGCTACTATATTGGCCCATTATAGGCTCATATATTGGTACTATATCGAATTTGCACCATAAAAGCCTATATAGCTAATATGGGAAATAAGCAGGATCCTGTCAGGTTCCAGTATACTGTTCCAATATTGGCTTTATATATGCTACGTTGGCAATTGGCCGGATCCTGGCAGTGCTGGTCTATATATGCTATGTTGGCAATATTGGCAACTGGCCGGATCCTGGCAGGTTCTAATGTTGGTAGGATATATGCTCTGTTGGCAATATTGGCAATTGGCTGGATCCTGGCAGGTTCTAATGTTGGTAAGATATATGCTATGTTGGCAATATTGGCAATTGGATGGATCCTGGCAGGTTCTAATGTTGGGTCTATATATGCTATGTTGGCAATATTGGCAATTGGCTGGATCCTGGCAGGTTCTAATGTTGGATCTATATGTGCTATGTTGGCAATATTGGCAATTGGCTGGATCCTGGCAGGTTCTAATGTTGGTAGGATATATGCTATGTTGGCAATATTGGTAAATTGCTGGATCCTGGCAGGTTCTAATGTTGGTAGGATATAATTATATGCAATGTTGGCAATTGGCTGGATCCTGGCAGGTTCCAGTGTTGGATCTGTATATGCTATGTTGGCAATATTGGTAGATAACTGGATCCTGGCAAAAAAGGGGGTTCCAGTGTTGGATCTGTATATGCTATGTTGGCTATGTCAGCACATGTCCTGATGCTGGCAGGTTCCAATGCCTATAATCTGTGTTAGCTGTATTAGTAATATGCCAGATCATCACTGGCAGTGCACATCAGTGCCATGTTATTGGCAATGGCTCAATAAGTTATTGCGAAATAGTCAGATCCTGGGATTCCAGCATCAGCTACGTGATATAAGAATGGTCACATCAGATGTTACTTTGAAGAACTTGTAATGGTAAAGCCATGTTCACACAAGGAATATGTCTTAACATCACAAAGACTTCATACAGTTTCTGTTAAATATTAAAATTATCCTTACATATAAATCAATTCATTTTTGAGTGCCTGAGTTGGATAAAACTGCATATTTAGAACAAGACTTATAGTGTTTTGCTGTTTCTAGGGTATGTGAACTGTATGCAGTATAATTTGGATATCATCTCAGTAGTTGGTCCTCTCTAGTCATGTCTATTAGGTTTTGAAATTAACATTTCAGAACATTATTATTTTGTTCATTTTACATAAGATTTTCATAAGATTTTTACTATTTCTGGTTTAACTTTGTGCTGGTTTGCTTTTATTGTGGATTTTTGATTTGGTGCAAAGAAGACACCATTCTCTTTGTAGAATGTCTTCTTGCTCAGGTTGGACATCCACTGGACAGTCAAATTGCAGGCCGATCATGCAAACTGATGAGACCTTCTCTTAGGTCGAAACAGCTGTCTTTACATAAGGCACTGTCCATCCCCCATTGGGAGAAAAAAGTAAATCAGCACAATTTATATATATATATATTATTTTTTTAACACAGAACATTACTCAAAGTTAACGTTAACTGGTTTTGTTTCTGAGGTTCACAAATACAGACATTGGACACAGAAACGTTTTATCAAAGCAAACTATTCTTGCATTTCAAATGCACTAACTTTTCAGTCCTTCAGAGTAGGGGTACGGAGCTCAGCTATTCACTGAGATTTTTTCTTTCATACTATTTTTATCCTTAATTTGGATATCATCTCAGTAGTTGGCCCTCTCTAGTCATGTCTATTAGGTTTTGAAATTAACATTTCAGAACATTATTATTTTGTTCATTTTACATAAGATTTTCATAAGATTTTTTTACTATTTCTGGTTTAACTTTGTGCTGGTTTGCTTTTATTGTGGATGTTCGATTTGGTGCAAAGAGGACACCATTCTCTTGTAGAATGTCTTCTGGCTCAAGTTGACATCCACT
The DNA here is from genome assembly GCA_017654935.2 of Phymorhynchus buccinoides. Lineage (NCBI taxonomy): Eukaryota > Metazoa > Mollusca > Gastropoda > Neogastropoda > Raphitomidae > Phymorhynchus > Phymorhynchus buccinoides. The sequence continues at coordinate 42,920,184 of CM065694.1, forward strand.
GGACAGTCAAATTGCAGGCCGATCATGCAAACTGATGAGACCTTCACTTAGGTCGAAACAGCTGTCTTTGCATAAGGCACTGTCCCTCCCCCACTGGGAGAAAAAGTAAATCAGCACAATTTATATAATTGTTTGTTTGTTTGTTTGTTTTTTGAACACGGAACATTACTTAAAGCTAACGTTAACTGGTTTTGTTTCTGAGGTTCACAAATCAATCAATCAATCAAAACATCTTTATTATCTCTGAAAAGAGAAATTGCGTCCAGGTGCCACATAGACATAGACATAACATAGACATTGACATTAAACATACAGTAAAATACATTGAACGGTTATAATATCGCAAAGAAGATTAAAGATATAGAGCACACATGCATTAAAGTATTTACAAGGTTAATAAAACGCGTAGGAAAACAAAAATGGTTTTTTTAACAAACAATCACAATTTAAAATGCAACAAAATGCATGATATCTTATTGAACAAAGACCAAAATCACAAGCTCAAGTTGACATCCACTGGATAGTCAAATTGCAGGCCGATCATGCAAACTGATGAGACCTTCACTATTTCGAAACAGCTGTCTTTGCATAAGGCACTGTCCCTCCCCCATTGGGAGAAAAAGTAAATCAGCACAATTTATTTCTTTTTTTTCTTTTTTTTGGAACACGGAACATTACTCAAAGTTAACGTTAACTGGTTTTGTTTCTGAGGTTCACAAATACAGACACTGGACACAGAAAAGTTTTATTAAAGCAAACTATTCTGCATTTCAAATGCACTAACTTTTCATTCCTTCAGAGTAGGGGTACGGAGCTCAGCTATTCACTGAGATTTTTTTTTCATAATATATATATGGCATTCCATCTCTTTTAGTCTCTTCGAGGGATTGTAATTTGAGAACATTATTATTATTGTTATTTTACATAAGATTTTTACCATTTCTTTTGAATTAAGTGCTGTTTCCTTTTATTGTGTACTTTCAATCTGGTACATGGTGCAAAGAGGACAACTATTCTCTTGTAGAAAGTCTTCTAGCTCAGCTTGAACATTCACTGTGGACATTCTTTGCAGGCCGACATGCAGACTGAAGAGTCTTTCACGAAGACGAAACAGCTGTCTTTGCATAGGCATTGTCTATCTCCCCCATTGGGAGAAAAAGTAAATCAGCACATTATTATATTTTCTTCTTTTCATAACACAAAACAAATCGTAAAGTTAAAGTTAAAGTAATTGAGTTTGTTTCTTAGGTTCACAAAACATACATTGGATGCAAAAACGGGTTTTTTGTGCGTGCGTGTGCGTGTGTGCGCGCGCGCGCGTGCGTCCGTGCATATATATGTGTGTGTGTGTGTGTGTGATAATTCATTTGGACTATTGAATCCACATTCTCTCTCTCTCTCTCTCTCTCTCTCTCTCTCCCCCTCTCTCTCTCTCTCTCTCTCTCTCTCTCTCTCTTCTCTCTCTCTCTCTCTCTCTCTCTCTCTCTCTCTCTCTCATATCCATGTCCGCTCATGCTCAGTCCATCTTTGCAGTTATTACTTTCAAAATATGTAGACCCAACGCCATATGTCTTAATGACCCTTTAGTTAAGAGAGTGGGCATGTATCATGGGTAAAGCATCTTCATTATAAACAAATTCAGCATCTCCACTATGATAATGCCAAGAGAGTGGGTGTGTAACCTGGGCCAAGCATATATATATATTCTTCAAACTTTTTGACACACAGGTTGTTCCGATGTTAATTTACGCTGCAGAGATTTGGGGTCACAAAGAATACACAGAAATAGAAAAAGTACATCTCTTTGCGTGTAAGAGATTTCTACGTGTTCCAAACAAAACCACAAATGACATAGTCTATGGAGAACTAGGTCGATATCCCTTATACATAAATACTGTCATAAAAGTAGTGAGATATTGGATTCATATTTTGAAACAGCCTAATAATATGTATTCAAAGAAAGCTTATAAAATGTTACTTTCATTGCATGAGAAAGAAACAACCACATGGGTGACGCATGTAAAATCAATCCTAACACAAAACGGTTTTGAACAAGTATGGATTTTTGGATGCGATGGGGAAAAGCAACTCAGCATTGAACTACGGGAACGTTTGGTCAGTTCTTTTTGTCACCGCTGGTTTGATCATATTAATAACAGAAGACATATTTTAACATATGGTCTGTTTAAACACATTTTTGGCTAGGGAATTATACTTATCATGCTTATGGAAGGATTCGTATCGTACTATTCTTACTCAAATTCGCATGGGCGTATCTCCATTAAATGTCCATAGCTTTCGTGTCAATATGACAGACGAGAATGTTTTATGTCCAGTATGCTTTTCTGCACCAGAAACAGACATTCATTTCTTATTTTTGTTTGCCAAATTTACTCTAACTTAAGACAATTATATTTATCTCGTTATCTCCAGTTACCCTATAATAGAAAGTGTATGTTCGAAAACGTGTTTAGCGAAGAATCGGCTGATGATGTCGTTAATACTGCAAAATTCCTGGTTCATGCTTTTAAAGTAAGATTTTCAGTCCTAGCGAACAAGGTACCAGATTGATTAGCTCGTCCATTGTTTAATGAAGGTTGTAACCTATGCCGAAACATGTACTATGCCGGTATTGAAGAACAAATGATGATGATAATAATAATAATATACCTAGATGAATGTACATGTGCATGTGTGTGTGCATGTGTGGGGTTGGGGGGGTGGGGGTGGCGTAACTACGACTATTCCGCCTCTATCTATCAGGAGCGATCTACAAGGTGGACGAAAGAAAGATGGTGTGTCAACGTATTGTATTAATTAGATGATGTGATCAGTTTGGGCTATTATTGTAAAGTGAAGGGAAAAGGTTTTGCTTTTGGAAAGGCTCGAAACGAAGGTACTATGTTTACTATTCAAAGTAGCCTAAATGTGTATGCATACCCCCCCCCCCCCCCCCCCCCCCGTACCTTTGTATAAAATTGATTATGTGTTCATCCACTTTCGTTGATATTCGTACAATTGATTATTTATATTTAGCATATTCAACTATTCATTCATTAATTTATTATATATATATTTAGATGTGTGGGGGTGTGCGCGCGCGCGCGCGTGTTTTGTGTGTGTGTGTGTGTGTGTGTGTGTGTGTGTGTGTGTGTAATGTTGTTTGCTTTTCATATTCTTATGTTGATTGCTTTATTGGTTTTGTTTGATTATATATAATCCATATGTTCAATTGTAATAGGGGTTGTTGGCCTAGGTCATTAAAAGTCTTGTCGGTGTCGGTGTCGGTCTCTCTCTCTCTCTCTCCTCTCTCTCTCTCTCTCTCTCTCTCTCTCTCTCTCTCTCTCTCTTGCCCCCCCCCCCCCCACTTCTCTCTATTTCTCCTCCCTCTCTTTCTCCCCCTCCCCTCTTCCCTGCGTACCCCCCCCCCCCCCCCCCATTAAATCTCATTACTCGATGACAGAGACCAGCGCATCAGACAACCACAACATAGTAATATGACAACAAGTTCAACAGCAACAGGCTTTTTTCTAAGCCTTGTTTAACTAATTGTTACGTCGTTCAGCTCGCACAACACAAGAAAACGTCACGGAGAATTCACATCGTGGAAATCTAGAGGTTTAATAATAACACAAACGAATGTCCACAACACACAGGCTTTCACAGGCAGCAAGCCTCCACCCACTATGCTACCGGTACCCAACCCGACGTCACAAGACTCCCCATTACGTCAAAACCATAACGTTGCTAAGGAGATGCACATCGACTTCCTCCCAAGTCCCATCACTCCCACATCTCTCAGATCTCCTTCATAACAATATTAACAACATGTGTGTTTTGCAGATGTTAGGCAATATATCATTTGAGTGCCTGTTTACTTACCCATGTGCCTGGAAAGGTGTGCGCTTATATTTCCATTCGTGCTTTAAGCTTATGCAAATAATGCTGGTTTGCATATATACGTATTTATACATGTTTACGAGAGCACTTAACTGTAGACCTAAGTAAACTTCTTTTTTCTTCTTCTTTTCTTAAAATTATTATTCTCTTTCACATTATCTCACAAAGCCGACCCTTGTTGTCATGCTTACTGCATGCGAAGATGTTTTGTCTGGTTTTGAATGTTTTCAAACTCTGTGCTTGTTTCCCCATCTTCTCCACTTGCTTCATCTTCTTCTTCTTCGCCTTCTTCTTCTTTGTGTGTTTTCTTTCTCTGTCTTCCGTTCTTTATGACGATTTGAGTAAAATCATTCAATACGCCAAGTTGTATGTTTATTCAATTCTTTTAGCTGTTTGTTAATAATGTCAGTTTCTACTTTAACCCTTGTTTTCTTGTTTATTTTTCTTGACGATCTTGGAAACTGATTTATTTTGTTTGATTAAATTTATTCGTGTTAAGCATGACAGCACTTGTATGTTGTATTTGCCAGCTGCCGTATGTATATTATAATTTAAAAACTAGGCAATTTATAAGCTTCAAGCTTGTTGATACCATTATTCGTCTTTGTATAAATTGTTGTATGATTGTGTTGTTGGTGAATTCCAGAAAACATTTTTAAAACAACAGCACATACTTTTTCTACAACATCGCTGCATCAAAACGAAACATCCCCTGATACAACTATAATATCCGAGAAAGTTAATAACGATTCCGCAATGGTGAATGATTCTTGGACAATAACTGGATCCACAAGATCTCAGGAAGAAATTACGAATGGTTCTGCCATGGTGAATGATTCCTGGAATGCTGGAACCACAATATCGCAGGAAATTACGAATGATTCTGCAACGGTGAATGATACATTGAATGCTGGAACCACAATATCTCAGGAAATTACGAATGATTCTGCAATTGTGAATGATACATTGAATGCTGGAACCACAATATCTCAGGAAATTACGAATGATTCTGCAACGGTGAATGATACATTGAATGCTGGAACCACAATATCTCAGAATATAGTTGCCACAATCGGTTCTGCTAATCGTAAAAGGTGGTGCTCGGTGACTGATCTTGTTGGGAACATCAGTTTGTGTGAGACCAAGACTTCGGCTTACCATTTGCCGAGGCACATCGTGCTTCCAAATGATGTGCATAGAAAGTGTTATATGAAACAGGTAATGGTGTAGTGTAGTGCAGCATAGTGCGGTGTAGTGTGGTGTGGCGTGGTGTGTGTGTGTGTGTGTGTGTGTGTGTGTGTGTGCGTGCGTGTGTGTGTGCGTGTGCGTGCGTGTGCGTGCGTGTGCGTGCGTGCGCGCGCGCGCGCGCGCGTGTGTGTGTGTGTGTGTATGTATGTGTGTGTGTGTGTGTGTATATGTGTGTGTATGTGTGTGTGTGTGTGTAATGTGTGCGTGTATGTGTGTGTGTGTGTGTGTGTGTGTGTGTGTGGTGTGTGTGTGTGTGTGTGTGTGTGTGTGTGTGTGTGTGTGTGTGTGTGTGTGTGTTATTCTTCAGTTTAACGTCCTGCCATTAAAAGTGATTCAGACAGTATTATATTGAGGTTTTGGTGTAGGTAAGTGAGAGTGGGTGTGCCTGTAGTGATTGTGTGTAAGTAATAGAGTAAGGCATTAAGTTAGTTATGAAAATCTTGACCCTGCCCCCCCCCCACCCACCCCCACCCCACGTAAACTTACAGTAATAAAAGGACTATAACCGAACACTTAACAATGTTAAAAAGATAAATACTAACTGAACTACTTAATAAACATTTACAAGCTGAATCAAGATACAATAATTCTTGTGTATGTG
>CM065694.1:42930932-42933432 GCA_017654935.2 Phymorhynchus buccinoides
ATGTATAAGGTTCACACTAACCTGACGTCCCAATACCTAGAAAATCTCCTCACTCCTTCCACATGTAGTTATCGTTCTGATAATTATGTTCTGCCACGCACTCGAATTGACCTTTTCAAAGCAAGTTTTTCTTTCTCAGGGCCACACGTTTGGAATTCACTTTCTTCAGTTGTAAAAGCAAGTTATTCAGTATCAAATTTCAAATATAACCTGCGTGGGCATCTCCTTAACTCCATTCAATAAAACTGTATGATCATTCAATGCACCTCACAAGAACAATCTTTGTAGGTTTAGACTGATTGTGTAACTTTGTTTTTTCTGATTTTTCTTAAACATTTGATTGATGTTAAGCTGCTTATGTAATTGTTCTTTTCTGATTATTTTGCCTTTTTAAATTTCATTGACATTAAACTACGTGTGCTATGCTGCTATGATTATTAGACATGGTGACAGTAGTAGTAGTAGTAGTAGTAGTAGTAGTAGTAGTAGTAGTAGTAGTAGTAGTAGTAGTAGTAGCAGTAGTAGTAGTAGCAGCAGTAGTAGTAGTAGTAGTAGTAGTAGTAGTGTGGTGGCGATGGTGGTAGTAGTAGTAATAGCAGTAGGAGTGCTGATAGTAGCAGATGCACATTGTGTTGGAAATAGTGTTGTGTTCTAGTGTTGTTTTCTTAAAATAATGTTTATGTTTGTTTATTTGATCGTTCGGTTTTCTGTTTTGCTTGTTCTTATTACTGATGTTGATGCTCTGTCTACCATATCACTGCTGTATTTCTGCTACTGTATGTTGTTTTTGTTGATGATTGTTCTATGATTCAATATTCGTTTACAGCACTATTATGTTGTAGTAGTAGTAGTAGTAGTAGTAGTAGTAGTAGTAGTAGTAGTAGTAGTAGTAGTAGTAGTAGTAGTAGCAGCATTAGTAGTAGTGTGGTGGCGGTGGTGGTAGTGGTAGTGGTGGTAGTGGGTGGGAATGGTAGTGGTAGTTGAAGAAGTAATTTGTAGTCGAAGTTTGTTTTTTTCCTTTTTGTTCTTTTTTATGTTTGTTTATTTGGTCGTTTGGTTTTCTGTTTCGCTTGTTCTTATTATTGATGTTGATGCTCTGCCAACCATGTCATTGTTTGCATTTATGCTACTGTTTGCTGTTTGTGTTCACGATGTGTCTGTGTCTCAATGTTGGTTTATAGTATTAGTTATAAGTTACATGCTTAGAATCAAGGACAGAATGGAAGACTAGGCCCAGCCTAAATTCTTATCCTTGTAAAATAAAGTGTCTGAAGTCTGAAGTCTGAAGTTTCTCTCTCTCTCTCTCTCTCTCTCTCTCTCTCTCTCTCTCTCTCTCTCTCTCTCTCTCTCTCTCTCTATTTCAAGATATACCAAGGAGGGGACTGCTTTTTCTTGCTGAAAGACGTGTGGTTCACCTTCGACTATTCCCAAAAATTCTGCAGGAAAGTCGAAGGGGCAAACGCTGCCAAGTTCGAATCTACCCAGCAGTGGCACAATGTGTTGAAAAGTATGGAACCCATGATGGACCAAAAGACTGAATCCGGGCAACAGTTCTGGATAGGTCTCGAAGGGTATCAGGAGATTTTGACCACCTCTGAAGATACTTACATTAAGAACATGTAAGTAAGGTGTTCATGCATTCTGCTAAGCGCATTAAGCCGATGTGCCTATAAAGCGTTTGTGGCTTACTCGTGTCAACAACGTGAGCCTATGTGCTCATGTCTTTGGTCATATGTTCTGTCCATATATGTATCTCTGTGTGTCTGTTTGTGGTAGTTTAAGATTGTTTTTTCTCGGGACTCATGGGGCATCCAATGATCAAACTTTGTATATGCATAGAATTTATCAAGCTCTTAAAAATAATCATTTGCATAATAACATGAATTAATGATCTTGACCTTTGATATTTAACATATCGATTTTTCGCTTGGGCATATATATCTTTCACATTTTCAGAGTTACGGTGTCCACATTTGACAAGATGGTATATCAGCTTAAGGTGGTTCGGGAAGGAGGATAACCTTTACTCTCTTTCAAATCACAATCAAATCAAATCAAGTCAAATTCACTTTATTATCTCCCAATGAGAAATTTTGTTCAGGTGCCAGAATAACAAAGACATCCACATTCAGCATGCATGAATAGGAGCAAAAGTTACACATAATACACGCTTAAAGATACACTTTATATGTGAATACATACACATCTAAGGATAAGCATGCATATTTTATTTTAACACGATGAACACACATTTAAACCTAAAAGGATCATGAGTTTAGGAGGTGGATGGATCTGGGGATGAAGGATTTCTGTGCCCTGGAGTTGACTTTAAAAGTTTTGTAGCGACGTCCAGAAGGTAATAGTTCGTAATGTTTGTTCAAAACATGGGAGGTGTCATTTACAATCTTCCTGGCTTTATGCTTGGTTCGTCTTTCGTACATCTCATTCAAACCCATCTCTCTCTTTCCAACAACTTTACTACACACATTCACCACATCAT
>CM065694.1:42940932-42943432 GCA_017654935.2 Phymorhynchus buccinoides
CCGACCAAATAAACAAACATAAAAAAGAACAAAAAGGAAAAAAACAAACTTCGACTACAAATTACTTCTTCAACTACCACTACCATTCCCACCCACTACCACCACTACCACTACCACCACCGCCACCACACTACTACTAATGCTGCTACTACTACTACTACTACTACTACTACTACTACTACTACTACTACTACTACTACTACTACTACTACTACTACAACATAATAGTGCTGTAAACGAATATTGAATCATAGAACAATCATCAACAAAAACAACATACAGTAGCAGAAATACAGCAGTGATATGGTAGACAGAGCATCAACATCAGTAATAAGAACAAGCAAAACAGAAAACCGAACGATCAAATAAACAAACATAAACATTATTTTAAGAAAACAACACTAGAACACAACACTATTTCCAACACAATGTGCATCTGCTACTATCAGCACTCCTACTGCTATTACTACTACTACCACCATCGCCACCACACTACTACTACTACTACTACTACTACTACTGCTGCTACTACTACTACTGCTACTACTACTACTACTACTACTACTAACTACTACTACTACTACTACTACTACTACTACTACTACTGTCACCATGTCTACATAATCATAGCAGCATAGCACACGTAGTTTAATGTCAATGAAATTTAAAAAGGCAAAATAATCAGAAAAGAACAATTACATAAGCAGCTTAACATCAATCAAATTTTCTAAGAAAAATCAGAAAAAACAAAGTTACACAATCAGTCTAAACCTACAAAGATTGTTCTTGTGTGGTGCATTGAATGATCATACAGTTTTATTGAATGGAGTTAAGGAGATGCCCACGCAGGTTCGATTTGAAATTTGATACTGAATAACTTGCTTTTACAACTGAAGAATGTGAATTCCAAACGTGTGGCCCTGAGAAAGGAAAAACTTGCTTTGAAAAGGTCAATTCGAGTGCGTGGCAGAACATAATTATCAGAACGATAACTACATGTGGAAGGAGTGAGGAGATTTTCTAGGTATTTGGGCGTCAGGTTAGTGTGAACTTTATACATTAAGACAGCTGTGTTGTAATGCAACTGATGTTCAAGCGGTAAAATTTCAAGCTTATGAGACTTATCTGAAGTTGACAGAGACGGATCTGGTAGGATTAGGTTGATCGCTCTTCTGTGGAGCGATGCTATTTTTTTAAGGTGTTTTGTAGCAGCGCAGGACCATACAGTGGATGCATAGTTGATGTGCGAGAGGCAGTGGCCATAGAAAAACATTTTACGAGCGTCTAGGTCCAGATATGGTTGAAGTCGTTTGAGGAGGAATAGGTTGCATGCTAGTTTTTTGCTGATGTTATTTATATGTGATTGCCAATTGAGTTTGTCATCAACTATGACACCTAGAACTCGTTGTTCATGGACTTGTTCGATATTGTTGTTATCAATAGTTAGGTTAAGGGAATGATGTGTTAGTTGATGCTTTTGGCGGGAAGTTACAACCATGCACTTTGTTTTCGTAGGATGAATTAACATAGAGTTATCCTTGCACCATTTAGATAAATCATGTAAGCCTGACTGAAGAGAGTTTAGGATGATAATGACATCTTCCGAACTGGAATGAAGAGAGGAGTCGTCTGCGAAGATATCACATGAAACGTTTGGGTTGGATATAGACAATGGAAGATCGTTAATGAAAATGCAGAAGAGTAATGGTCCGAGGACAGATCCCTGGGGTACACCACATTTCACTTTGCCTGAAGAAGAGGACTCGCCATTACAAAACACGAATTGTGTTCTATTGTCTAAATATGATGAAAAGAATGACAGGGAGTGTTGGTTTCTGAGATAGTGTGATAATTTGTCGATAAGTATTGTGTGGTCGACAAGGTCAAAGGCTTTTCTTAGATCAAGAAAGACAGAACCAGTTAACTGATGCTTGTTTATTGCCGAGAGCCAGGCATCACACAAACGGACAAGGGCTGTGTGGCAGGAATGATGATGTCGAAAACCATACTTTACAATAGCAAACTATCACCAACATTACTTTCACACATCATTCTTTACTATAGCAAACTAACACCAACATTACCTTCACACATCATAATTTACTATGGCAAACTAACACCAACATTACCTTCACACATCATACTTTACAATAACAAACTAACACCAACATTACCTTCACACATCATACTTTACTATAACAAACTAACACCAACATTACCTTCACACATCATACTTTACTATAACGAACTAACACCAACATTACCTTCACACATCATACTTTACTATAACAAACTAACACCAACATTACCATCACACATCATACTTTACAATAGCAAACTAACACCAACATTACCATCACACATCATACTTTACAATAACAAACTAACACCAACATTACCTTCACACATCATACTTTACTATAGCAAACTAACACCAACATTACCTTCACACATCATACTTTACTATAGCAAACTAACACCAACATTACTTTCACACATC
>CM065694.1:42948432-42950471 GCA_017654935.2 Phymorhynchus buccinoides
GATCGTCAAGAAAAATAAACAAGAAAACAAGGGTTAAAGTAGAAACTGACATTATTAACAAACAGCTAAAAGAATTGAATATACATACAACTTGGCGTATTGAATGATTTTACTCAAATCGTCATAAAGAACGGAAGACAGAGAAAGAAAACACACAAAGAAGAAGAAGGCGAAGAAGAAGAAGATGAAGCAAGTGGAGAAGATGGGGAAACAAGCACAGAGTTTGAAAACATTCAAAACCAGACAAAACATCTTCGCAATGCAGTAAGCATGACAACAAGGGTCGGCTTTATGAGATAATGTGAAAGAGAATAATAATTTTAAGAAAAGAAGAAGAAAAAAGAAGTTTACTGTAGGTCTACAGTTAAGTGCTCTCGTAAACATGTATAAATACGTATATATGCAAACCAGCATTATTTGCATAAGCTTAAAGCACGAATGGAAATATAAGCGCACACCTTTCCAGGCACATGGGTAAGTAAACAGGCACTCAAATGATATATTGCCTAACATCTGCAAAACCACACATTCTGTTAATATTATGTTATGAAGGAGATCTGAGAGATGTGGGAGTGATGGGACTTTGGAGGAAGTCGATGTGCATCTCCTTAGCAACGTTATGGTTTTGACGTAATGGGGAGTCTTGTGACGTCGGGTTGGGTACCGGTAGCATAGTGGGTGGAGGCTTGCTGCCTGTGAAAGCCTGTGTGTTGTGGACATTCGTTTGTGTTATTATTAAACCTCTAGATTTCCACGATGTGAATTCTCCGTGACGTTTTCTTGTGTTGTGCGAGCTGAACGACGTAACAATTAGTTAAACAAGGCTTAGAAAAAAAAGCCTGTTGCTGTTGAACTTGTTGTCATATTACTATGTTTGCTGGTTGTCTGATGCGCTAGGTCTCTGTCATCGAGTAATGAGATTTAATGGGGGGGGGGGGGGTACGCAGGGAGAGGGGGAGGGGGAGAAAGAGAGGGAGAGAAATAGAGAGAAGTGGGGGGGGGGGGCAAGAGAGAGAGAGAGAGAGAGAGAGAGAGAGAGAGAGAGAGAGAGGGGAGAGAGAGAGAGAGACCGACACCGACACCGACAAGACTTTTAATGACCTAGGCCAACAACCCCTATTACAATTGAACATATGGATTATATATAATCAAACAAAAACAATTAAGCAATCAACATAAGAATATGAAAAAAGCAAACAAAGTTACACACACACACACGCACACACATCACACACTACACACACACACAAACACGCGCGCGCGCGCACACACGCACACATCTATAATATAGATATATAATAAGTCTATGAATGAATAGTTGAATATGCTAAATATAAATAATCAATTGTACGAATATCAACGAAAGTGAATGAACACATAATCAATTTTATACAAAGGTACGGGGGGGGGGGGGGGGGGGGTGTTGCATACACATTTAGCTACTTTGAATAGTAACATAGTACCTTCGTTTGGAGCCTTTCCAAAAGCAAAACCTTTTCCCTTCACTTTACAATAATAGCCCAAACTGATCACATCATCTAATTAATACAATACGTTGACACACCATCTTTCTTTCGTCCACCTTGTAGATCGCTCCTGATAGATAGAGGCGAAATAGTCGTAGTTACGCCACCCCCACCCCAACCAACCCACACATGCACACACACATGCCACATGTACATTCATCTAGGTATATTATATATTATTATCATTTCCCCCATCATTTGTTCTTCAATACCGGCATAGTACATGTTTCGGCATAGGTTACAACCTTCATTAAACAATGGACGAGCTAATCAATCTGGTACCTTTTTCGCTAGGACTGAAAATCTTACTTTAAAAGCATGAACCAGGAATTTTTGCAGTATTTAACGACATCATCAGCCGATTCTTCGCTAAACACGTTTTCGAACATACACTTTCTATTATAGGGTAACTGGAGATAACGAGATAAATATAATTGTCTTAAGTTAAGTAAATTTGGGCCAAACAAAAATAAAAATGAATGTCTTTTTTCTGGTGGCAGGAAAAGCATACTG
>CM065694.1:42958471-42982947 GCA_017654935.2 Phymorhynchus buccinoides
GTAATTTTGGCATGCACTAAAACAAGTGTCTAGTTAAAAAATGCTTTAACCTTTTCACCGCCAGCCATGTTTTAGCCAAATAATTCCCATTAAGTTTGCTTTGGTAGAGAATAAAATCCATCTGCATTATTGGGGATTCCTTAGTGTTACATAATATAAAATAAGGTCTATCCTTACTTCCCAAAGCTAAGACAATAGTGTCCTTGGATAATAGATCCCAATTTGCTGCATTTTAGTGACGTAGGTATTATAATCACAGTGGTAGCAAAAATGCGAAACATTGGCGGATTAGGAAGGGTTAAACCAGATATGAAAATAAATTGACAATAATAGATAAAACAGTGGCATTAAACACACGCACACACTGGGCACATTTTTTATGATTGCTTTGTTGTTTTTAATCACAATATTTTAGGCCCCAAAAATCATAGAGAGAGAGAGGGGTGATTAACCGTTATAGTGTCTTCCAAAGTGAAGTGTGTCAATAAGGCAGACAGGATGCGGGGGGGGAGTGGGGGGGGAGAGATGGAGGATGGAAACTGACCAGTTCTGCGCGTGCGCGAACAATGTCGTTGTTCATGGTTGGCTGCGTATCACACGATTTAGGTCAAATCAAACGATAGGATTGGTACGTTTAGTTTTTCTTCATTGGGGGTCGGCTGTCGCTAGCTAAGAAAAAACTGGGTCAAACGGCATGAAGTAAGCACTGCAAATAGAACAAAAAATAGTCAGGAAATCAAAAACCTAGTCAACCAAATAATAATAAAAGTCACCGACCTAACTATAACATGGATTCCTTCCAATCTCGGGTTAAAAGGAAATGACCTCCCTCACAAAGCAGCCAAAATGGCAGCGGAACACAATATAGGTCAAATTACCAACATAAAACTATCTTTTTCATAAATAAAAAAAAAGACCTTTGAAGCGCAATTCATACCAGAGGTGGGCTGAGGAGTTGGATGCCTACTCCGCAGCCCATTCCTGGCATATGAAATTCATAAAAGAAGGACTTTTTCTACCTGTCCCTTACAAAACTCAAGGTAGAATCCTTAGATTCTACAAGGACTCAATTTATTGCAAATTTAAGAATACTCCCTGCCAGTGCGGGGAATTTCTTAGTTGAAAACACATTTTCAATCTTTGTGATCAGATGAGAACAGAACTACAATCTACCATAATTATACAAATTTGAACTAAACAATTTGATATATAATGAGAAAAATATTTTAACAAAACATCACAAATTAGGTTGGACTCATAATGTTTGGCTCGCCGAGACAGTTGGACAGGCGTCATTTAAACATTTGATACAATTACTGAAAGTTGGATATAAATTACAATTTAGTAGGGGCTCGGTGTTTGGGTCGGATCGGCATCCTCCCCCTCCCCAGCTCCGTCCCATTTTGCCCGTTTTTAACAAAGCAAACATGCTACATTTACCTTCATATGCAGACTCACACTTCCTACGACAATTTTTCTTTTAGTCCCTCCCCCGGAGGGGGATGCCGGGTGCGACCCATGCCCCGAGTCTTGGTAGTTACTAAGCATCGTTTTACAATAACACTTTAGCAGGTCCTTTCAGGATGGCGACAGTCGGGTATCTCTTGCCATCCTGAGCTGCCTTCCGGGGTTCTCCCCTATTGGCGACTCGCCCGAGGTAACACCCCTAATCTAAGGGAATCCTTAACCGAAACCTTAATCTTAAAACAAAACAAAAACGAATTAAAATAATAATACCAAACTAGAAATAAAATACCCAAGTAGTAATATTTAAAACCATTGGTGGCCTCTGGCGGAATGTCCCCTCATTCAATCTAGTAAATATTGTTATTTAGAAACTAACATAGTGGTGAAACAGATACGGTTTCCCATAGTTTACTTTTGTTTTATTATTGTGAATATTTACGGATTATATGTACATAGCGCACGGGAAACACTATTTTATGACTTGATAATACATACTGGAGGAGCTTGAGCTCCTACCAATATGGTTAAAACTCTTGTGGTTGGGTCTCACTAATAAATAATAAAATATATACTAAGCAAACTAAATTTGAATAGTAACTCTTAAAAAAATACTCTTACTTTGTATACACATAATACTACTACTACTTTTAAATATACTAAGCAAACTAAATTTTAATAGTAACTCTTAAAAAACTACTCTTACTTTGTATACACATAATAATACTTTTAAATCACAATTTAAAATCATTTTAAAAGTAAGTTTTAATCACTAAAGCAGAAAACTTTGGTAAAAATATATTTTAACGTTGTTCATAAAATAGCACAAATAAAGTGTAACATGCTAATAGATTCCATAACAATTGGGATTTTATACTTAACTTATTAGTGATATAACTTTTCAAAGGTATAAGTTATTCAATTATAAACACTCATGACTAAAATAAAACCTAATTGAAATTGACAAAGTCATGTACATATGAACATAACCGCGATGTACATATTTCTTAATCGTTCTCTTAACCTAGGGCACTCCGTGATCAGTTGATCGTGTAATGTTTAGAGTAACCCTATAGCAGTCTAGCGCTGCTTTGTATTTGGTTTGGTTGGTTGGCTTACCCTGGCTAAAAGACTCCAGGGATCATCCCAACAGCGGAAGCACTTGAACACTATGGTACAAAATGCATCAGCTAGGGATGAGAACATTACGTGTGTGACCGTTTTTGATTACCCCGCCATGTGGGCAGCCACACTCCGACTTCGGGGGATTTTAGACTGATGATGTTATGCTAGGAGCTTGTCATGGCTTAAGACAATCCCCGCACAACCATTCAGAGCATAACAACATTTTGATGTAGCCTTGGCGTTCTAGCTTATGTCAACTGGTCTGACACAGCCTCATGCCAAGGCATTCTGCTTTGTATTATGTTAAAGGTTTTCTAACAATAAATAACTGTTTTTAAACATTAGGTCCTGTGACCCTTTGGTCACCAAATTCTTTCTGAAGGGCACGTTTCATTCATTCTCAACAACTTAGACCTTTTGCAACAGAGATCAGTGACCTGCTTGGGAAGCTGTGTGGCCCTGAAAAGGGCCGGCCCTGGAGGGGCGAAATGGTGAAGGGGCAGGACGGCACTGGTAGCCAGCATCTACTGCCCACGGAAGCTGTCCTCCTACGAGTCCTCAGTGCCATGGCAGGGGGGACCGGCTATCTTGCAGCGGACCAACATCATAGCACTGAGGTTGTCCATGGACACGACCCGAGATGTATGAGGGCTGGCAGCTGGATGGCCGGAAGGGACTGGTGCTGCCTTGGCCGGAGACGGAGGCCTGGGGTGCCAGTGTGTCTTCCTCCTCTTGGGGGCTGGGAGCTCAACCTCAGGATTAAGTAGGTCAACAAGCATTGAAATCGCGATAGTATTACACCGACTGGCTCGCCTTGTGAACGCGAGGAACAAGTTGTTTTTTCTTTAGTTGTTTTTGTTTTTGTGGTTTTTTTTGCAGTACCTATGATGTTGAAAAAAAAGTGTACGGCACTAATACATTGGGTTTTTATTTACAGACTTATGATGATGATGTTTGGTGGTGACGATGACGATGACCATGATGATGATGATGATGTTCATGATGATGATGTTCATGCTGATGCTGATGATGATTATTATTAGGATGATGACGATGACGATAATGCTGCTGCTGCTGCTGCTGATGATGATGATTATTATGATGATGATGTCCTAGATGATGATCATGATGATGATGGTGATGTCCATGATGATGATTATTGTGATAACAATGATAACGATGATGATGATGAAGATGACGCTGATGTCCATGATGATGATGATGATGAGATGATGATGATGATGATGATTTTCAGGTCCATGTGATGATGGCGATAATCTGGGTGTTGCCAGCAGTGGTGTTCTTCACCCCCCTCATGGTGGCAGTATTTTGTGGACAAACGCAGTGTCCATCCTCTACCATGTGAGGTGAGAGGGTGGTTTCTGTTGTTTGGCTTGGCCATCTGCCACTTTGTCTGTCTGTCTCTCTGTCTCTGTCTGTCTATCTCTCTCTGTGTCTCTGTCTATCTGTTGTGTGTGTGTGTGTGTGTGTGTGTGTGTGTGTGTGTGTGTGTGTGTGTGTGTGTGTGTGTGTGTGTGTGTGTGTGTGTGTGTGTGTGTGTGTGTGTGTGTGTATTTGTGTGTGTCACTGAAGTGTGTGTGTCACTGAAGTGTGTGTGTGTGTGTATGTGCGTGTGCGCGCGCGTGTGTGTGTGTTTGTGTATTGTTTGTGATGAAAGTCAAGCCGAAAAGCCAGACCATTAAGGACTGGAACATGCAGACAGTTAATAGTTCGGTATGACACATCTCAAAGCCATAATGAATCTACACCAATCACCGTTTGTTTTTGCATGGGGCGGCATCAACTTGGGGCCTGGCTGGCTGGGTCATTCTTTTGCTTGACACTACATCATGTTCGGGCTGATTGACAATGGGTCCTGGCTGGCTGGGTCATTCTCTTGATTGGTGCAGCATCATGCTGGGTGCGATCGACAATGGGTCCTGGCTGGCTGGGTCATTCTTTTGATTGGCGCGGTATAATATGGGGGCCTGATCAGCGGTGCCTGGCTGGCTGGGTCATTCTCTTGATTGGTACGGCATCATAAAGAATGACCCAGCCAGCCAGGCACATCTGCTCAGGCCCCCTTATGATGCCACGTGACATCAATCAAGAGAATGACCCAGCCATTCAGGACCAATTGCCAGTCCCAACCTGATGTTGTGTCAAGCAAAAGAATGGCCCAGCCAGCCAGGCCCCAACATGATGCCGCGCCACGCAATACAAACGCCAACAATGATGATTGGTGTAGATTCATTATGGCTTGGAGATGTGTCATACCAAACTATCAACTGTCTGTATGTCCCAGTACTGAATGGTCTGGCTTTTTGGCTTGACTTTCATCACAAACAACCCACACTGCACGTCATTGACCTCTCGTGGTCGCTTCGGCGACTTCTAACCCAGTGTTAAGCTTGAGATTCTCCTGCTTCAGGACCATGTTGTCCGTAACCTTTGTGTTTTATTTAATAGGCCTGTCCATTCGATCGCATTGTACGTGACGGTGGGCAGGTCGCTAACTAGGAGTTAGGACCTGGCAGTCTGATATATTTAGGTTCTTCTTCAAAAGTTAAAATGTAAAAGAATTTCAAAACTAAAGTTGTTAATTATAGTGTGTGTGTGTGTGTGTGTGTGTGTGTGTGTGTGTGTGTGTGTGTGTGTGTGTGTGTGTGTGTGTGTGTGTGTGTGTGTGTGTGTGTGTGTGTGTGTGTGTGTGTGTGTGTGTGTGTGTGTGTGTGTGTGTGTGTGTGTGTGTGTGTGTGTGTGTGTTGTGTGTGTGTGTGTGTGCATATATATATATATATGTATGTGTGTGTGCGTGTGCGCGCGCGCGCGCGCGCGCGCGTGTGTGTGTGTGTGTGTGTGTGTGTGTGTGTGTGTGTGTGTGTGTGTGTGTGTGCGTGTGTGTGTGTGTGTGTGTATTTTGCTGCTAAATGCGAAACAAAATGTATACAGCTTTCTGAAGGACACGTTTCACTCATGACCAGTTCTGCGCGTGCGCAAACAATGTTGTTGTTCATGGTTGACTGAGCACAGGTGTTAGTTAAAATCGACCAATAGCTTTGGCACTTCATGTCAAGACTTTTGGTTGGCTTAACGTAGAGACGGGGTTGGAAACTGACCAGTTCTGCGCATGCGCGAGCACCGTCGTTGTTCATGGTTGACTGAGCACAGGTATTAGATAAACTCAACCAATGGGCTTGGGACACTTACCTTTGCCTCCGTTAAGGTCTAGCTGTTGCTATATAAAGACCAAACGGGTCAAAACTGGGTTTTTTGATATTCTGATCGCTTCTCTGCCTTTTGGCTGGGACAGTGATTCAGGAACATAAATTTTTGTTTATACCCTGGTTGGTTTGTTCAGCCCGTCGTACATGGCGAAAGCCGATACGCGACGTTAAACTGAACTTCCATCCAAAACTGTTTATTCCTCTCTCTATCGTCGTACGAAAGAAGTAAACAGCGTTCAGAGAACTACTATTCGCCATGGCTCCTACTAAGCAGACTGACAAGAAATCTACCGGAGGCTACCCCCGCAAACAGCTGACCACCATGGCTGCCATGAAGAGCGGTGTCAAGAAACCTCGTCGCTTCAGGCCTGGAACTGTGGCTCTACAAGCGATCCGTCCCTACCAGGAGAGAAGGCAGGCACAGGAAGACAAGGCCCAGACTGGACAAGTTGTAGATACTCCCTGTAGGGATCATACCTGCCCCTTCGGCTGCACGTCTCCTGCTGCCCCTGTGGAGCTGGAGACGTGTTAGGAGGAGGACTGCCTCTACGGCTGCCTCCACCCTGACCCTTCGGCCCGCCTCTCGAAAGAGCAGTACTGCGACGACGAAAGCACCTACCCCCTCCGTCCTCTGCCTCCATGGAAGTAGGCTGTTGCACATCCGCCACGAAATGTGGTTATATTCTTCGGTCCTTTTCAGGACCACACATTTTCCAGAGTGGGTCACACGTCTCGTTGCACTGGCTAAAAGTAATACACTCTTTTGTATGTTCTTTGGTTTCCATTAGATGGTCTCTACTCCCCCTTCTTCGCCCTTACCCCTGAAACAATATTGTAGGAAATATAAATCACCGGGGGAAGAGGCACTGAAGAAAGGTACAGACATTGGTAGGACAAATCATCACAGGAATAAAGGGCACAAACGGTGTAATATCGTTGTCAAAGCTGTGACGTGTTCTTAGCAATAAACACGCACACATACGCATAAATACGCACATAAACACGCACACATACGCATGCATGCTCACACACACGTATGCATACACACACACACACACACACACACACACACACACACACACACACACACACACACACACGCACGCACACACGCACACACGCACGCACGCACACACACACGCACGCACACACACACACACATACACACACGCACACGCACACACACACACACACGCACGCACACACACGCACACGACGCACACAAACACACACACACACACACACAAGCACAAGATGCGAGGAAGGCTAAATGGTTGGCTTAACGTCAGTGATGGCTTGATTCACGTCCAGTTAGACGTTGCCTCTTAAGTCAAGTCAAAAGGGATTAAGCTGTACTGTCTATTCTAGTACTGCAGACAAAGGGACTAGGTTGCACTGTTTTTTCTAGTGCTGCAGCCAAAAGGATTAGGTGGTCTATTCTAGTGCTCCAGCCAAACGGATTAGGCTGCATTGTCTTTTCTAGGGCTGCAGCCGAAGGGATTAGGTTGTCGTTTCTAGTGCTGCAGCCCAAGGGATTAGGTTGTCTTTTCTAGTGCTGCAGCCAAAGGGATTAGGTTGTCTGTTCTAGTGCTGCAGCCCAAGGGATTAGGTTGTCTTTTCTAGTGCTGCAGCCAAAGGGATTAGGTTGTCTTTTCTAGTGCTGCAGCCCAAGGGATTAGGTTGTCTTGTTTAGTGCCGCAGCCCAAGGGATTAGGTTGCATGATCTTTTCAAGTGCTCCAACCCAAGGGATTAGGTTGCACTGTCGTTTCTAGTGCTGCAGCCCAAGGAAATTAGGTTGAACTGTCTTTCTAGTGATGCAGTCAACTGGATTATAATTCAATTATTACTGCTCTAATAGCACTAGAAAAGACAACCTAATCCATTTGCCTGCAGCACTAGAAAATACAACCTCATCCCTTTGGCTGCAGCACAAGGAAAAGACAGTGCAACCTAATCCCTTTGGCTGCTGCACTAGGCTAGACCACCTCATCCATTTGGCTGCAGCACTAGAAAAGACAGCCTAATCCCTTGGGCTGCACCACTACAATAGACAACATAATCCTTTTGGCCGCAGCACTAGAAAAGACAGTACAACCTAATCCCTTGGGCTGCAGCACTAGAAATACATTGCGTTTGTTATTGAACCCTTATTAGTCCACAGCTTTACGTAAAGTACTATTGGAATCCCTTGATATATTCTATGGGCTCAATAATAAGCTGGATGGCTGCGTTTCCACACAAACAGACAAAAAAGAACACAGAGGCAAAGCGACAGAGATATTAAAAGTAGTTATGTTGGCATTCACATATATATGACTGTATGTTCATAGTGACACCACAGACAGAGAGGCAGGCAGAGAAATGGACAGACACAGCTAGAGACAGACAGACATACACTGAGACAAATACACATACATAGACCAACAGAGAGACAGATAGAGAGACTAATAGGAGAGAAGAGAGAGAGAGAGAGAGAGAGAGAGAGAGAGAGAGAGAGAGAGAGAGAGAGAGAGAGAGAGAGAGAGAGAGGGGGGGGGGCATTTAGAACGAACGAACACAATGTTATTTATTCAGGGTAATGAGATAAGCTAATTAGTTACAGCTTTTTCTTTTTACTCATGATGAGATTCACGTCCAATTGGCGTCCAATCTGCCCGTTGAGATGCTGATGCTGAAGAAGAGGCGGTGATGATGAGGACAGGAGTTCGTGACGTGGCAGACGTCGTCGTGGATGATTCCTGGAACACGTTGCGCACCCTGGAATCGCGGATACGCTGTCGGCTGCGGGAACATTTCGGACGGAATCCGAGTCGTTGAAGATGCCTGCCGTGATGCTGGAGTCAGCATCGTCAAAGTTCAGGGCGTAGATGCGAGCATCTGTGGTGCGAGTAGTCCGCTTGTCTGGTCATTGCCGTTAGCGTTGGCGTCGATGGTGTTGTGATGAGCAGTCTTCCCCTCCAAGGCTGTCTTCAGGGCCACCGAGGCGACCTAGTCCGTACCGGGAGCTGGTGTCGTCGCAGGCTGTCAGGAGACATGTAGGCGAAGTCGGGTCGTCTCTGTAAGCGGGCGTGGTCTTTCAAGAGGGGTCCTTGTCCAACAGTGAGTGGCGCTGCACTGAAAGCCAACCCCAGAGGATGAAGAGCGGCGCTCCACCCACCTCCTGGGCAACAGCTGAAAGCCACCCCCCATAGGATGAAGAGCGGCGCTCCACCCACCTCCTGGGCAACAGCACAGCCAAAGCCCACTGTTGGGTGCCGGCGGATCATTGACAAAGTCAAATCAGCAGAGATGATCCACGTCGCTGCATGTCGTCGTGTCGGTCTGCAAGTTCCTCGTCTCTTATCTGGTGAGGGAGAAGATCCTGTGTCGCCCTTCCCACCGGCTGCCACCCAGTAGGACGTCGAAAGCAAGCTGCTACTTTTGCCTCGGAATCATCACATGATGAGAGTCAGCATAGTGGACCCTCTCACCACGGACTCTCGGTTGGGAACGGTTAGGACCAGCCTGGGATTTTTTTTAAACTAAAAGAAGCAGAGTTCGAAGACATTAAGTAATGACTAAAGTACGTCTTGAAAATGTTTTAAAACAAGGCAACAACAAAGTGAAAAAAAGTTTTAAAAAATCAATAGCACCCGGTGTTCCCAGGCGGTCACCCATCCAAGTACTGACCAGGCCCGACGTTGCTTAACTTCGGTGATCCGGACGAGCACCGATGTTTTCAATGTGGTATGGCCGTTGGCTGGTCAGACTTCAAAATCGTGAACAGTACACAAAGTCTGTTAGGGCCGGGTGGGTGTGAGGGTGGTGATGGTTGCGACGATTCTGAGACCGTCGTTTCATTGGTTCGCATCTGAACCGCGAGCTAACTTGCAAAAGGGATAAATAGTGTGATTATGCAAATTTTGAAACATTTCGCGTTTGCTCTTACAACTAGAAGCTTACAGGCGTAATTGACTTCGAGATGGCTGGAGACAGGATCGCCATTGCAGGGGCCCATCCAACCCTGATTAGAAGAGCTCTGATGGACCTCCATGAGCCTTCTTCTCGTCAGGAGATCCAGAGGCACCTGCTGACCCACTACATGCTTGTGGGCATGGACGAGGCCACCTTCTCCATGGAACTGCAGACATGGCTGAACCTTGGCGTGCAGGTTGGAGCCCAGGGACGGTATTCATGTCGAGATAGCATGAGACTTAGCATGATGCTAACTTAGAAGCTCTTCCAATGTCCTATAGGATTTAATAGGACTTTTGGAAGAGCTTCTAAGTTAGCATCATGCTAAGTCTCATGCTATCTCGACATGAATACCGTCCCTGGCCATGTTTTGGGAGGACAAGGTACTAGCCTGGAAACTGCGCCTGCTGGTTAGTGGGTCCCCCTGCAACCCACACTCTGCAACCCGGGCCTCCTCCGCTCCAGTGGGCATATGGCCTGCTGCCGATAACCTAGGTCCTTTTCAGGACCACAAACTTTCCCAAGTAGGACACGATATTTCGTTGCATTGGTCATTATCTCTCTCTCACTGCGTGTCTGTGTGTGTGCTTGCGCGCAAGCGTTATATTTCGGAAAGAGACGGAGAGATAAAAGGCAACAGAGAGAGACAGAGAATGTGAAAAAAAGGTTTCTGTCCCCCTCTCTCTCTCTCTCTCTTTCTTTTTCTCTTTCTCTCGGGGCTGAGTGAAAAAAGCTGAATTTAATTAGCTTATTTCATTACCCTGAATAAATAACATTTTATTTGTTTCCTCTCTCTCTCTCTCTCTCTCTCTCTCTCTCTCTCTCTCTCTCTCTCTCTCTCTCTCTCTCTCTCACACACACACACACACACACACACACACACACACACACACACACACACACACACACACACATACATACAACACACATAGAGTGTAGTGTGTGTGTGTGTGTGTGAGAGAGAGAGAGAGAGAGAGAGAGAGAGAGAGAGAGAGAGAGAGAGAAGAGAGAGAGAGAGAGAGAGAGAGGAATAATTATGGTTCCTCGGAATCGAGAGGACATTAGTATGGTGGTGTGTGTGTGTGTGTGTGTGTGTGTGTGTGTGTGTGTGTGTGTGTGTATGTGTGTGTGTATGTGTGTATGTCTGTGTGTGTGTGTGTGTGTGTGTGTGTGTGTGTGTGTGTGTGTGTCGTGTGTGTGTGTGTGTGTGTGTGTGTTTAATGCACTTGTCTTAGCGCATGCCGAAATTACAAAGCGTGTGCTAAGCTTCGTTATGTATCGTTGTTGTTAACTTTTAGAAAATGACCTTGTGTGTGTATTTATTTTGGTAAGAGAATGGAGGATAATAGAATAGTTTGTTTGTTTGTTTTGCATTTAGTTTGTTTAGTTGTCTTTAATTTACTAAATTTACCCCCCCCTCCCCCCCCCCCCCCCCCTGTTCATGAACTGTTCAATAAGGTATTCCCTGGCTAACTCTCCCATACTAACTAGGGTTGGCTAACCCCCTGTTAATGAACCGTTCAATTGAGGTATGGCTAACTCTGTCCTAACTAGGGTTAACCCCCTGTTAATGAACCGTTTAATTGAGGTATGGCTAACTGTATCGTAACTATGGTTATGTAACCCCATTGTTAATGAACAGTTTCATTGAGGTATGACTAACTATCCTAACTAGGGTGAATTAACCCCCTGTTAATGAACCGTTTAATTGAGGTATGGCTAACTCTATCCTAACTAGGGTTAATTAACCCCCTGTTAATGAACCGTTTAATTGAGGTATGGCTAACTATCCTAACTAGGGCTAATTATCCCCCTTTTAATGAACCGTTTAATTGAGGTATATGTAATATTCTAACTAAGGTTAATTAAGTCCCCAGTTGGTGAACCGTCATTCTACCATCCCACCTGTGATTAAAATTATGAAGTTCTACAAAAGCTTAAGTGGGAAACTAAACGTTGTTACTTTCTAAATTCAGTAAAGAAGTTAGAAAGTAACAACGTGTAGTTTCCCACTTAAGCTTTAGTAGAACTTCAACAAATTAAGGGCAGGCCACTGTAGTGCCTCAAGGGCTTAGAACGCCTTCCTCCGTGTTTCAGCATTCAGTTTAACCAACCCATTGATTCCTGGTGAATTAGCGCAACCACTCCCCCTGTTATCACAGCTAGGCAATTAGTTCTCACCTACTTGTTGGCCCAAGACTTCCGAGACCGTGATGAAAGACAAACTGTTGTGACATGCGTGGGTGGGTGGGAAGGGCGTAAAGGTAAAGCTGTGCCACCCCCCTAGGGTAAAGGCAGGCGCTGTCTTCAACTAAGGCGTGTTTCCATGACAACAAGTGGTCCAAGGGTCCATTAGAGAAGAAGTTTCGGTGTTTGCCTAGGTTTGTCTCCCGCTCTGAAGTAACAAGCTCCAGGCTAGGGTAAAGGCATGCGCTGTCTTCAACTAAGGCGTGTTTCCATGACAACCAGTGGTCCAAGGACCCGGTATAGAAGAAAGGAGCGGTGTTTACCTGGGAGTACCTAGGCTTGTGTCCCGCTCTGACGTAACAGGTTTCACGCAATGACGACCATTGCCTGGAAGCTGTTACGTTGTCTAGTTGTGATGTCTAGATGCCATGTCTGTCCGATCGTTCCTTCTCCTCTTTTTTAAAACTAAAATGTCCTTTTTTTAACCATGATTGTTTTAATTTAGTTTTATTGTTTCAGTATTTGGCTTTGATATACACTAATTTTCATTTCATTTATGCTTACTTCATCTCGCTTGAGTCGCTCTCTCTCTCTCTCTCTCTCTCTCTCTCTCTCTCTCTCTCTCTCTCTCTCTCTCTCTCTCTCTCTCTCTACTCTCTCTCCTCTCTCTCTCTCTCTCTCTCTCTCTCTCTCTCTCTCTCTCTCTCTCTTTCTCCCTCTCTCCTCTCTCTCTCTCTCACTCCTCCCCTCTCTCTCTCTCTCTCCATCCCCCCTCTCTCTCTCTCCATCTCTCTCTCATCTCTCTCTCTCTCTCTCTCTCTCTCTCTCTCACACACACACACACACACACACACACACACACACACACACACACACACACACACACACACACACACACACACACACACACACACACACACACACTAATGTAGACACAGGTACCAAAGACCAAAATATATTTTTTTTCAAGTTTAATAATGCTGATGTAGAAGACACATATGCTGCCCATTTGATAATAATGTAAGGGGAATATTGCATCAGAGGATTATCACAATCCAAAGGGCTTTCCGTTAGTTTTGATACAGTATATGCCTTCCGCAAATAGCGAAACTGTCAGACAAAAATCGCATTTTATGTAGCAAAAGAGCAGAAGAAGAAGAAGTGTCAGAGAAACAGTAAGCCTGTCTGTCACTAAACCCGTGTGGCTGACACCGCAGTAGGTGTCCTCAGCATGCACACTGACTTAATACACGACAGACTTTGTTACTTTCCTGAATCAACACGCACACCCACATTTTGACAAAGGGAGGTTAAAACACTGTTTTTAAAAGTTGATGCAATAAAGCATACCTTTTCAGCAGGAATTCTCTCTCCCCCCCCCCCCCCCCCACCCACCTTCCCCGTCACCCCTCAAAGCTGTTGTATTGAATGGAAACAAGTAATTTGTAGCGGTCATTCTCTCCCACCCCCTTCCCAGTCACCCCACACACAAAAAACCGCACACAACAAAACAACTATTTTATTGAATTAATTAAACAAGTCAGCTTTAGCGCGGGTCGCCAGAGGCGCAGCTCGCAGCAGAGATCTAAAGCCTCCACAGAAGAAGAATGTGGACAAGATACCTCCATGACAGTTGATTTTCCTTTTTGTTATTTAGTGTGTGTGCACGTACGCACGCACGCACACACACGCACACACTCACACAAGCACGCACGCACGAACGCACACAAACACACACACACGCGCGCGCGCACACGCACACGCACGCACGCACGCACACGCACACACACACACACACACACACTATGGTATCCATGTACGACTGAAAAAGTGGAAAAGTGCATTCAATACACGATTGTAGGACCGTACGGGCGTGTGTATGTGTGTCTTTGTGTGTGTGTGTGTGTGTGTGTGTGTGTGTGTGTGTGTGTGTGTGTGTGTGTGTGTGTGTGTGTGTGTGTGGTGTGTGTGTGTGTGTGTGTGTGTGTGTGTGTGTGTGCGTGTGTGTGTGTGCAGCGTATGTGTGTGTGTGTGTGTGTGTGTGTGTGTGTGTGTGTGTGTGTGTGTGTGTGTGTGTGTGTGTGTCTGTGTGTGTGTGTGTGTGTGTGTGGTGCTGCTAAATGCAAAAAAAAAGCTTCGTAAAGCTTTCTGAAGGACACGTTTCATTCATTCTCTCAACAACTTAGATTGCAACAGAGATCAGTGACCTGCTTGGGAATCTGTGTGGCCCTGAAAAGGGCCGGCCCTGGAGGGGCGAAAGGGTGAAGGGGGAGGACAGCTGTGGTAGCCAGCCTCTACTGCCCACGGAAGCTGTCCTCCTACGAGTCCTCAGTGCCATGACAGGGGGGACCGGCTATCTTGCAGCGGACCAACATCATAGCACTGAGGTTGTCCATGGACACGACCCGAGATGGGTGAGGTCTGGCAGCTGGATGGCCGGAAGGGACTGGTGCTGCCTTGGCCGGAGACGGAGGCCTGGGGTGCCAGTGTGTCTTCCTCCTCTTGGGGGCTGGGAGCTCAACCTCTGTCTGTGTCTTCTCCCCCGGTAGACAGAAGACAACCTTCTTCTTCCTGGCAGCAGGCTGCAGGGGATGGGGAGGCGCTGATCTCTTCAGGCTGGACATCTTCCTAGTCGTCATCTTCGTAGTAGAGCCGAGAACATAATGACCCAACAGCCCACATTGGCACCTACGCATGAGTGAGTAAGCCTGGCTTGACGTCATGGAATCCGACCAACCAGCTAGCTAGCACTAAAGGGTGACTTCAAGTGAAGGTCAATCGTCATGGAGACAGAGCACAGTTGACCAATCAGGATTAAGTAGGTCAACAAGCATTGAAAGCGCGATTGTATTACACCGATTGGCTCGCCTTGTGAACGCTAGTAACAAATTGGTTTTTCGTTGTTTTGCTAGCTAAAGGTTTGTTTTACGTCCTCCCGGCCTAAGCCATATGGGACATTACTATTAATTTTTAGTTAGAAGAAGGGCAAAACATTTCTTTTAAATAAAGTTATTTTAAACTTTTGTTTTGTTTTAATAAAGTTATTATAAATTTATTTATATAAATCTATATTATCTAATACTTTCAGATTCATATTGTTTTGTTTTTGATTTAAGGTCAAAAACTTTAATTTATTGCCATGGCCCGCACCAGGACCGCGATAAATATAATATTTGATTTAAAATGTTTGTTTAAAAAACGCCTTCCTTGCTGACTGAGCAATCTTCCTATTAAAATTTTCAGGACCACTTTTTTTTTAAAACTCAACAAATGTTTAAAACTCGAAAAAGGTCATTAGATATTACAATATATACAAAGTTTTTCTTTTATTTACCAAAAAATGGTTAAAAGTTTTAAAATCCGACTGTTGGTATGCAAAAAGCATAAATTGTTCAATTTAAAATATTATACTATATCTGTTTGTTGATGTTTATGGGTGAATTTTGTTAGCTCTTCAATGTTCAAAAGAAGTTTAATGTTTATAGAGTGAGGGTCCCTAAACTTAGTTTTTAAAAGAAATGTTAGCCCTCTCGACTAGGCTCCCTAAAAAACAAAGTATGGGCCGAGTCAGGGCAACATTAATATAGGCAAGAAAAAAACTAAGTATATACAAAAATAGCATAATAGGGACCCTGTCTCTTCTTGTTAATGCCTGTTTGGTGCTTTGTTATAAAACAATTGTTAAATATTTGGTAAAATGTTTACACTAGTTCGGCGTTTTACTTCACAAAAAAGAGTTCCATATGATGTTATTTATGCCGTTTGACCCCGTTTTTTCTTAACTAGCGACAGCCGACCCACAATGAAGAAAAACTATACGTACCAATCCTATCGTTTGATTTGACCTAAAGGTGTGATACGCAGCCAACCATGAACAACGACATTGTTCGCGCACGCGCAGAACTGGTCAGTTTCCATCCTCCATCTCTATCCCCCTCTCCCCCCCCCCCCCCCCCCCCCCCCCGCCCCCGCCCCCCCCGCCTCCTTCTTGACACACTCACTTTGGGAGACACTATAACGGTTAATCACCCCTCTCTCTCTCTCTCTCTGATTTGCTAAAATGTTGTGATAAAAACAACAAAGCAATCATACAAAAATTTGCCCAGTGTGTGCGTGTGTTTAATGCACTTGTTTATCTATTATTTTCTATTTATTTTCAGACTGGTTTAAATAACATTTTTTAAATAGCACTTGTTTTAGTGCATGCCAAAATTACAAAGCGCGTGTTAAGCTTTGTTATGTTAAGTGTTGTTGTAGATCTTTCTTTTTTGTATAGAAAATGAGCTTATATATGTATGTATTTGTGTAAGTGAATGTGTATGTGTGTGTAGAATAGTTGTTTTGTTAGCTTTGCTTTTAGTTGGTTTAGTTGTCTTGAATTTACTATGAAAAAAATGTTAAGAAGCACACCCCCATCCATTCATCCATTCTCTCAATAACTAGACTATGCAACGAGATTGTGTGATCCCACTCGGGAATAAGTGTGGCCCTGAAAAGGGCCGGCCCTGGAGGGGCGTTCCTGAGGGAGGGGGCAGACCAAGGCTGGCAGAGGGACCCTAGTCTGCCCAGAAGTCGGAGCCTCTGTAGTGGTGGCCCAGGCTCAGCTCGGAGTAGTGGTGGCGGGGGGCGGGGGGCGGCCCGATCAGCTTCATCAGGCCCATCAGGTGGTCCAGCTCAGACACGGGATCCACCTTCCTCCTCTTGGCCCCGGGCAGGGGGAGCGCTTCCTCCTCCTCCTCCCTCTCCTCCACAGGCGGAGGGCTGCTGGGGGGAGGACTGGGACTCCTGGCCTCTGGCTGGAGGGGCTTGGCAACTGGCGGAAACTTGAAGTTGAAGGGCTTGACCTCTGGCTGGTGAAGCTTGGCCTCAGACTGACGTGGGGCAGAATCCATCTCGACAGCAATGTTCGCAGCAGACGTTCCTTTCAAAGTCGCGAGAGCAAATGAAGCTTGCACTGAGAAAGTAAAGTTTTACGTCTTCTCGACCTAAGTCATATGAGACATTACTTTAAATTAAGATGGGGGGAAATAGGGGGAAAGGGGATAGAAAGTATTTATTTCTTTTAAATACAGTTATTTTTGATTTTATTTTATGATTGGGTCTGATTAGTAGGTCAGAACCTATGTCTGGCGTGGCCCGCGTCTGGACAACTAAAATTGTGGATATTTTGTTAAAAAGTTTGTATTAAGAAGCATTGGATATTAGCTCTTAGAGCTATCTATGATTAAAATTTTCAGGACCACTGTTTAAAATCATCAAAAGTTTAAAAAACTCAGAAAAGATCAACAAATGTTTATATACACAAATTTACACATAATTTTTAATTTACCCAAAATAAATATTAAAAGTTTTTAAAACCATAAAATATGTTTTAACTTTTTAGTTAAAAGGATGTATTTAAGATTTTTTTTTTTTTATTCAAAGCCATTGACTTTGCATATATATACAAATTTGGTTAGTCTATTTTGCCACGTGCAAGGTATAAAATTTAAATCAAGAGAATCCCCATCCTTCAAAATTCCGATGATACCAGCTTGCACTTAATTATTCTTTACGTCCTCTTGGCCGAAGCCATATGGGACATTACGATTTATTTTTAGATGTTTAGAATAGCTTGCACTGGCCCCTTGCTGTCTTTTATAGACGACAGTTTGTTTCACACGGAGGAAAAGCTAGACGCGCCAAGCCTATTGGTTGATTTTATCCCATTCCTGTGCTCAGTCAACCATGAACAACGACAGTGCGCTTGACCAACTGGGAGGAAAAACTGGACGCGCCAATTCTATTGGTTGACTCTAATTCCTGTGCTCAGTCAACCATGAACAACGAACTCGCGCACAACCGGTCAGTTTTCCCATTCTTTATCGTTTTGACCCTGCAATCTGATTGGTTGAAACAAGAGTAGCGGACTGGGTCTGGGAAAGGCATAAAAGGGGCTGTTGGAAAAAAAAACCATTCCACTTTATTTTTGATCTGCGGTTTGACTGTCGATCAGAGCAACATGGACGTTATCGCCGACATTGAAGCCCTCCAAGCCCGCCTCGCAGCTGCCATGACTGACGTACCGTTCACCAGCATGGTCTACGGAGCCATCAGGGTTCTGAGAGAACCGAGGGGCTCCAGCAGCCAGGCCATCCTGCGCTACATCATGGACCACTACCAGCTGGACCAGGACGTCCACCAGCTCAGGGCCCGCCTCAAGCACCACCTCAAAGCTGGCGTCACAGATGGCAGCATCTGGCTCAGGTCTCATGGACGCTATTCTCTGGAACCTGTCAGAATGCCACCATCCACTCTGCCACCTCCGGTCAGACAGCGAAAACAGACCCCTGTAGTTAAGCTGGAAAAGCTCGCAGATTTGATGCTGCTTGTTCACGCCATCAAACTTGAAAGGAAAGAGTAGAGGGGGAACAACACCTCGTTTTCATCCCAGACTTTTCAGGGCTACACAGATTCCAAAGTGGGTCACTCATCTCGTTGCATTGATTCTCTGTGTGTGTGTGTGTGTGCGCGTTGTTGTGTGTTGTGGTGTGTGTGTGTGTGTGTCGCATTTGGTTGGAGCGTAGTATGTGTTACTCGTCGCTTGTGTGATGTCGAGGCGTGTGTAGAACAGTTATCCTGCTTTTCGCTTGTGTCTTGGGTCAGACTAGTAGGGTGTGTGGTCAGCTGTGTTACGTGAACGGTGTACGGGTGTACTAAACCAGTCGACACCCGCCTATACTCTACAGAACATTCGCTCCCTACCCCCCTTCCCTACCTGTCCCCAACCCTTCTCCACCTGTGTCTTTGACAAAGGAATCACAGGTCCAATCCTATGCACACAAAGGCTACACACACCGACATAATTATACCCAATACACACATGCATACTCACACACAAATACAAACATACATACAAGCACGCACACACATATACCCATCACTCCCCACAAACACACACAGACACATTCATTCACGCATACAAGCACTCACACATACCCGTTTCTCCCCACAAAAAAACACATACACACACATCACGCATCAGAATAGTCTGAAGTCCAATTCTCTGGAAACTGCGGTAAAAGGGCTATCTAGGCCCTAGACTGAAGAGGGGCATCATTGAAATGAGTTCCGAACACCATCAAAAAGGTAAAATGTAGTGATAAACGACAGCGTGTTAATATTCGTAATATTTATATAATATCACGTATTCATCACGAGTAGATCTACAGACACAATGGATACTACACCATACACATTGGCAACAAATCTGCGCTATAATCTACATCACATCTCTCATGTACGACAAGAGGCACATGCCCCATACTGCACTTATGTGGAGAGTGAATTCTTAATCCTCTGAAATCCTCTGATTCTCTGACACATACAAATAGCCACAAACACATGCACACACACACATAATACACACACACAAACACACATGCACACGCACGCACACCCACACGCCGTTTTGCATAATACCAGCACAAGCTTACACACGTGCCAAAAAGTGCAACCAGAGCCAGCCATAATAATGCCGTGCCAATCAATAGAATGACCCAGCCAGCCAGGCCCCGCTGATCAGTCCCCTATATTATGCAGTACCAATCAAGAGAATGACCCAGCTAGCCAGGCCCCGCTGATCAGTCCCCTATATTATGCCGTGCCAATCAATAAAATGACCCAGCCAGCCAGGCCCCGCTGATCAGTCCCCTATATTATGCCGTGCCAATCAAGAGAATGACCCAGCCAGCCAGGCCCCGCTGATCAGTCCCCTATATGATGCAGTACCAATCAAGAGAATAAACCCAGCCAGCCAGGCCCCGCTGATCAGTCCCCTATATGATGCAGTACCAATCAAGAGAAATGACCCAGCCAGCCAGGCCCCGCTGATCAGTCCCCTATATGATGCAGTACCAATCAAGAGAATGATACCCAGCCAGCCAGGCCCCGCTGATAAGGGGACCCCATATGATGCCACGTACAATCAAGAGAATGACCCAGCCAGCCAGGCACTGCTGATCAGGCCACCATATGATGCCGTACCAATCAAAATAATGACGTAGCCAGCCAGGCACAGCTAGTCAGTCTCGCATATGATGCCACGTCAATCACGAAAATGACCCAGCCAGCCAGGACCCATTGTCGATCGGACCCAGCATGATGCTGCACCAATTAAGAGAATGACCCAGCCAGCCAGGATCCATTGTCAATTAGCACCAACACGATGTTGTGTCAAGCAAAAGAATGACCCAGCCATCCAGGCCCCAACATGATGCCGCGCCACGCAATACAAACGCCAACAATGATGATTGGTGTAGATTCATTATGGCTTGGAGATGTGTCATACCGAACTATCAACTGTCTGCATTTTCCAGTCCTTAATGGTCTGGCTTGTTGGCTTGACTTTCTTCACAAACAACACACATACACACACACGTGCGCGCGCACATATACACACAAAACGAGTGCGTGCGCGCACACACACAAAACAGATAGATAGAGGACAGACATAGAGACAGACAGACAGAGAAACAGACAGACAAAGTGGCAGGTGGCCAAGCCAACCAACAGAAACCACCCTCTCACCTCACATGGCAGAGGATGGACACTGCGTTTGTCCACACAATACTGCCACCATGAGGGGGGTGCAGAACACCACTGCTGGCAACACCCAGATTATCGCCACCATCACCTGGACCTGAAATCATCATCATCATCATCATCGGTCGTCGTCATTGTTATCATCATCATTCATTATTATCATCACCCTAAGATGGTTGTGAAGAACACCCCCTGCTTGGTATAAACACCCAGATTATCACCACCATCTTATTCACATGGACCTGAAATCGTCATCATCATCATCGTTGTTATCATCATCATCATTGTTATCATCATCGTCAGTGCTTATCATCATCAATCGTTATCATCATGATTGAGATAATCATCATCTATCATGTTATCATCATAATCATAATCATCATCATCTACCTTTTAGTCATGCTCATATTGTAGTTTTGATATGTTGGTGTATCTATCAAGGAGGTTTTTGAATTGTGTTATATTCTGTGCTCTTTTAATATGTGCAGGAAGAGTATTCCAAAACTTTGTTACTCTGTTAGAATTAAAAATTTTCTTTCTAATATTAGTACGGCTATACTGGGTTAGTATTTTAAGGTCACTGTTACGGGTTCTTGAGTCAGTTGTTAGTTGGAACAAAGATCGTAGGACAAAATGTGCCACGCGGGGCTTAAAAGCCGCCGATCGGAAAACATGTCTCAGTGTTAAGGGTGTACACCCCACCAATTAAGGGTGTGCATCCCGGAAAAGGATTTGCACCCAGTCAAGGGTGTCTTAGGTGTATCACCCAAAGGACACAAGGAATAAATGAATAAAACAAAACGTTTGTAGGAAGACAAACCTAGTCCTACACATACAGGCATACAAACCTAGTCCTACACATACAGGCATACAAACCTAGGCCTATACACACACGTGCTACAAACCTAGGCCTACACACACAGGCCTACAAACCTAGTCCTACACATTTACAGGCATAGAAAACCTAGGCCTTATACACACACGCCTACAAACCTAGGCCTACACACACAGGCCTACAAACCTAGGCCTATACACACACGCCTACAAACCTAGTCCTACACATACAGCCATACAAACATAGGTCTACACACACACGCCTACAAACCTAGGCCTACACACACAAGCCTACAAAACTAGGCCTACTCACAAAGGCCTACAAACCTAGTCCTACACATGCACGCCTACAAACCTAGTCCTACACATACACGCTAACAAACCTAGGCATACACACACACGCTAACAAACCTAGGCATACACACACACGCATACAAACCTAGGCCTACACATACAGGCCTACAAACCTAGGCCTACACACAGGACAGGCCTACAAACCTAGTCCTACACATGCACGCCTACAAACCTAGGTCTACCAATGCACGCCTACAAACCTA
Source organism: Phymorhynchus buccinoides (assembly GCA_017654935.2). Taxonomy (NCBI): domain Eukaryota; kingdom Metazoa; phylum Mollusca; class Gastropoda; order Neogastropoda; family Raphitomidae; genus Phymorhynchus; species Phymorhynchus buccinoides. The sequence continues at coordinate 42,980,404 of CM065694.1, forward strand.
GGCATACACATGCACGCCTACAAACCTAGGCCTACACATGACGCCTACATATCTAGGCCTACCCATGCACGCCTACAAACCTAGGGTTACACATGCACGACTACAAAAATGCCCCATATGGCCGAAAGGCCAAAGAGGGCGTTACACATTATTTCTTCCACGCCTACAAACCTAGGTATACACTGGCCTACATATCTAGGCCTATACACAGGCCTACACATCTAGGCCTATACAATCAAAGTCATAATCATATAGCTCTACAAAACCTAGGCCTACAAACACAAAAACATATGGCACAAACACACAAACCTAGACCTGCATATACACACACGTGCGCTCACGCGCATACGCATGCACACGTGGGACCACATATACAGTGAAACACACACACGCCTAAGTCTACACGCACACAGTGACACACACAAACACAGCCAGACACACAGTCAAGGGTGTTTAGGTGCATCACCCAAAGGACACAAGAATAAATGAATTAAAAAAAACACGTTTGCAGGAATACAAATCTAGTCCTACACATACACGCCTACAAACCTAGGCCTATACACACACGCCTACAAACCTAGGCCTATACACACACGCCTACAAACCTAGGCCTATACACACACGCCTACAAACCTAGGCCTATAGACACACGCCTACAAACCTAGGCCTATAGACACACGCCTACAAACCTACGCCTATACACACACGCCTACAAACCTAGGCCTATACACACACGCCTACAAACCTACGCCTATACACACACGCCTACAAACCTAGGCCTATACACACACGCCTACAAACCTACGCCTATACACACACGCCTACAAACCTACGCCTATACACACACGCCTACAAACCTAGGCCTATACACACACGCCTACAAACCTAGGCCTACACACACAATGGCCTACAAACCTAGGCCTACTCACACAGGCCTACAAACCTAGGGGCCTACACACACACGCATACAAACCTAGGCATGCACACACAGGCCTACAAACCTAGTCCTACACATGCACACACATACAAACCTAGGCCTACACATGCACGCCTACAAACCTAGGTCTACACATGCACGCCTACAAACCTAGGTAGATACACATGCACGCCTACAAACCTAGACCTACCCATGCACGCCTACAAAACCTAGGTATACACATGCACGCCTACAAAACCTAGGTATACACTGACCTACATATCTAGGATCTACACATCTAGGCCTATACAATCAAAGTCATAATCATATAGCTCTACAAAACCTAGGCCTACAAACACAAAAACATATGGCACAAACACACAAATCTTAGACCTGCACATACACACACGTGCGCTCACGCGCAAACACACGCATACGCATGCACACATGAGACCACATATACAGTGAAACACACACACACACACACCTAAGTCTACACGCACATAGTGACACACACAGACAGACAGACACCACAAACACACACACACACCACACACACACACACACACACACTAAGTCTACACGCACACAGTGACACACACAGACAGACAGACATGCAAACACACACACACACACACACAACAACCACACACACACACATCACGCACACACACACACACAAACACACACACACACTACACACACTAAGTCTACACGCAACACACACACAGACACACACACACAGCACAATACATGCAAACACACACACACACACACACACACTAAGTCTACACGCACACAGTGACACACACACAGGGACAGGACACGACATTGCAAAACACACACAGCATGAAATCAAGTTGTGACAGAACACCATGTTGTATACCGGTTGCAAGTACGGAGTCTGATAGATGAAAACAAAATAAAGTGGTACTTACTACTAGATAGACTTTTTTCTGCATATTCTTGTTTAGGTTTCTATCTTCTTTGTCAATCATGGAAACAAAATGAAAGTAGAAAATGTTGTATATTATAGTACTAAAAACATTTGCAACAAAAGACACCTTTGGTTTGCAATACAGAGATAAGTGTATAAATATTCAAAACTTTACCTTTCGTGATCATCGACGGATTGATTCTATTGGCCATACGTATTGTTTCCTTTCGGTTTATCGGGAGAGTTAAAACAAGTAACAAACGATTGCTATGTGCTCGCGCATATGACAAAACACAAAATACACACATGTCAAATTTTTTTCCCACGCATGAGGCTGGCTAACGAGAACGACACCGAGATATACCTGTCCTGCTTTTTGGCGCGTTGGTTAGTGTGGTTAGGGATGGGGTTTATTGGGGCTATTCGTTCCCCCTCCCCTTGCTAATGGCGATCCTGATTATGTCCCAGCTCTTAATCTCCAAGTCAAATTACGATGTGAAGATTATAGTTGAGAGCAAACGCGAAATGTTGTCAAAAAAATTTGCAGAATCTCATAGATCACACTTATTTATATATCTTTTGCAAATATTATTATGTAGCTCGGCGGTTCAAGATGCGTAACCACATGTGAAACGGACGAGGCTCATAAGGGGTCGCACAGTACCATCATCCTATCCATACCCCCTCCCCT
>CM065694.1:42985947-42990947 GCA_017654935.2 Phymorhynchus buccinoides
TGCTGATGGTGAACTTGATGGTTGGGTGGATGGAATTGATGTAGGTGATGAATTGGTCCAGGTCTTCTTGGGACCGAGTCCACAATATGAGGATGTCGTCGACGAATCGTTTCCATACATCCTCCTCAATCCGCACAGGGCTGTTCTCCAACAGTTTGGCTTCAAGCCAGCCCATGAAGATGTTGGCCACAGTAGGTGCCATCGGTGTTCCAATGGCTGTCCCTGACTTCTGTCTGTATGTCTGTCCCGCAAAATTGAAAAAATTGTTCATGAGAACATGGTTCACCACCTTGAGAGCTTTGTGCATTGGTGGGCAATCAGGGAGAGGGTGGCATCCCATCAGATCTTTGATGGCCTCCACCATGTCCTGTTGAGGGATGTTGGTGTAGAGGCTGACGACATCTATAGTGACCAACTGGGCGTCGACAGGAAGGGGCCCGTACTTGGTGTTCCACTCGTTGATCACTTTCAGCATGTGGGTGGAGTCTTTGATGTACGAGGGCAAGCTGACAACCAGGGGGCGGAGCCAGTGGTCCGCTAGTTTCGACAAGGTCTCTGTAGGGCCTCCAATTCCAGAAACAATCGGGCGTCCAGGTGGATTTTGTAGGTTTTTGTGGATGTTTAAGAGGTGGTGGAAGAGATCATTGTTGGGTTCCAGCCTGGCCCATTTGTAGGTGTTGTCAATGAATTTCTGAGTATGGAGGTCATCAATAATTTTGTTGGACTCTTTCGCTACACTACAGGTAAGATCTGTTCGAACAGGTTCGTAGTAGGTGGTGTTGTTGAGCTGCCTCTCTGCCTCCCTCACATAGTCCGTCAAGTTCTGCACAACCACTGCTCCACCCTTGTCAGCAGAACTAATACGGAGAGTCCTGTTCTTAACATGCTGTTGTAGCTCTCTCAGGACCTTCCGTTGGTCCCTGGATAGGTTGTCTCGTAGTGGCTTAGGGTCAGGAACATGGGATTTGACTTGGCTCTCAATGGTATTGCAGTAGGCATCTAGGGGAAGGTCGCGACCCTGTGGAGGCTCATAGCAGTTCTTCTTGTAGAACTTTGGAGCTTCGTGAACATCTTCCTCAACATCTGGGTCAAAAAACAGTTCTTTCAACCGTAGCCGTCTGAGACCTTCATGCACATCTTCCTCAAGTTGTTCTTGATTCAGGCTTCGTGGGGTTGGGCAAAACTTGGGACCAAGAGCCAGTACACGTTTTTGTGGCTCTGTCAGGGTAATAGTAATGCCTGATAGGTTCACAACCATTTTGTCATCCTGCTCAGGTTTAGAGTTAGATGGCTGTGATAACGTCAGATTCTGTTTGCGCTTGAAGCTTCGGCAAGGTTTTTTCCTTTTTTGTCGTGGTATTCACACGAATGTCAGGTCTTTGAGGAAGTAATTTGGCAAGTTTCTTTTCCTTTTTCTTCGCGTATTGTTTTCTACTTCTTGTGAGACATCGCAGACTAAAGTTCCGAAGGGCATCAACTTCATAAGGTGAACAACTTTGAAAAATGTCGTACTTTAGGCGTTGTACACTGTCGTGTGCTTCATTGATCAGCGAGAACTTCATAAGTGTCTCTGCATAGTTTGAGAATGTCACGTTGTGCAGTGTCTGTAACATGCTGAATTCTGTTGTGAAGGTATTCGTTCTTTGGTAAGGCATCCTTTCCAAACTTCACAGTCATTCCTTTTGGTAATACACTACTAGACACACACTTACCAAGAAAAGTGACGTGTGACTTGAAACGACAAAGTTTGTCTGTCTCTCTTTCTATTCTAGTTTTTTATAACAGAAAGACTGGTCGCCATTGTGCTGGATCCAATGGATAGGTACGACAAGAAAGAAAAAACTTACATAATTCTCAGAGTTGTACTAATAAAATGAAAGAAAAATACCTAAATTGCTGTAGACATGCGTTATTTGTCAATATTTTTTAAAAATAGGTACGATTTTGTTGAAACATTGGTCTATTTTTCAATCATGACTCAAATACAGAAATGTGTGACATATTTCTTCAAAAAAACAAGATGATTGAAAGCTGAACAAAACCCCACTATTGGTTTTTTTAAATAGAAAAACAGTATTCACAGATAGTGTATTGTCTGTAGAAACTATAATGTAACTTTTGTTTTAGAAAAGAAGCTCTTCAATATTTGTTTTTGCATAAAACAAATATTTCAGTCGAAGAAAAACTTCTTATTTCGGCTTTCCGGCGCCCCCTTACCATGCGCTCGTCTCGTGTATTGATGTATTTATTAGTGTAACCGTCATCAAACTGACGTATTGATCATCAATACGTCAGTCGTCTGTGCATAGATCGAACAAAAAACAATCGAACTTTCATCGTTCTAGATTTTTAGGAAGTTTCAAAACCATACATGTGCAACATTAAACCTTACATTTTAAGTTTCATCGAAACAAACGAAACAAACGTGTCATTTTCTGATGCCGCTTGTCGAATGAAGGAAAATATCGTAAGATTAAGCACTTAAATCGGCTTACAAGCAAGAATCGCATTGTTGTCTTTGAGTTCGTTGTGAAGTGAATATCCTACCTCATCAAATAAGTAGGCCTAGCCGGCGCCTAGCCAATCAGAATCGTTTGTTTGTCCGCCATTGTGAATTTTACGAAACTAAGTGCATGGCTTTGTACATCGATTTCTCGGCAAATATGTAGATTTACACCCTCCTGCTCTATTTCTTGGTTCTTTCCGTGTTAGGGATAGGGTTAGGGTTAGGGCATTAGGGTTATAGGGTTAAGTACTCAACCAGGAGACAAGAATTATTTTGTCAGTCGTCCTTTTGCTATTTCTTATTACTTGAATAATATTCACAGTTACACACACAGCGTAGTGGTCACTACTATTAGCAAAATAATTCTTTGTTTTTGCTATGTTGCTTATGAATATAACATTTCCCATGATGAATGATGGTGGGTTAATTGTGGGGAGTTTCTTCAGGTTGGTCGACTCAATCATATGATGTAAACTGTAAGATTCGTCAACTCTTACACCATGTGGCCTGCCTCGCCGACTAGCGTGGTACTTGAAACCTACGAGTGCATATTTCAATGGCAGGTACTTGTTTATCGTGAAACCGTCGTTCAGTTTGTGACCAGAAGTGTGCATGCTGTTGTGTGGCCTTCGTGTTGCTACATTTCCTGGTGTGTGGCCTTGGTGTGTGTAAACTCTAATCGGCGAATCACGCGTCGATTTTTGCATCTTCAATGTGGTGATCCCCCCATGAGTGCTGGCAGTAGGTGCCAGGATTGTGTTTTGCACCAGCAATGTGGGACAACTGTGATTGTCTTCAGAGAGGTACCAGAGTGGTGCCATTTCCCCCTTCATCGTCCCCTTCCTAAATCGTCGTCCCTCTCGTTCGTCGTCGATCATCTTTCCCCATCGTTCGTCGCTTTCAATGTAACATCAAACTGTAACAGTCTTGGTCATCATCGTCTGAAGTGTCTTCATCGTCCAGACGCCAAATTCGACCTTGTTTTGTCAACATTATGCAGTGTGTATATTACTCGCGCCCGCTGAGTGCCAGGTCTATTATTTGTATTTGAATATTACGCTACCATTCTTTGATATAATAGTTAACTTTCCTGAACTTACTATTGGTCCGTTTGTTGGTTCTTACAGCAAGGCGTTGCACCCAATGTCTTTTTGAACGGGAAATTTATAAGTGACCCCAACATTGGATTCTTCAATGGCGACCAGTGACGTCTGTTCTAATTGACTAGAATAGAAAGAGAGACAGACAAACTTTGTCGTTTCAAATTCACACGTCACTTTTCTTGGTAAGTGTGTGTCTAGTACTGTGATACCAAAAGGAATGACTGTGAAGTTTGGAATCATTGCCTTACCAAAGATGAATACCTTCACAACAGAATTCAGCATGTTACAGACACTGCACAATGTGACATTCTAAAAAAAGATGCAGAGACACTTTCAGAGTTAATTCTGATCTCTCACGACAGTGTACATCGCTTAAAGGTACGAATGGTTGGGAGTCATACTTATGAAGTTGATGCCCATGTTTAGTCGCGTTGTCGGACACAAGTTTTCAACGATCGATGCGCTGAGTGAAGCTTCTTGTTCAATTACTTCTCTTCGACCCATTCGATAGATTCGCAAGCTCAACGATCTAACAATCTAGCGGGTATGTCAAATGTAAACAGATTCCCACCGTTGTAGCCATCTTACTCTAATTCTAAGCAATCAAAATGCTTTTTAGTATCAGATAACCCTGACATGCCCACACGAAAGTGTACTGGCTCTTGGGCCCAAGTTTTGCCCAACCCCAATCGAGATCAAATCCAAGGGAAGCAACTTCTATTGAAGATGTGCAATGGATGCAACGGAGATCTACAGATACAAAAAATAAAAATAACAACACAAGGCGCCACCGGAGATGGTAACATCTTTCTTGGATCGCTTGACGATTCATAGTTTTGACTCATACTCAGAACAAAAAAAAGAACAACACCTAACAAGAAAGAATGTAGACTATTCTCAACAATGTTAGGCCTCACCTCTTCCACCACCCACGCGGGACAGACAAAGATCCACAAAAACCTACAAAATCCACACTGGACGCCCGATTGACGTCAGGAATTGGAGACCCTACAGAGACCTTGTCGAAACTAGATTGTGGACCACTGGCTCCGCCCCCTGGTTGTCAGCTTGCCCTCGTACATCAAAGACTCCACCCACATGCTGAAAGTGATCAACGAGTGGAACACCAAGTACGTGTGTGTTCCTGTCGCCCAGTTGGTCACTATAGATGTCGTCAGCCTCTACACCAACATCCCTCAACAGGACATGGTGGAGGCCATCAAAGATCTGATGGGATGGCACCCTCTCCCTGATTGCCCACCAATGAACAAAGCTCTCAAGGTGGTGAACCATGTTCTCACTCTCAATCTTTTTCAATTTTGAGGGCCAGACATCAGACAGAAGTCTCAGCCATCTCTCACTCTCTGGCACCTACTGTGGCCAACATCTTC
>CM065694.1:42995947-43003447 GCA_017654935.2 Phymorhynchus buccinoides
CGATGGTGGAACCGAGGTACATATAAGACTCGACGATGACCACAGGCTGTCCCTTGATGACGAGGGGATCTACGCTCTCTGATGACTTCCTGAAGTCCACGACCAGTTCTTTGGTTTTGGAGATGTTGAGGTGAAGGAAGTTTGTGTCACACCAGGACATCAGCTCATCAACAGCTCTCCGGTAGGAAGTGTCGTCGTCGTCGTCGTCGTCGTCGTCGTCGTCGTCGTCGTCGTCGTCGTAGTAGTAGTAGTAGTAGTAGTAGTAGTAGTAGTAGTAGTAGTAGTAGTAGTGGTTGTAATATCAACTGCTACTTTTTTATGGGCTATAAATTTGAACGATTCCCATGCAAATTTATTGCTCATGCAAATAGTTAGCTGAACGTCAACAATATATCTAAAAACATACACAATTATTTACAAAGAGACTACTAGTAGTTAGTAGTAGTAGTAGTAGTAGTAGTAGTAGTAGTAGTAGTAGTAGTAGTAGTAGTAGTTGTAATATCAACTGCTACTGTTTTTCATGGGCTATAAATTTGAACGATTCCCATGCAAATTTATAGCTCATGCAAATACTTAGCTGAACGTCAACAATAATCTTAAAACATACACAATTATTTACAAAGAGACTACTAGTAGTTAGTAGTAGTAGTAGTAGTAGTAGTAGTAGTAGTAGTAGTAGTAGTAGTAGTAGTAATATCAACAGCTACTTTTTTCATGGGCTATAAATTTGAATGATTCCCATGCAAATTTATAGCTCATGCAAATAATTAGCTGAACGTCAACAATATATCTTAAAACATACACAATTATTTACAAAGAGACTACTAGTAGTTAGTAGTAGTAGTAGTAGTAGTAGTAGTAATATCAACAGCTACTTTTTTCATGGGCTATAAATTTGAACGATTCCCATGCAAATTTATAGCTCATGCAAATAATTATCTGAACGTCAACAATATATCTAAAAACATACACAATTATTTACAAAGAGACTACTAGTAGTTAGTAGTAGTAGTAGTAGTAGTAGTAGTAGTAGTAGTAGTAATATCAACTGCTACTTTTTTGCATGGGCTATAAATTTGAACGATTGACATGCGCGCGTATGTGTGTGATTAAATAATCGGGCGATATGGACGGCGAAGTGATGTTTTACTATAACATTTCTCCATTCTTATCGTGCGAAGATTGTTGCGTTGTTTCGTTCGTTCGGAGAGAGAGTACTTCCAACTTCTTCTTCTTCTGCGTTCCAAGGAGAGAGAATACGAATACGAATGCGAATGTTTTATTGAGGGTAAAAAGGATAGAGAGAGAGAGAGAGAGAGAGAGAGAGAGAGAGAGAGAGAGAGAGAGAGAGAGAGAGAGAGAGAGAGAGAACAATGAACAATGAACAACAATGAACAAAAATGGTTTAATCATTAGGCCTTTGGCCCATATAACTGTAGATGAGATATATACAAAATAAATCCAGGATAATATTGTAGTTGATAAGTTGGGCATAAATACATGATTAATGAAAACGTTTTGGTATTTGGTATATTCTAGTCACAGATATTTATCTCTGTGAAATTCGGGCTGCTCTCCCCCGGAGAGCGCGTTGCCGCAAGTGCAGCTTCGGGCTGCTCTCCCCCGGAGAGCGCGTCGCCGCAAGTGCAGCGCCTACCCACTTTTTATTCTTAGGGTGTGTGGGCACAGGGTGAGGAGGGTGTGTGGTCACACTTGGAAAACCTAGCTAACAATTTGGCCATACCAGGCAGCGGGATTTATCCCTGCTCTTACCGACTTTCAACTGCCGTGGGGTTTTTACGTGAGTAAAGCGCACGGGTCAGACTAGCTTTAAGTCCCCATCCGAAGGACTGGACGTTCAGTTCGATTCTCCTGTCAAACTAGAAAGAAAGGGCGAGGAGGCCGAGACTCGAACCTGGGTCACTCGCGTTGCAGTCACTCGTTACATTTGGCAGGCGAACGTCTTAGCCACTCTGCCACCTTTCTCCCTAAGAACTGAGAGAGAGAGAGAGAGAGAGAGAGAGAGAGAGAGAGAGAGAGAGAGAGAGAGAGAGAGAGAGAGAGAGAGAGAGAGAGAGAGAGAGAGAGAGAGATTGACAAATTGACAAATAGCTACATAGCCATCATGACATGAGGAGTGTAATGAAGTAAAGGAAAATACAAACGAAATATATCAATACAAATAATCACATTAATTCACACACAATCTCAATGTGAGTATGACAAAATAAAATACTAGTACAAAACATATATACTCAGCGCGCATATTTCCATAAAACCAAAGTCATTATCGTCCTGTACATAATGACCAGCGGGCACTAAATAAGCCAGTTTGTAATAGGGTATCAAACTGAGACTGAATGTGATCTAAGTTTATATGATTCAGCAATATATTTTGCCAGCGAATTAATTAATAGCTCATTTTCTAGTGTTAACACACTCACCAAGCTACGCCTTTGTGTTCCAGGGTTACTAAAAATAATACATTTATTTACGAATGTGTTCATAGCCTTCACATTGAAGTAAAAAGTGATACTCATCTTCCTTAAGATTGGATTTAGAAACAGGACAAACATTATCTACATTTGTATTATGCAAAAAACATTTTTTGTTACCATTTAGGCCTAATGTTCTGGTTCGAAATCTTGCAAGTGCACTTCGTTGCCATCTATCTGTAACAGCTGTTATATACTTCTCAACTTCAAGGTTACTTTTGAACGAGAGAAACCATTCATATTTTGGACTTTCTTCCATGTGGGAGTGCAAATTTTGTTTAGATATACAAGTCATTCGATCTTTAAATTCAGAGATGAAAGCTTTATCGTGACCTACTTCTTGGTTCAGCCAGACTATCCCAAACCCATTTTCTGTTAGTAATTTCTTGACTTCCAGTTAAATTTCCCATTTTCATGTTGCTGTAATAACATTAAATACGCTTGCTTACATAGTCTCGTAGAAGGTAACTTCAAAAGCCTTAACCAATATCTAATACATTTAACATTAGTATGAACAAACAAAGGATACCTGCCCATCTCGGCATACACCATCCTGTTTGAAGAATGTAACGGCACACTAAGAAAACGTTTTATTGCAAGAGTATGGACATTTTCTAATTGATTATTATTGAGAGTCCCCCATACTTCTGCTGCGTACGTTAATATAGGTGTGATCGAGAGAGAGAGAGAGAGAGAGAGAGAGAGAGAGAGAGAGAGAGAGAGAGAGAGAGAGAGAGAGAGGAGGGAGAGGGAGGGAGGGAGGGAGGGGGAGGGAGGGAGGGGAGAGAGAGAGAGAGAGAGAGAGAGAGAGAGAGAGGGAGGGAGGGAGGGAGGGGGAGAGAGGGAGGGAGGGGGAGAGAGAGAGAGAGAGAGAGAGGAGAGAGAGAGGGAGGGAGGGAGAGAGAGGGGGAGAGGGAGAGGAGAGAGAGAGAGAGAGAGAGAGAGAGAGAGAGAGAGAGAGAGAGAGAGAGAGAGAGAGAAATGACACATTTTTATTGACAATGACTTACAGTCTTCATGTCAAAATGGAATCAAAACCAAAAAAAACAAAAGCATAATATTACGCTTGTGCATAAACATAAGGCCAGTCTTTTCATTTTATTTTATTGGTATTTTGTACATGTTTTCTAGTAATTCGGGTAGAGGCTCCCACCTGGAGAGCGCGTCATCACTGGCGCAGCGCCACGCATTATATATAATTTTTTTATATATCTGCTTTGATAAAATGTGCAATGTCTGTATTTGCGAACCTCAGAAAAAAACCCAGTTAACGTTAACTTTATGTAACGTTCCGTGTTCAGAAGAGAGAAAAAAAATGTGCTGATTTACTTTTTCTCCCAGTGGGGGAGGGACAGTGCCTTATGCAAAGACAGCTGTTTCGATCTGTGAAGATCTCATCAGTTTGAATGATTGGCCTGCAATTTGACTGTCCAGTGGATGTCAACTTGAGCCAGAAGACATTCTACAAGACAATGGTGTCTTCTTTGCACCAAATCGAAAATGCACAATAAAAGCAAACCAGCACTAAGTTAAACCAGAAATAGTAACAAATCTTATGAAAAATGAAGAAAATAATAATGTTCTGAAATTTTAATTTCAAAACCTAATAGACATGACTAGAGAGGGCCAACTACTGAGATGATATCCAAATTAAGGATAAAAATAGTATGAAAGAAAGATCTCAGTGAATTAGCTGAGCTCCGTACCCCTACTCTGAAGGACTGAAAAGTTGGTGCATTTGAAATGCAGAATAATTTGCTTTGATAAAACTTTTCTGTGTCCAATGTCTGTATTTGCGAACCTCAGAAACAAAACCAGTTAACGTTAACTTTATGTAATGTTCCGTGTTCTGCCTAATTTGTTTTATATCTATATATTCAAGCAGCTGCGTATCAAAAGCTGCCTAATGTTTTTTTTAGGGGATTTTGTCCGTTTGTTTCTGATTGACTGGCTGACTGACTATCCATGCAGCAGGTACAGTAGAGTGGCACAGAGGTAACGCGTTCGCCTCGTGCACAGTAAACCCGAGTTCGAACCTGGGTACAGGGGATTTTTCGATCTCACTCTGCACTAGGGCTTACCGGTCTGAACGTGGAGTCTTTCGGGTGAGACGATAAACCGAGGTCCCGACGTGTGCCCATGTACTTAGCACACGTTAAACCCAGTGGCAACGGGAAGGTTGTCATTTGGTCAACATTTACCCCACCCCCGCCTCTTTGCTTCCTCATCAGTCACACACAAATCGCATGCCACAAAAAAGAAAGAAAAAAAAAGAATGCTTCTGGCTGCGACGCCCTCTCCAGGTGGGAGCAACCCGACTTTCACAGAAACACCTCTGTGACTATAAAGTACCAAATACCAATGTATGTTACTGTTTTGTTTGTTGTTGTTGTTGTTGTTGTTGTTGTTGTTGTTGTTGTTGTTGTTGTTGTTGTTGTTGTTGTTGTTGTCGTACTCTGGCTAAAACGACACCAGGGATTATCCCAACAACCGAAGCACTTGAACACTATGGTACAAATGCACCAGCATATGGGGATGAGAAAATTACGTGTGTGAAACCGTTTGGGGTTATTACCCCGCCACGTGGGCAGCCACAATCCGACGTCGGAGGGTTTTGGAAACTGATGATGTTATGCTAGAGGAGCTTGTCATGGGTGAAGACAATCCCCGCGTAACTATGCGTAGCATAACATTTTGATGTAGCCCTGGTGTTCTAGCCTATGTGAATTGGTCTGACAACGCCTTAATTTAATTAACCCTTTCAACGTCAGCCATTCCTCAGCCAAAATTGACCATTAAACTTTCCCGGGTAGAGAAAAGATTCTGTCTGAAATATTGGGGATTCCTCTGTGACGTGCATAAAATAGGGCCTATCCTTACCTCCCCAAAAATAAGAACATATTAAGGTCACTGGATACCAGACCCTCATTTGATGCCTTTTAGTGACATGGGTGTCAAATCATTGTGGTGCCAAGAGGCGACAGTGGCGATGAAATGGTTTTAAAGACCCACCACGTCACGTGTCAGAATCACGGTTTTCATGTGTTTTCCCTCTTATTGCTGGTAAGAAATCTTAAGAAATCATAGCATAAGAGGGAATGTGACACGTGACGTGGGGGGTCTTTAAGCCAAGGCGAATTGTTTTGTTCAAAACCAGTGTTTAGGTACATTTGTTGAAGCCGGGTACGGCGCATTGACCTCAACACTGTTCAACGCTTTTTGACAGGGTTGATGTGAATGAAGACTGTGTCCTTCCGATGATCTCTGTGAACAACACGAACAGACAGAAAAACAAACAAACAAACAAACAAACAAAGCCTGAAAAAAAAACCCGAAGTAAACACGTGAACATCCAAGCAAACCAAGCCACCAACCTTTAAAACAAAACAACATCAGCAACAATGCCCGGCTCATGTCTACGGTTTGCCAATAAGTTGTTAGACTTTCCAACAAGAACGTTCGACTCTCAAATCTGTCTGTCTATATGTCTGTCTGTCTGTCTGTCTCTCTCTCTCTCTCTCTCTCTCTCTCTCTCTCTCTCTCTCTCTCTCTCTCTCTCTCTCTCTCTCTCTCTCTCTCTCTCTCTCTCTCTCTCTCTCTCTCTCTCTCTCTGTGTTTTTCATCATTCCTGTTGAAATGGGCAATATACTATATCTAAACAATATAACATATTATTGTCATCCTCTCTCTCTCTCTCTCTCTCTCTCTCTCTCTCTGTTTTTGTATCATTCCTGTTGAAATGGGCAATACACTATATCTAAACAATATAACATAATTATTGTCATTCCCTCACTCTCCCATGCCTGTTCCAGGCCTCTCAACGTCCAACTAGGGCAAACTTGGAACCTCTCTTCAGTTGGCAGGAAGTGTCCTTGCTTGCTCTGTGTATGGCTTTGGTAGTTAAAGTATTGGTTTTTGTCGTCCGCCCGGCCGCGTTTTCTTCAAAAACCGTTCAGTCTATTTCAATCACTCTTGGTATATACAGGTTTCAGAGGGTATTAGCTATGGATTAATTGTTTGAGTTTTATTTCAAGGTCAACGTCATGCTGATTAAGGAGTTCAAACCCCCCCAAAACACTTACCTTGTGTGTGAGATGTGTGTATGTGTGTGTGGGGGTGTGTGGGGGGGGGGGGGGGGGGGGGGGGGGGGGGGGGGGGGGGGGGGTCGTTGTATTGCAGAAATATTGTAAAAAAAAAATAAAATTTACAATTATTTTATAGTTCGTATCTTGTATGTAGAATGTCCACGTCTTGTAAACTTTAAATGTTTGTAAATGAGGTAGAAGGGTATTTTTGTTCTTGCAAAATTTGTCTATTATAATTAGTCATGTAATTAGTATGTCGATGGCAGTATGATTTTATTTCAAGTTGCAGTATTGTATCCAAACGTGATTGAGAATGTGAATGTGGTCTACGTTTCTTCTTAGAATGTTCATATTGTAACTATTTTACTCTTGTATAATTAATTGTGTGTGAGTGTGCATGCATGTATGTGTGTGTATGTGTGTGTGGTGTGTGTGTGTGTGTGTGTGTGTGTGTGTGTGTGTGTGTGTGTGTGTGTGTGTGTGTGTGTGTGTGTGTGTGTGAGGAAGTAAGTGAACGTTGCGTGCAAGCATCGTGCTTATTTTACTTTCTAATGATTCATTATTTGTTTGCCTTTAATGTTCTTGTTATCAATGTAAAGCGCACTGAGCTCATGTGAGAAAGAGCGCTATATAAATTCCCATTATTATTACTCGTCAATATCTCGCCAAGTTTTACACGTATTTCCATTGCATTTTTTTAAAACGTTTCTTTGCTACATATTTCAAGGTGAACGTCATGCTGATTAAGGAGCTCAACCCCCCCAAAAGACTTAGGCCGTGTACACGTATATGCGGAGATTCCGTGCGGAAACCCGTGCGCAATCCATAAATAAGTAAATGAAAGAAAGGAAAAGATTTGCCCACCTGTCCGAATTTCCCCAAATCCGGAAATTGTTACCCTTCTTTATTTCACTTACTTA
>CM065694.1:43018447-43023447 GCA_017654935.2 Phymorhynchus buccinoides
AGAGAGAGAGATAGGGAGGAGTCCACCCTCTCTCTCTCTCTCTCTCTCTCTCTCTCTCTCTCTCTCTCTCTCTCTCTCTCTCTCTCCTCTCGAGATCTCTCTCTCTCTCTCTCTCTCTCACTACGCCCAACTAAGAATATAGCGTGACAAACCCCTAGTGGTTTGACTTCCCCTGGCGGTCAAATAATCGCCATAAGTCGACCGGGGCCGTTTCACAAAGGCTAACGTTACGTTACGTTGCGCTCGCTTAAATCGATAGTTCGCGCGGCGTTTTGTTTTTGCCAAACACCGAGCAATCGGCGAACTAACGACATAATATTAATATGTGATATGGGAAAGAAAACGCGGCAATTCTTGATGAATTTAAGAATGATGAAAGTTTCGTTCAAGCTGAGATTTCGACTCCTTAAAGTGCGATTAAGATGCGTTAAGATGAACGATAAATCTGCAGAAAACAGAATGAGGGAAAGCTTATCTTTTCAGGTTATTATTATATATTTTTTGTTAGTCATTTGAAATTATGTTTGAAACTTAGGATACACAATTCTATAGAAAACATATATCAAAGATGTTTGGTTATTTGAAATCATAGTTTTAGTCTCGATTAGAATACGTGAATCAACGCCAGGCATGCTTTAATCGGACGTGTGATGTTTTGGCTGCAGTTGGATGTTTTTGCAGGAGCTTGCAATGAATACGAATCTTGCCGGGTTTTCTTAATTAATTTAATCAAAACCCTTTCATCGCCACTGTCGCCTCTTGGCACCACAATGATTTAACACCCATGTCACTAAAAGGCATCAAACGAGGGTCTGGTATCCAGTGACCTTATGTTTTTTAATTTTGGGAGGTAAGGATAGGCCTTATTTTAAGCATGTCACAGAGGAATCCCCAGTATTCCAAATGAAATATTTTCGCTACCCAGGTAAGTTTCATGGTAAATATTTTGGCTGAGGAATGGCTAGCGTTGAAAGGGTTTTAAATGCCGCTGCAATTCGTGCGAGAAGTCTTGCCTCTAAGAAACGCGGCAGCGGATTAATGATATACAGGGGTCATCGATACCTTCGCGGCGTTGGTTAGTGCTGATAGTGATTGTACTACACTTTGTTATTATATGTGACCCGGCACCACGAAAGGGTCATTAAGTCGCTCGGCTAGTTTCTCACAACATGCTTGAAAAGTCCAAAATCTCATTTAAAAAAAAAAAAAAATTTTTTGAGTTATGGGTATTTTTGTGTTCTCCGACACTTATCTTTCATATCTGTAAAGGACAATCTTTAACATGATCTCTAAATGCTCTGAAAGACCTCGCACGTCACGTGTCAAAATCACGGTTTTCACGTGTTTTCCATCTTAGTCTTATAGCTAGTAAGGAATCTTAAGAAATCTTCCTAGTATAAGAGGGAATGTGACACGTGACGTGCGGGGTCTTTAAAAGGGCTTTAAAACGAGTAGGTTAATGCATTTTCTACAGCTAGTTAAACTTGTGTTTTCTCAAAATGGCCGACGCTCACCCTACCAACTTTAAATGCTCATAACTCTGGAACGGAGAAAAACAAAAACAAGAATGGTTCTCATATCATTAAAACAAGCGCGAAATCGCAATAGTTTTGTGGCACGCGGTCTATTTTTACCACTCCAATCATGAGTTACCTCCCCTGGCTTTTCAATAATTTTAATCTGTAAACCAGAATGTTATCTCTGCACCATTTCGTCACTTTTAATATCTTTTGGAAAACATTTAAAACCATGTATCCTACTTATACTCATCGAAAAGAAGCACCGCATACTCGTCGTGTCTGTTGTAGTGTCTGTATTACGTATGTTTATTATTTTGTACGCTTTTAAAATACATCATTTTAAAGACCGGCCAGAAGTGTGTAGCCTCGATTTGAAGTGCGACAATTTTGTCAAAATGTGCGACAATTTTGGAACGACAGACCGACAGACCGACCAGACAGACCGACCCCGACAGACAAAGTGAGTTATAGGTTTGTGGCTTGAGCCACAAACAAAAAGAGAATGGATGGAAGTTGTCGAACGTATATTTATCTCAGAGTGGTCATGTTGACACTTAATGTCCCTTTCGTGGTGCTGGGTTCGTGAGTGAGCGGCGAGGGTCAAATTGTTAGGGGGTGGGTGGGGGGGGGGGGGGGGTGGGTAATGGGTTCGGTTTGATGAGTGACTGATAGCAAAGGGAAGTGGTGGTAGTAGTGAGCTGTGAGTCATGATTAACATAGCAGCTGCTCTCCCTTTGTCCTTTCGTTCTTCTTGTCCATTTCTCTGTCTGTCTGTCTGTCTGTCTGTCTGTCTCTCTTTCTAAAGGGCCAGCCACACGTCCACTAAAATCGCGCGACTGTAACGGTACGATTCGATCGCGTTGGTCTCTCGAAGAACAAACGTGATTCGCGCGCTTCGAGACCACGTGATCGAATCGTGTCGTACAGTCGTGCGATTTTAGTGGACGTGTGGTTGGCCCTTAACAGTCTCTCTCTCTCTCTCTCTCTCTCTCTCTCTCTCTCTCTCTCTCTCTCTCTCTCTCTCTCTCTCTCTCTCTCTCTCTCTCTCTCTCTCTCTCTCTCTCTTTCACTCTCTAATAATAAATATTTAGTAGATACAGAATGGTTTTCTGTGACAGCACCACGCAACTGTTTGAGGATATCTGGTTTCATAAATGTTTGTGCTCCGTGACCATTTGGCTCATTGCACACAGAATGAACAAAACAAAACACACACAAAAAGACCCTGATAATCTTTTTGTCTCCCTTTGTGTCTGTGTGCGTGTCTGCTTAGTACAGGCGGATTCTGTGAGTATGTGTGGTGTCTATGAGTGTGCGTGCGTACGTCTGTGCATCTTTGGACTAATGCGTGTGTGATTGTATGCAACCCTTTCTTTATGTTTTTTTAAAAATTACTATTTGTATTTTGGATTGCTTGCACGGGTATGTCTGTACATTTATATCTTTGATTGTCTTCATTCAATGATACGTATATAATGTCTATAATTATGTTATGTATGTGTCTTGCTTACGTGCGCGCACTGTGCGTATGTGTGTGTGTGTGTGTGTGTGTGTGTGTGTGTGTGTGTGTGTGTGTGTGTGTGTGTGTGTGTGTGTGTGTGTGTGTGTGTGTGTGTGTGTGCATGTGTGTGTGTGTGTGCTTGTGTGCGTCTATGGAATATGCGTTTTATTCGTTTTTAATTTTCTAGTGACTTTGCAAAGCGCATAGAGCTTAAAGGTATGCGCTATATAAATCTTCTTAATAAATAAATAAATGTGTTTACCTCCATTTTCCTATTTTGATGCATGCATAAAGTAGCCCTAATCTGCATTGTTAACCAATTTTGAAAAAACACACCCACTCAAACACTTCGATGTCAGTTATTTGCATTTACACACACAGACACACACACACACACACACGCACACACACACACACACACACACACGCACACACACACACACACGCACACACACACACACACACACACACACACACGCACACGCACACACACACACACACACACACACTCTCTCTCGAACTTGGACAACCCCGGACGTTTTGCTAACTTTTTTGGAAGCAGTCCAACAGGCTAGGCTCTCTGTGGGCTATTAGGCTTATTGATGTCATGAGGTAAACTTTCTTGACTCACCAAATAACCAGTCTGGTGCAAAAATGTGAAACGATGCCGAGTACTGGAGTTTACAGTCTACAGTTTATTGTCTATCTAATTAGGTCCTCTCCTCTCCTCCACTGAGTTCGTGCGAGTGCTAATTAGTGTCATATTTAAAAAAAAAGTAATTAGGGGGGGTGGGACAAGGGGAGCGGGGGGGGGGGGGGGGCGGGGGTGGGGGGGGGGGGGGGGGGGGGGGACAAGGGGATCTCCGGAAAGAGCGCTCAAGAATGTTGTGACAAGTTCGTGCGAGTGCTAGTTATGATTTTTATAATTTAAAAAAAAGCTAGTATACGAGATTCTTCTTTTTTTAGAACATGCTGGGGGCTGGGACTAGGGGAGCTAGGGAAAAGAGTGCTCGAGTTGTAGATGGCGATGGCGTGGGTGTGTGTGCGGAGGTGTGTGTGGAAGAGTGTGTGGGGTGGGGGGGGGGGGGGGGGGGGGAGGGCCTGGGACAAAGGGAGCTAGGGAAGGTGCTCGAATGTAGAGTGCTCGAGTGTTGTAGATGGGGGAGGGGGGGGGAGGCTGGGACAGGTAGGGGGTGGCGAGATGGGACTTGTGTGTGTGGGGGGGGGGGGGGGGCTGGGAAGGGGAGCTAGGGAAAGAGTGCTCGAGTTGTAGATGGCGATGGTGTGTGTGTGTGTGGGGGGCGGGGGGGGGGGAAAAGGGGGGGGGGGGGGGGGGGGGGGGTGGGGGGGGGGCTGGAACAAGGGGAGCTAGGGAAAGAGTGCTCGATTGTAGATGTTGATGGTGTGTGGGGGGGGGGGGGGGCGGGAAAGGGGGAGGGCTGGGCTGACAAGAGGGCTGGGACAAGGGGAGCTAGGGAAACAGATAGTGCTCGAGATGGTGATGGTGTGTGGATGGTGGGGGGGAGGGCTGGGACAAGGGGGGGGGGGGTGGGGGGATGGGGGGTGGGGGGTTGGGGGGGGGGGGGGGGGGGGGGGGGGGGGGCTTGGATGTGCTCGACAAGGGGGAGCTAGGGAAACAACGGGAAGGAAAGAGTGCTCGTGTTGTAGATGGCGATGGTGTGTGTGTGGGGAGGGGGGACAAAGGGAGCTAGGGAAAGAGTGCTCCGTTTGTTGTAGATGGCGATGGTGTGTGTGGGGGAGGGGGAGGGGGGGACAAAGGGAGCTAGGGAAAGAGTGTCTCGAGTTGTAGATGGCGATGGTGTGTCGTGTGTGGGGGGAGGGGGGGAACAAGGTGAGCTAGGGAAAGTGTGCTCGAGTTGTAGATGGCGGATGGTGTGTGTGTGTGTGGGGGGGGGGGAGGGCTGGGACAAGGGGAGCTAGGGTTAAGAGTTGCTCGAGTTGTAGATGGCGATGGTGTT
>CM065694.1:43030947-43038447 GCA_017654935.2 Phymorhynchus buccinoides
GTCCCATCTATCCTCTGTCCATCTGTCCTTCTCTGTCTCCCTGTTTGCCCGTAAGGCCGTGTACACATTATATGCGGAGATTCCGTGCGGAAACCCGTGCGCAATCCGTAAATAATTCAAAGAAAGAAGGGAAAAGATTCGATCGCGCACCTGTCCGAATTTCCCCTAATCCGTAAATGTTTACCCTTCTTTCTTTCACTTACTTCTGGGTTTCCGTACGGAACTACGCGTCTAAACGTGTACATTGCCCAAGTCTGTTTGCCTCTGTTTTTCCGTAAATCTGTCTATCCCTGTCTCTCTGTTTGCCCGTAAGTCTGTCTATCTCTGTTTGCCCGTAAGTCTGTCTATTTTTGTTTGCCCGTAAGTAATAATAATAATATAGTAATCATTTATATATCGCATTCCTCCACCAAATGTGGAAGTCTGTATATCTCTTAACAACAACAAAAATTAAAAGCAACAAATTTGCAACAAAACGAAATCTGTCGCTCACTCTCTGTTTGCAAATAGGCATACACATCTGTCACCCCACCCACACATACTCTGTTTGCCCGTAAGTCACACACACACACACACACTCACACATATACACACACACACATCACACACGCACACGCACACACGCACACTCACTGTTTGCACGCACGCACACACGCTACACACACACACACACACACACACACACACCCACACACACACTGCCGTATCTCTGTCCACCTGTCACCCCACGTAAAAAACACTATACAAAATACAATCTCTTGAAACAAAGCATCACACACACACACTCTCTACTCTCTCTCTCTCTCTTCTGCCTCGTCTCTCTGTCTATCTCTCAGCTCAAAGCTCTCAGTCTCCCCCAGTCTCTCTCTCTTGTCTCTGTCTGGTCTCTCTCTCATCTGTTTTGCTCTCTCCTCTCCGTTAGGAATCTCTGGGGTATATTTCGCATCAAAGCTGACTCTCACATGGCAGTCACCACACAGTGAAACTAATGTGGGGGACCATCTATGTTGAGCTCCGCAGAATAGGTCATATCCGTAATGTGGCTTAAAGGTTGTGATGCGGCCAAAAAAGCTCATGTCAGCTTTTGAAACATTGTCCAGGACTGGACTATTGCAATTCTTTGTTTTAAGGTCTCCCAAACACGCTGGGGCCGACAAACTGCAGGAGAGCTCACCAATCATTTTGCACGTGTATAGGAACTCAGAAAACGCAAATTCTGACCATGAAAGCCTCTGCCTTGATGGAGTATAGACAGCAAGCATGTCAGAAATCCCGTTAGAGCCATTATCCAATACAAAGAATGCCATAGAGTGGCAATTTTGATAGTCAATACGATCTTTGATGGAAAGCCAATGATGCTTTCAGGGATATCAGGAGTGGTTGAACATGATGATACTTACACACCATCGAGAAGTCTGGCTCCTGGACTTCCTCAAGCTTGTCAATGAGGTGGGGGGCAGCCATCATTTACAATAATCTAATTTAGAGAGAACAAAAGCGCGAGTTCGCCTGGAGACATATGGCGAAGCGTTCTTTTTCGACGCAGCTCACAGTATGCTGACCCTACTGTTTTTTGAATTGTGAGTAACACTTTAGCCCTTCGTAATGCACAAACCAAGATTTCTAGCAGAAGGAGAAAAAAGGTATTTGAGTGTCACAGAAGACCTTCTTAGGCTTTGGGTACGAAAGTTTTAACCATGAGAGTAATGAACAAGGCCTCCGTTTTCAACCATCAAGCTGCAGATATGTTTTATAGCATCCATGATTTGATGGTGCGAATGCAGAATTCCAGTGTGAAGGAAGAATGGTAGATGTGGCTTGTGGAGTTGTGTATCATCAGCAAAAGACTGAGAATCAACTGAATGAGTGTGATCAACTCGGACAGGGGTTTAGAGAGAGTGGAAGAGGACTGGTCCAAGTACTGAGCCTTGTTGTTTTTAGGGGGGCCAACCATTGCAGAAGATGAGGATGGAGACAGACTGAGGGGACCAGAAAGGAAGGAGAACCATGACAGAGCAGTGCTTGGAGGGGCTGGGGGTGATATGTTCCCTTAAGCAGTGTATTAATGGTCAATAGTTTCTAATGATATGAAAGTTCTTAAAGATTCAAAGTGCGTCACCAGAGTTATGTTTTAATCTTGTATGTCTCATTTCTCTACTTTCAAAACCTGTTGTTTTTTATCTTTGTAATGGCGCCTGGAGCTGATCGCGAGGGACAGGCGTCACTTTTCATTGAGATGAATTCTCTTTATTATTATTGCCCCGTATTATCTCTGTCTATCTCTGTCTCTCTATTTGCCCGTAAGTCTGTCTATCCTCTGTCTCGCTGTTTGCCCGTAAGTCTGTCTATCCCTGTCTCTCTGTTTGCCCGTAAGTCTGTCTATCTCTGTCTCTCTGTTTGCCCGTAAGTCTGTCTATCCCTGTTCTCTCTGTTTGCCCGTAAGTCTGTCTATCCCTGTCTCTCTGTTTGCCCGTAAGTCTGTCTTATATCTTTCTCTCTGTTTGCCCGTAAGTCTGTCTATCTCTTTCTCTCTGTTTGCCCGTAAGTCTGTCTGTCTCTGTCTCTCTGTTTGCCCGTAAGTCTGTTTATATCTTTCTCTCTGTTTGCCCGTAAGTCTGCCTATCTCTGTTTGTCCGTAAGTCTGTCTATATCTTGCTATATTTGTGCAATCTCTGCATTCAATAACAGCACGTCTCTTCCGCCCATTTGGATCACTCTCCAAAATGTTCCAATAAACATATTATTAACATTTTTTGCTTATTGGCTACGAAACTACGTTCTTCTTCCTGTTTTTTGGTGTGTGTTTTCTGTCTTCTATTATGTTGTTACTGTCTTTCAAACTTATTAATCTTTTCTTCTTTTTTTTTTAGATTTTTGTTTACTTCTTCTCTAACTGTCTGTAGAACATCAGTGGTGAAACGGATCAAAACATTATTTCTTTGTTATTTTTATTTATTTTTTTAATATTTTTTGTTATTGAACATTTTTTTAAAATCATTTTTGCAAATTTAGTGGAACACACACAATCACAGAATAATAGCTGTGTTGTTTTTAGAAGCAACAATATTAATAAGGACAATAATTATGCATCTACAGCACTCATAGGTCACAAGAACAGCAACAATGATAATAAATAGGGATGATGGTAATAAGGAAAAAAACCCCAATGATAACAATTGTAATAATGAAGATGATGATGATGTCAGCGTTATTTCTTTGTTATTGACAACTTGCGTGCGTGCGCGCGCGCGCGCGCACGAGTGTGTGTGTGTGTGTGTGTGTGTGTGTGTGTGTGTGTGTGTGTGTGTGCGTGCGTGCGTGCGTGCGTGTGCGTGTGCGTGTGCGTGCGTGCGTGCGCGCGCACGCCTGCGTAGGGACATGCGTTTGCGCACGGACAATTATAGAGTGCCCACCGGTTCGCATAATGCGTTTCGCATAATCCTTTGAGGGCGCAAGTCGAGTGTCTCTTCCCCAAAAAAATGGCAGTTCGCATAAACGGGTTTGCCATTTCGCATATTATGCACTCTTGCAGGCTCTAAATAAATGCACTCTTATCTACGTTACTTTCTGTTACTTTCTTACTATCCCTAACCCTATCCCTAACCTATCCCTAACCCTATCCCTAACCTATCCCTAACCCTATCCCTAACTTTCTGAGTTGTATGCGAAATGCCATGTCCACAAAGCTTTGTATGCGAAGCGGCAGTATGTGAATCGGCTTTATGCGAAGCGGCAGTATGCGAAACGGCAATATGCGAACCGGGGCGCACGGACAATTATATGCAACATTATCTTTGTAGTGTCCGTGTGTATATCTATATCTGTCTTACCGTCTTCGTTTACGCTCCCGATCCCGTGTGTCCGACACGGTGTCAGTGTTTCCCAGCCTCTGGATATACCCCCACCCCCCCCCTCCCACCCCCCGAAACCCCCCCCCCACCCCCCCCAACCCCCCACCTCAATCAATCACCGTGATGCACTAACCATGTCAAGTCGCGCAACCAAATGAAAAAAACAAATACTCCTCCTGGTGCAACAGGAAATTAGCATAGTAGTGTTTTCCCCCTTGCCAGTAAAGTAACTTTCTCTCCTCCAACAACTGCAGTTATCTTTCTTTTTTTGTTTTTGTTTGTTGATGCCGCAAGTCTCCAGCGCTCACGTACGTACTACCGTAATCATGAGCTCGTCCTGAACACCTAACACGCGTAGTAGTAGTAGTAGTAGTAGTAGTAGTAGTAGTAGTAGTAGTAGTAGTAGTAGTAGTAGTAGTAGTAGTACGTAAATTAGACTAAGGCCGTGTACACACATAAGCGGATATTCCATGCGGAAACCCGTGCGCAATCCATAAATAAGTGAAACAAACGGGTTGTGGTAGTAATAGGGGAAGACGGGGTAAAAAGCGCATGGGCGGGTAAGAAGCCCACCCCAATTATCTCATGAAATGAAGCAAATTTCAGTCTCATTTTGCCCATGAGACGAGCGTTAATGTCTAGCATTCGTCTCATGGGCAAATTTGACTGACATTTTCTTTATTTCATGAGATAATTGGGGTGGGCTTCTTACCCGCCCATGCGCTTTTTATCCCGTCTTCCCCTAGTAGTACGTAAATTAGACTAAGGCCGTGTACACACATAAGCGGATATTCCATGCGGAAACCCGTGCGCAATCCATAAATAAGTGAAACAAAGAAGGGAAACGATTTGCGCACGTGTCCGAATTTCCCCTATATGCGTAAACTTTTAGGCCGTGTACACACATAAGCGGATATTCCATGCGGAAACCCGTGCGCAATCCATAAATAAGTGAAACAAAGAAGGGGAAAGATTTGCGCACGTGTCCGAATTTCCCCTATATGCGTAAACTTTTTATCCTTTTTTCTTCCACTTATTTAGGCTTTTCCGTATTTACGCGTCTAATGTGAACCCGGCCTAAACCGCCACTCGTTTTCTCAGTTTAGTCTAATTTGCATACTATTACAACAACCCGTGCTAAGACGAGATATTACGGTAGTACGTACAGCTTTGTATTCCCCATCATCTTCATGTTTGTGTTTTGTTTTTGTTTTTTATATTCTGAATGTTATCTGTTTTCGTTTCGTGTATATGTTTAATTATTTTTTTCTGTGCTTTAAGTATATCACAAAGTTTTGATTTATCATTTTTCCGAATGTTGGTTTCACGAAGGATTCAAAATATATATCCTTATTTTCTTTAATTGTTTTAAACATCCTTTTGTGCTTACCAGCCGCCATGCTAAAATGTATATGAAGTAAAGTGGCACAGTATAAGCTTTAAGCTTGTTGTTGCCGTTATGTTTGTTTAATATTTGTTTAATGTGCATTTGAAAAATAAAAAATCATTTAAACCAAGACGAGATAGGATGAGGGAAGCAACAAGCTTTTCCTGGCTTCATCTGATATATATATTTACGAATATAGCCAATGCGACGAATTTGATAGTAGCAGGACTGACAGGTCTGAGTCATGAATCTCAGCATGGAAAGAGTATTGTCCAAAGTGACACCTAACTTTTTGACAGAGTCTGAGAGTGGAATGATATTGCTACCCATTTGGATTGACTCTATGAAAAAAGAGGCTAATTGTTTTTGGTCCCTACAGATATTGCTTCGGTGTTTTTCACCATTTACTCATTGAAGTTTATTTTGAACCATCCAATTTTGAATATCAATCTATCAGTTGTTACTTTCTGAAAGAATGGAATCTAGATCTTCGGGGGTTGTACTATTTTGGAGTTGTGGGTCATCTGCATAGAAGTGATGTTCCATGTTGTGCTGGTCTATGATGTTGGCAAGAGGTGACGTATACAAAGTAAACAAAACAGGACCAAGCACAGACCCCTGGGGGACTCCACAAGAAAGCCTAACCTGTTCAGACTGACGATCATTGACCAGAACTTATTGAAAACGATCAGAGAGGTAAGAGGAAAACCAAGAAAAAACCAGGGCCCTTAATTCCAAAAGTATGTTCAAGACGAGAGAAAAGAATGGAGTGGTCTATGGTATCAAAGGCAGCAGAGAGATCAAGAAGTGTCAAACGAGAGATTTGACCAGCATCAGAACACAGTTGCGATAACCGTTAAAAAGCAGAGTTTGTGCTTTATTTAGTTATTTTTTTAATTTGCTGTAGCTGTTTTAGAAACGAAAATCTCTGAGGAAAGCGAAAAACCACCAAAAAGCTGCAAATTAACTAGACCGTTAAAGACCCACCACGTCACGCGACAAAATCATGGTTTTCACGTGTTTTCCCTCTTAAGAAATCTTCCTAGCATAAGAGGGAATGTGACACGTGACGTGGGGGGTCTTTAAGGCACCTATATCACCAGTCGCGCAGCACATTTGTTTTTCTCTAGTGACCTTGACGTTTGACTAACGACCTTCCTTTTCGATTTTGGCCTAGATATCCTAAGTACCCATGCGCATGGAAAATGTGAGCTCCCTCCCTATAGGGCCTTCCCTCCAACGGTATCGTGTTAAGATAGTCAGCCAGGGACGAAGAGACAGACATCGCTGAAAACATTGCCAGCTTCGCTTTACGGCGGATAAACAGACGACTGGCTGAGCAAGACACTTTTTGCAAAAGAAAAAATAATTATGAAATGGACGGCCACTTGTCTAATTCAAATTATTTGTCTCACTCTTACAAACAACCCAAAGACAGCTTATAGATTATAATAAAAACGAAAACGTATAACATCGGCAGCCCAAATCCTTTTTAAAGACCCAGTGACACGCCACGATTAAGTCCCTTGGGTTTTTTATGGGTAGCTGTGACCCACATCCAAATGTCCCCAACTTGAAATCGAGGCTGTTCTTTAAACTGATGCTTCGGTTTGAATTTGGGGTCATTTATATGGGAGTCAGCCTTGGTCAAATACAAGATTTATTTCCAGTCATAAGTCATTCACGCAGCATAATTGTGGCGGTGCCATAGCCGATGAGGTTTAACAGAGGCGTGGTTACCGCTACACCTATCTGTATTAATTTTTAAAAATCGGGACTTTACTGGTTTCGTACTGCCTCCGGGCATTGCCTCCAGTATTGTTCCCACCATATTTGTATTTACAAATGTCCCATATGTGTCTGATTCAGACCAAGAGGACGTAAAACACCATTTTCGTCGTCGTCGTCGAGTCATAAGAGGGAAAACCCGTGAAACCCGTGATTTTGAAACGTGATCTGGTGGATCTTTAACACCACGAAAAAAGACGAGGCTTATCGAGAAAATCATTTAGAAGGAGATTTGTAATTCTAAGAAAAGAAGAACAAAACAAGACGTAAATACATGAGGGCACTCGGGTAAAAGCTAATAGACCCCCCCCCTCTTCCCCCCCCCCCCCCCCCCCCCCCCCCCCCCCCCCCTTCCCCCCCCCCCCCCCCCCCCCCCCCCCCCCCCCCCCCCCTCCCCCCCCCAGACATGCAGTCTGCAGTCGTTATCAGACACAAGAATACCCAAAACACAAAAACAAAAAATCGTACAAAACA
>CM065694.1:43058447-43063447 GCA_017654935.2 Phymorhynchus buccinoides
ATTAAAACAATTACTTCGGATACTAAGGGAATGAGGTGGGGGTGCTCTGGTGAAAAGTCCCGGCCAGGACGTTGGCTGTTTCGAGATAAGATTGAGTGGTTTGGTTTATTGTAGGGTTAAGGAATCGACGATTTTTGGGTTTGCCTCCTGCTTTAATCCAATGCAGCCGCTTCCAGGCGTTACCGATATGTCTCTATAAGTGATACTTTTTTCATTAATAAAGAATTCAAGTGTTGCCTTGGCGACCATCTTTGTACTCTGTTTTTCGGCTTTGCGTTTGTTTTGATGGTTGGGGGGAAGAAGGTTGTTTATTAAACATATTGCAAGCGGAATGTTTTTGTTGAACGGCCTCGCCTCTGCGCATTCATCGTTACACCAGGGGTTTATTTCTTGTTTGAAAGTTGTTTTTTTGGGGGGTGGAGTTTTTTGGGGACTAGTTATTTCAGCTGCGGGCTGTGATTGCTGTTCTAATGTTGTCGCAGTGGGTTTCTAGGTCAGTGTTATGTAGGTCGTCGTGAGTGTGTGAACTAAGAAGATTTCCGAACTGCTGCCAGTTGGATTTATTGTAGTTGTATTGGGGTTGGGGGAGGTCATTGGAAAATTCAATTTCTGCGGCGAGGGTAATAATGATGGGCTTTTGGTCGGATCCTAGGGTCTACGTGGGGGGTCCATGAATATTCAGTTAGAAGTTGGTGGCTGGCTAAGTTAAGTCGATGTGTGTCAGAGAAAAGTGTATGACCCCTCTCCCCCCCCCCCCCCCCCCCCCCCCCCCGGAAGGGTGGGCCGTATTCTGCTCCCAGGCATTGGAATCTCCCACCACCACCCAGGAGTCGGCGGAGGCCACCCAGTCTTCCATAATCTTATTTTTATACCATTATTCTGTTATTTACGGATAAGCACGCAGATAGCACGCGGGAGCATATCACTTAAAACATTATTTTATAATAATAATGACACTACCTGTATATATTTAAAAGCTTGAGCTCATAATTAATATGGTTAAAACCCTTGCTGTAATGCTTAACTAAAAAACAATAAAATACACATAAACAAATTAAATTTTAGCAGTAACATTTAAGAAACCTATTTTAGCTTCGTAAATACAACACTACTTTTAAAAAATATATTAAAATCTCTTTAAAAGTGTGTTTTAATCACATAAGTAGAAAAGCTTAACTAAAACATATCTTAACAGTGTTCTAGTAACATTGTAAACAGAGTGTAATACTCTAAACATCTTGTTATAATTATGATTTTAAAGTTAATCTTATAGCGATGTAATTTTCAGACGTACAATTTATTAAACTGAAAATACTTAAAATAAACTATTCATGACAAAAATGAAAAACCAAATTGAAAATGTACAAAGTCATGTATATATGAACTTAATCGTAATGTACGTATTTATGTACACAAACTTTTTTGATAGTTCTTTTAACCTAGGGCACTCCGTGATCAGTTGATCATGTTATGTTAGAGTAACCCTACAGCAGCCGCGTCCTGCTTTGTATTAAGTTAAAGGTTTTTAATAATAAACAGCTGTTTTTAAACATTAGGTCCTGTGACCCCTTTGGTCACCCAATTGTCAAATGGACCTAAGCCATTAACTTAATGTAAATACTGTATAAAATATAAGGGCCTTTGCTGTTAAAAAAATATTTTTTAAATAAAGCTTTTGAGCACAAAATAGAAATTTTTAATTGTAGCCCTGGTTTTTTAAAAATCTTAGATTTCCTCTGTCTGCCAGATAAGTTGAAGCAAACTGCTGGTTTAAATGATTTTGTATTCACAAGCAAAACATATACACCAAATACAATGAACATGAATGACGGCAGCAACAAGCTTAAAGCTTATAGTGTGCCTACTCAAAATAAGTCATAGATATGGTGGCTGGCAATCTCAGACTGAAAAATCATACATTTAAGAAAAATAAACAAAGGTTTATTTTGAACAAACTGCTAAATATCTTTTAATAAACACCTCTTATCTCTAAATAGTCCAGACTTTTTATAAAGACTTTGCTTGTTCTTCAAGCTTTTTCTAGAAAACCTATGCAAACTAAAATATCTGTATCTCTACGAAAGTCTTCTTTTCCCCCCAGTATCTTTATAATTTTAGATGCCTCAAGTAGCCCTTTGGCCCAGAAGGCGTTAAATCTCTAAATTTCTCTATGTCGTGGTCAAAGCTGCGATGTGTTCTTAGCAATCAACGCGCACGCATACACATGCATACTTACAGAGAGAGAGAGAGAGAGAGAGAGAGAGAGAGAGAGAGAGAGAGAGAGAGAGAGAGAGAGAGAGAGAGAGAGAGAGAGAGAGAGAGAGAGAGAGAGAGAGAGAGAGAGAGACAGACACACACACACACACACACACACACACACACACACACACACACACACACACACACACACACACACACACACACACACACACACACACACACACACACACACACACACACACGTACTAGAGGCGAGGAAGGCTAAATGGTTGGCTTAACGTCGGTGATGGCTTGATTCACGTCCAGTTAGACGTTGCCTCTTAAGGACAATGTGTATGAACACTTGGTCTTCCTGAAGATGAAGATGATGGCGATGAGACAGCGACTAATTTATACTTACTAATCTAGCGAATTGTATTCGCTGCTTCAAAAATATCATGATGTTAATGTGAACTTAAACTGTACACTATGGAAGTTCGTTGGGATTAGCATTTAATTTGCACGATGGCTTGATTAACATGTATGCTTATATTTGTTATGTTGATAGGATGTTTCTGAAATTTTGTGTAGATTTCATCTTCCCATTCCGAGGGCTATGACCTAGCATAATTAAAATTTCACATATCTCTCTCTCTCTCTCTCTCTCTCTCTCTCTCTCTCTCTCTCTCTCTCTCTCTCTCTCTCTCTCTCTCTCTCTCTCTCTCTTCTCTCTCTCTCTCTCTCTCTCTCTCTCTCCCAGGGCTCTGGAAAAAGCTCTCTCTCTCTAAAATCTCTCTCTCTCTCGAACCAAGCTCTGGCGGTCTCTTCTCTCCGCCGTTCTTTCTCTATTTCCCCCCTTCGCTTTTTCCCCCAGGGCTGGGTGGAAAAAGCTTATCTCATGTTCACTGGTTAAATAAAATTTCGTTTTCTTTTTCTCTAGACAGAAAGTCGAACCAAGCAGCCTTTATTGCGTGGCGGTTGATCCTGGTCTTCTTCGTAGAAAGAACCGCCGTCGGGATCGACCCTGGTAGTGGGGATCTTATGTTGCCTCACGGGATCGACCCTGGTAGCGACCCTGGGATCTTATGTTGCCTCACGGGATCGACCCTGGTAGTGGGGATCTTATGTTGCCTCACGGGATCGACCCTGGTAGTGGGGATCTTATGTTGCCTCACGGGATCGACCCTGGTAGTGGGGATCTTATGTTGCCTCACGGGATCGACCCTGGTAGTGGGGATCTTATGTTGCCTCACGGGATCGACCCTGGTAGCGGGGATCTTATGTTGCCTCACGGGATCGACCCTGGTAGTGGGGATCTTATGTTGCCTAACGGGATCGACCCTGGTAGTGGGGATCTTATGTTGCCTCACGGGATCGACCCTGGTAGTGGGGATCTTATGTTGCCTCACGGGATCGACCCTGGTAGTGGGGATCTTATGTTGCCTCACGGGATCGACCCTGGTAGTGGGGATCTTATGTTGCCTCACGGGATCGACCCTGGTAGTGGGGATCTTATGTTGCCTCACGGGATCGACCCTGGTAGTGGGGATCTTATGTTGCCTAACGGGATCGACCCTGGTAGTGGGGATCTTATGTTGCCTCACGGGATCGACCCTGGTAGTGGGGATCTTATGTTGCCTCACGGGATCGACCCTGGTAGTGGGGATCTTATGTTGCCTCACGGGATCGACCCTGGTAGTGGGGATCTTATGTTGCCTCACGGGATCGACCCTGGTAGTGGGGATCTTATGTTGCCTCACGGGATCGACCCTGGTAGTGGGGATCTTATGTTGCCTCACGGGATCGACCCTGGTAGTGGGGATCTTATGTTGCCTCACGGGATCGACCCTGGTAGTGGGGATCTTATGTTGCCTCACGGGATCGACCCTGGTAGTGGGGATCTTATGTTGCCTCACGGGATCGACCCTGGTAGTGGGGATCTTATGTTGCCTCACGGGATCGACCCTGGTAGTCTTATGGGGATCTTATGTTGCCTCACGGGATCGACCCTGGTAGATGTTGCCTCACGGGATCGACCCTGAGTGGGGATCTTATGTTGCCCTGACCCTGGTAGTGGGGATCTTATGTTGCCTCACGGGATCGACCCTGGTAGTGGGGATCTTATGTTGCCTCACGGGATCGACCCTGGTAGTGGGGATCTTATGTTGCCTAACGGGATCGACCCTGGTAGATCTTATGTTGCCTCACCGACCCTGGTAGTGGGGATCTTATGTTGCCTCACGGGATCGACCCTGGTAGTGGGGATCTTATGTTGCCTCACGGGATCGACCCTGGTAGTGGGGATCTTATGTTGCCTCACGGGATCGACCCTGGTAGTGGGGATCTTATGTTGCCTCACGGGATCGACCCTGGTAGTGGGGATCTTATGTTGCCTCACGGGATCGACCCTGGTAGTGGGGATCTTATGTTGCCTCACGGGATCGACCCTGGATCTGGTAGTGGGGATCTTATGTTGCCTCACGGGATCGACCCTGGTAGGTAGTGGGGATCTTATGTTGCCTCACGGGATCGACGGGATCGACCCTGGTAGTGGGGATCTTATGTTGCCTCACGGGATCGACCCTGGTAGTGGGGATCTTATGTTGCCTCACGGGATCGACCCTGGTAGCGGGGATCTTATGTTGCCTCACGGGATCGACCCTGGTAGTGGGGATCTTATGTTGCCTCACGGGATCGACCCTGGTAGCGGGGATCTTATGTTGCCTAACGGGATCGACCCTGGTAGTGGGGATCTTATGTTGCCTCACGGGATCGACCCTGGTAGTGGGGATCTTATGTTG
>CM065694.1:43068447-43077861 GCA_017654935.2 Phymorhynchus buccinoides
AACAAAGAAAACATTCACTGGACAACGAGAAACGTGGCTCAGTAAAGAACATACAGTGAACATGTTTTGAATGGAAGGATAGGTAGGTCATTCTAAAATTAAAGAATACATAAATCGTTCTTCAATTTACATTGGTTAAGGTGGATGCAACAACAACAACAACAACAAGAAGAACATACAGTATTTATACGGCGCTGAATCTTAAGATAAATCAAATCAAAGCGCACACACAAGTTATCATTCATAACGCATTCAAACAAAAATGCAATACAAAGCGAACACACACGTATGACATAAATGGTAGACAGCAGAAAAAGACCTAAAGGCAAGAGAGAGAGAAGAGAGTGGAGCCTCAGTGACGGGGGAACATGTGGGGTTTTAGGTTATATTTGAAAGCAGAGAGGGTCGGTCGCTAACGGAGGGAAAGAGGAAGTTTGTTCCAAGATGTCGGTCCTGAGACAGCAAAAGAGCGCCGACCAACAGTTGAAAGCTTATACCTAGGGATCTGGAGAGAAAGAGGGTCAGAAACTGAACGTAATGTGCGAGCTGGTGTGTAAATGGAAATATTATCGCAGAAGTAAGATGGAGCAGCTTTATGGATAGATTTATAGCAAAGGGTGCTTAATTTATACTCAATTATGTCTGCGACAGGAAGCCAGTGCAAAGAACGGAGAAGAGGGCTAACATGGTCGAACGTTGTTTTTTCTAAGGAAAAGCCGAGCAGCTGTGTTTTGAATACGCTGGAGACAAGATAGAGAAGAGACTGATAGGCCAGAAAGGAGAGCATTACAGTAGCCAAGACGAGACAGGATGAGGGAAGTGACAAGTTTTGCTGTGGCTTCATCCGCGAGATATTTACGAATATAGCCAATGCGACGAATTTGATAGAAGCAGGACTGACAGGTCTGAGTCAGGAAACTCTGCATGGAAATACTATTGTCCAAAGTGACACCTAAGTTTTTGACAGAGTTTGATAGGGGAATGATACTGCCACCCAGTTGGATTGACTCTATGGAAACAGAGGCTAGTTTGTTTTTGTTCCTACAAGCATTGCTTCGGTTCTTTCACCATTTAATTGAAGTTTATTTTGAACCATCCAATTTTGAATATCAATACAGCAGTTGTTACTTTCTGAAAGAATAGAATCAAGATCTTCAGGGGTTGTACTATTTTGGAGTTGTGAGCCATTTGCATAGAAATGATGTTTCATGTTGTGCTGGTCGATGACATTGGCAAGAGGTGACGTATACAAAGTAAACAAGACAGGACCAAGCACAGACCCCTGGGGAACTCCACATGAAAGCCTAACCTGTTCAGACTGACGACCATTGACCAGAACTGATTGAAAACGATCAGAGAGGTAAGAGGAGAACCAAGAAAGGGGCCCTTAATTCCAAAAGTATGTTCAAGACGAGACAGAAGAATGGAGTGGTCTATGGTGTCAAAGGCAGCAGT
Organism: Phymorhynchus buccinoides; assembly: GCA_017654935.2. Taxonomy (NCBI): domain Eukaryota; kingdom Metazoa; phylum Mollusca; class Gastropoda; order Neogastropoda; family Raphitomidae; genus Phymorhynchus; species Phymorhynchus buccinoides. The sequence continues at coordinate 43,069,903 of CM065694.1, forward strand.
TAGTTTTGATTCATCCCTCATTGCAACACAGTGATACTTTGGTAATGATACTTGTCGAGGTGTTAACGAAATCGTCCAAGGGTTTTGTATAACAGATGATTCATCGCAGCAAGATGTTACCAGTGATGTCTCAATGTGGCAGCGCTGACGTGTCGCTAAAAGTCTGATGAAATAATCCAGAAGTCCTCTATAACAGATGACTCATCGCAGCAAGCAGTTAGCCGCGAGGGTTAAGTAAGGCAGTGCTGACGTGTCGCTAAAATCTGACGAAATCATTCAGAGGTCCGCTATAACAGATGAATCACCACAGCAAGCTGTTAGCGGTAAGGTCTCTGTAAGGTAATGCTGACGTGTCGCTAAAAAGTCTGATGCAATTCGCCAGAGGTCCTCTATAAAAGATGGCTTGTCACAACTGAGTGTCATTCGCCTTCAAGACAACTACAACGCAGTCTACAATCTCTTCAACTGTTGCCTTTTGCTACCCTATCTTTGTGTGAGCCAATACCTTGTCGGTAATCTCTCTCTCTCTCTCTCTCTCTCTCTCTCTCTCTCTCTCTCTCTCTCTCTCTCTCTCTCTCTCTCTCTCTCTCTCTCTCTCTCTCTCTCTCTCTCTCTCTCTCTCTCTCTCTCTCTCTCTCTCTCTCTCTCTCTCTCTCTCTCTCTCTCTCTCTCTCTCTCTCTCTCTCGTCATCTCGATCTCTCTCTCTCTCTCTCTCTCTCTCTCTCTCTATTTTGAATGTACATTCTAAATTATGTTGCTGTTGATTTACAAACTCGCAGATACTATTTGATGCAAAATTACATATGTTTTGCTTATGTTTGTTGAAAGTTTAATGTATTAGTGAAAGATTATTGTTTTCATTATTTCTTGCGCCCCTTCCCCTCTGGTCCCTTATGACACGGGCAACGGCCTATTCATTAAAATGGTTCGTTCGTTCGTTCTCTCTCTCCCTCTGTCTCACTTTTTCTCTCCCTACCATACCCCCTTCTCTCTTTTCTATACCTTACTCTTTTCGGAAGATCACAGCGACCTTATCGGCACTAGCGTTTCCATGCAAAAGTAGATTCCAGAGTCTTGGTTGTATCGATGGATGTGCGTTACTGGTAGACTCATCTCGTAACGTCTGACAAATTCACTTGAGCAAAATGGGTTACCATAAGTGTCGTTTTCTTCCTCATAATATCATTGCTGACTGGCCATTGGGTTATTAAAGAATTGCAAACACGTCACTTAGAAACATGGAATTTTTTGACTGCAGTGCAACGGGTTTGTCCCAGTCAAGAGCACTCTTAATCTCATTGGCGCTTTTGTCTAAAATGATTCAGAAATTCTGCCAAGTCTCGTTCCCTGTGATCAGACAAGGCATATTCATTTGGGTCCATTTGGCCCAAACTTTCTGAGATCTCTGTTGGACAAGCATTGCATCGAGTCTTATGTCTGTCACTAAGGAAATAAGGTATCCATTTTGTTGCGAGCACTCTCTCTCTAGATGATGTCTACGCATTGTCTTTTCTATTGTACTCAAAGAAGTGCCACTCTTTGCACTTCTTTCTCTCAGTGTCATATATGGATCTTCATCAGTCGGTTTCTTGAACAACGGCATGTTTTGCGCGTTCGTGAATGCAAAACTGAACTACAGGGTATGAGTTTTGGCTATGTGTTTTCCATGATTGAAAAATTCAACACATTTGCAAATTGTGCTACAAGAAGTGCACAATCAGCCGTAGACACACAGTGTCTACACACACACACACACACACACACACACACACACACACACACACACACACACACACACACACACACACATACACACATACACACACACACACACACACACACACACACATACACATACACACACACACACACACACACACACACACACACACACACACACACACACACACACACACACACACACTCACATGCATACATACAACTTTCCAACAGCATATACAATTCGGGGTGGAATTCTGAGCTGCCTGTGCTGATTGTTGTCTTGCAGAAGGCAGACCTGATCCACGCCATGGGCAAACTACTTGTACTGCTTCTGGTGGCCGCTCTGCTGGCAGGGGCTCTGGCAGAGATGGTTAACGAGGAGGATGTCGGAAAGGAGATCGAGGAACGAGGCACTGAGACAAATAAAATAAAATTTGAATGGAAAGTCAAAGTCAAAGTAAGTTTATTTCCAAACCCCCCAGGGGGTACATGAAATTGTTACATAATACATGTAACTACTTCCAAATGAAACATTACACACATAACCAGCAGAGAGAAACATAGCGGTATATAGTGCCTCACAAACCAACCTTACACAATCTAGTATACTCTCTCACATACACATCAAATTTAAACATAAAAAATGCAGAGAACTAATTATCCCAATCACTAGTGATGGGATGTAACTACAGAAAAAAAAGAACACTGCATGGACACAATATTTGTGTTTTAAAATACCATTTACGCTTACCTAAGGGTTTAAAGCCTAAAAAAATAAAGAAAGGTCTTAGAAATCTTTTACAATTATCTTAATGAAACTAATTAAGCGAATGAGGATTTTTGTATTTGTTGTTTGGAATAGAGAATGAAACTTAATAATATTTGGTCTTTTCTGGCAAAAGTTTGGCAAATATAGTTTCCTTGGTTCTTGGAAGGCTTGGCATTCAAAGATGTAATGGAATTCGTCTCCCAACACACCAACACACGGTGTTCGCACTTAGGACAGAATCGTTCGTTGTGTGGGATGTTTTGAATCCTACCTGTTTGAATTGGTAGTTTATGGTTTAATGTTCTAAATTTAACAAACAAAATGGCCAAATTTTCGGGTAAAGCTTTTAAATAATTTTCAATATAAAAAACGTCCTTATATAGTATGTAATTACTGAAAATTTGCTTTTCATTTAATTGTGAATACCAATGTTGACCCTCATCAACCCCATGACCAACATCATCCCCATGACCATCATCATCCCCATGATCATCCCCAAGATCAATATCATCCCCATGACTATCTTCATCCTCATGACCAACATCATCCCCATGACCAATATCATCCCCATGACCAATATCACCCCCATGACCATCATCCCCATGACCATCATCATCCCCATGACCATCATCATCCCCATGACTAACATCATCTTCATGATCCTCATCACCCCCAACATCATCCCCATGACCAAATCGTCCATATGATCATCATCATCCCCATGACCGACATCATTCCCATTACCATCATCATCGTCCCCATGACCAACATCATCCCCATGACCAACATCATCCCCATGACCATCATCATCCCCATGACCAACATCATCCCCATGACCAACATCATCCCCATGACCAACATCATCCCCATGACCAACATCATCCCCATGACCAACATCATCCCCATGACCAACATCATCCCCATCCAACATCATCCCCATGACCAACATCATCCCCATGACCAACATCATCCCCATGACCAACATCATCCCCATGACCATCATCATCCCCATGACCAACATCATCCCCATGACCAACATCATCCCCATGACCATCATCATCCCCATGACCATCATCATCCCCATGACCAACATCATCCCCATGACCAACATCATCCCCATGACCAACATCATCCCCATGACCAACATCATCCCCATGACCAACATCATCCCCATGACCAACATCATCCCCATGACCAACATCATCCCCATGACCAACATCATCATGACCAACATCATGACCAACATCATCCCCATGACCAACATCATCCCCATGACCAACATCATCCCCATGACCAACATCATCCCCATGACCAACATCATCCCCATGACCAACATCATCCCCATGACCAACATCATCCCCATGACCAACATCATCCCCATGACCAACATCATCCCCATGACCAACATCATCCCCATGACCAACATCATCCCCATGACCATGACATCATCCCCATGACCAACATCATCCCCATGACCAACATCATCCCCATGACCAACATCATCCCCATGACCAACATCATCCCCATGACCAACATCATCCCCATGACCAACATCATCCCCATGACCATCATCATCCCCATGACCAACATCATCCCCATGACCAACATCATCCCCATGACCAACATCATCCCCATGACCATCATCATCCCCATGACCAACATCATCCCCATGACCAACATCATCCCCATGACCATGACCAACATCATCCCCATGACCAACATCATCCCCATGACCAACATCATCCCCATGACCAACATCATCCCCATGACCAACATCATCCCCATGACCAACATCATCCCCATGACCAACATCATCCCCATGACCATCATCATCCCCATGACCATCATCCCCATGACCAACATCATCCCCATGACCAACATCATCCCCATGACCATCATCATCCCCATGACCAACATCATCCCCAAGACCAACATCATCCCCATGACCAACATCATCCCCATGACCATCACCATCACCATGACCAACATCATCCCCACGACCATCATCATCCCCACGACCATCACCATGACCAACATCATCCCCATGACCATCACCATGACCATCACCATGACCATCACCATGACCAACATCATCCCCATGACCATCATCATACCCAATATCATCCCCAACATCATCCCCAAGACCATCACCATCCCCAACATCATCCATATGACCATCGTCGTCCCCATGACCAACATCATCCCCGTGACCAACATCATCCCCATGACCATCATCATCCCCATGACCATCATCATCCCCATGACCATCCTCATCCCCATGACCAACCTCATTCATATAACCATCATCCTCATGACCAACCTCATTCATATGGCCAACCTCATGACCATCATCATCCCCATGACTAACATCATCCCCGTTACCATCATCATCCACCTCACCAACACCATCCCCATGGCCAACATCATTCATATGACCATCATCATCCCCATGACCAACATCATCCCCATGACCATCAACATCCCCATGACCAACATCATACCCATGACCAACATTTTCCCCATGACCAACATCATTCATATGACCATCCTCATCCTCATGACCAACATCAATCATGTGACCAACATCATCCCCATGACCAACATCATCTCCATGACCATCATCATCCCCATGACCATCGTCATCCCCATGACAAACATCATTCATATAACCATAATCATCCCCCTGACCAACGAGAGAGAGAGAGAGAGAGAGAGAGAGAGAGAGAGAGAGAGAGAGAGAGAGAGAGAGAGAGAGAGAGAGAGAGAGAGAGTACGAATACCAATACGAATGTTTATTCAGTATAGGCCAATGCCCCTAACAGAAGGGGTCACAATTTTTATGTGTGAAAATCAAAACTTCAAAATCCCAAACTAGAATTTAAGGTCAAGATGCAATACATTTCATGTTTTACCATTGTTGTACATAGTCAAAACACCATTACTAAGCTACAGTACACCCTGCTTATAGTAAAGTCCAGGGGAGCAAGGATTGTCCGTTACTATAACAGTTTTTTCTTATAAACGATGTTCGGATATAGTAAAGTTTTGATGATAATTGTTTTATCTTATCCGAGGACGTGTTTTCAAATTCAAAGCTAACGTAAAATACTGAATATAAACCCATCCCACCCCTTCCTCGTAAGGTTTGAGGTCCAAAAAGGTGATTGGGTTTATACATGGTATATTTCCCTGTGCACAAAACAAAACTAGCTGTAAAAGCATATAGTGTACAAACTCTAACTTCCAGAATGGCTTTGAATCTGAAATTCTTCCGCTATAGTAGATCTTTTCTTTGTTGGATGATTTTCAACCTCGTCAACGAGTTGAATTTGTCTTTTTAAAGACAACGCCTGTCTTTTTCTTCCTCCATGGCCATCCATTTTCTCTTGTAATTGGTGATAAGTTTCGTCTTTTCTTTTGAAGAAAGTCCATAGGCACATAACGAAACATTCTTGCTAACAAGAATGAGGGTGAAGAAACATGTTTTTGAGTGCCTTTCAATTTCGTTGATGAAGGTGGGTAGAGTAGTGAGACTGTGACTCATACATTGATGACGTATTTACAAAGGTCATGAAGAGGATTTTTTTTAATTTATTGTAACCCAGGAGGAACCACAAATGACTTTACTATAGGAGTTTTTTGGGGATAATAATTATAACCCACTTGCTACTATGGGTGGGTTGAGGAGTGGTGAAACTGTGATGCATACATTGGTGACATATTTACAAAGGTCACAGAGAGGACAACTTTTTTTTTATTGCAACCCAGGAACCAGTCCTGTGGGGAACCAAAAGTGACATTACTATAGCATTTTTTAAAATTATAACCGAGTTGCTACTAACCGAGGACTATTTAGTAATAAAACAGTAGACCTTTGGCCGGGAACCAGTGCTTTCATTTACTGTAACCGAAATTGCTTATAACCGAGTTTACTATAAACGGGGAGCACTGTATATTGAAATCCAATATGAAATTACAACTACAACTTAAGGCCACAGTGTTATGCATTTCATGTTTTACCATATATGCTAAAAATCTACTGAACTAAATTCAAAACCAACATCAAGATATAATTGTTCATACTATGTTTAATCCTTCGTACATATAAATAGCCAAACTAACTACAGTTGTTTCATTTGTGCAAGACAGTAACATATTTAACTTAAGTATACAGGGATTCAAGTAGTATTTAGGTTTCATTAGTTTAATTCTTAAGTTACAAAGAGGTGGACAACAAAGCAAGAAATGGATTTCATTTTCCCTATCACCACCAATAAGACGAACGTTTTGACCCTGTTCAAAATAATTATGCTTTATATCTACCACGATGACTGAAAATATCCGAAACCCCAAACCAAAATTGTGACAATGCACATTTTGCATACCTTTTCATATCACCCCCTGCCCCCCAATGTAAAATACAACCTCACAAATATAGTTTTGAACTGTCTGTATTCTGAAAACCTGTCACCATTATAACTGTGATCGTGCCAGCCTTGCCACCTACAGTTTATGGGTGACCGGAATAACGTCGAATGTACGGTTGCGCCTAAGGTCGAAACACAATGGCATGACTGACAAGTGTGCCTAATGTCGAAAATTTCATGTAAGTTTTACGTTTGAGCCTAAGGTCGAATGCACAGTTGAGCCCAACGTCGAATTTCAAAGTTGTGCCTAAGGTCGAATGCACGGTTGAGCCTAAGGTCGAATGCATCGTTGAGCCTAAGGTCGAATGCACAGTTGAGCCCAACGTCGAATTTCAAAGTTGTGCCTAAGGTCGAATGTTTAGTTGAGCCTAACATCTTTGCAATTCGACCTTAGGCTCAACTTTGCATTCGACCTTAGGCTCAACTTTGCATTCGACCTTAGGCTGAACCGTACATTCGACCTTGGGCGCAACTTTGCAATTCGACGTTAGGCTCAACTTTGCATTCGACCTTAGGCTCAACCGTATATTCGACGTTAGGCACAGCTCTGCAATTCGACATTAGGCTGAAATGTGCATTTACTTATTTTCGAACTTAAGCACACCTGTACATTCGACCTTAGGCGCAACCGTACTTTGGACCTTATTCCGGATTCCCCAGTTTATAACTGTATTTGCCTGAAGATATTAAGATAACTAGGACCTTATTCCGGATTCCCCAGTTTATAACTGTATTTGCCTGAAGATATTAAGATAACTAGGACCTTATTCCGGATTCCCCAGTTTATAACTGTATTTGCCTGAAGATATTAAGATAACTAGGACCTTATTCCGGATTCCCCAGTTTATAACTGTATTTGCCTGAAGATATTAAGATAACTAGGACCTTATTCCGGATTCCCCAGTTTATAACTGTATTTGCCTGAAGATATTAAGATAACTAGGACCTTATTCCTGGATTCCCCAGTTTATAACTGTATTTGCCTGAAGATATTAAGATAACTAGGACCTTATTCCGGATTCCCCAGTTTATAACTGTAT
>CM065694.1:43078361-43100861 GCA_017654935.2 Phymorhynchus buccinoides
AGAACGATTTATGTATTCTTTAATTTTAGAATGACCTACCTATCCTTCCATTCAAAACATGTTCACTGTATGTTCTTTACTGAGCCACGTTTCTCGTTGTCCAGTGAATGTTTTCTTTGTTGAATTTTCCGTGAATCCAATGAAATTACCTTCCCTTTCTATAAAAACGCTTTTACTAGTTTTAGTTGGGTCAGAACTTATTTTGTCTTGTTCTTCTTCGATCGCCCAGACAGTTTCCTGTCAATTATGTGCGCAGATGCGACATGCTGCCTTTTTACGCCTAAGTAAGAAATAATTAGGCTCAGCATGTACGACTTAGGCTGAAGGAAATCTTTTTGAAAGTGTTTCTTGAAAAAAAGAGCAGGAGAATGGACCTAAAAGGCAGACAGATAGTAGATGACAGCAAGCGAAAGGAAAAGGCAGAGTCAAAGGGAGTGACAGATTAGAGGAAGTTACAAGCACAGGACTTACAGAAGGAGGAGGGGATATTTATACATAAGACCCACCGCACCCCCACGGAGGGATGAGAGAGAACATAATAATTCAAGCCAGATATTTTAAACAACAGAGGAAAAGCAAACACACAAACAAACAAAAAAATGGACGACTGACTGAATCTCAAGTTGAAAGTCTCAGGTTCATACGTTGGTCGAAACGCTTTAGTCAACCATTATTCAAACTTACTGCAATGAAGGACTATGATGATGGCACAGGGGAATTTTCGTCTCACTCTGCACTAGGCCTTACGGTCTGAGCATGGAGTCTTTCGGATGAGACGATAAACCGAGGTCTCGTGTGCCCATGCACTTAGCACACGTTAAGCCCAGTGGCAACGAAAAAATGCATCCCCCCTCCCTTCCTTCCTGATCAGTCACACACAATTCGCATGCATACAAAGAAATTGGCGTGCTGTGACGCTCTCTCCAGGTGGGGGCAACCCGAATTTCACAGATACGCCTCTGTGACTATAAAGTATCAAATAGGTGCTACCAAATACAATACTAGTAAAAATCGACCCATTCCCTGCTTTGTGGAATCTTTTCTGTTCGATTTAAGTTACACACGCGTGTAACGTGCGTGATACGAAATTGAGAGGAGGATCAAGATCAGGATCAGGAACAGGATATGATTAATGGATGAATGTCCGTGTGGCACAGGATTACAGACACCAGACCACATTCTGCAGGACTGCCCTACCTCCGACACCCTGAGATGTGAAATCTGGCCCAGGCCTGTGGCACTCCGTGACAAGCTGTGGGTCCTGCTGAGGCGCTGCTGTTGACCGCGACCTTCATCAGCCAAACCAGACTGAGCATCTGATATGGCCGGGAACAAAGAACAAGAGAAGAAAGAAGAAGAAGAAGAAGAAGAAGAAGAAGAAGAAGAAGAAGAAGAAGAAGAAGAAGAAGAAGAAGAAGAAGAAGAAGAAGAAGAAGAATTAATGGTCGAGGCATCTCATTTGATAAAACAAAATCTAGCCCTGCTTTTCAGAATAGTAGTTAGCCACCTATTGGTAAGTGTGTGTGTGTGTGTGTGTGTGTGTGGGGGGGGGGGGGGGGTGTTAGTTGAAAACGACAGGTTAATACACACATAACAGAAAGCGACACAGCTGTTGCTGACAATTGTTATGAAGGCTGGCATAGTACGCCCTGTAAACTGAAAATCAATTTTCAAGTCGTTTGTCCTGGTGGTTGACAGATGTTTTTACTTTGTTGATGTCTCAATGTCCTATCATATGAGCGCAGATGCGTCATGTTGCCGTTAGGTGCCTTACTTACTAACCGTTAGGCCAATACGTCCGTCTTTGGCTGAAGAAAATCATTGTAAGAGTTTCTAGAACAAAGGCAGGAGCATGGGTCAGAAAGGCAGAAAGATAGTAGATGAGAGAAAGCCAAGGGAAAAGGCAGTTGGCGAGTGTGGCATATTACGAGAGGAAGCTACCAGCGTCACAAGAGTGACAGATTAGAGTAAGTTACTAGCACAGAACTTCCAGAAGGTGGGGTAACTATTTATACAAAAGACCCTCAATATTTTCACGGGGGAACATTGCGGTTAGATAACATGGCAAAATAATGAACGGTTCAGAAAACAGCTACATAGAGCTTGTTTCAGCATTAACAGATTGAAAGAGAGAGCGAAAGAGAGAAAGAGAGAGAGAGAGAGAGAGAGAGAAGAGAGAGAGAGAGAGAGAGAGAGAGAGAGAGAGAGAGAGAGAGAGAGAGAGAGAGAGAGAGAGAGAGAGAGAGAGAGAGAGAAAGAGAGAGAAACAGATAGACAGAGACACAGATAGAGACTAGCATGCAGTGTGTGATGGAATGCGTGTATAAGTGTTGATTGTATGTGTGTGTGTGTGCGTGGTTTTATAAAAAAATCGGGACTTTACTGGTTTCGTACTGCCTCCGGGCATTGCCTCCAGTATTGTTCCCACCATATTTGTATTTACAAATGTCCCATACGTGTCCGATTCAGACCAAGAGGACGTAAAACACCATTTTCGTCGTCGTGTGTGTGTGTGTGTGTGTGTGTGGGGTGGGGGGGGGGGGGTGGGTAGAGGTGTGTGCGTGTGTGTTTGCGCCTCTCTCTATCTCTCTCTCTCTCTCTCTCTCTCTCTCTCTCTCTCTCTCTCTCTCTCTCTCTCTCTCTCTCTCTCTCTCTCTCTCTCTCTCTCTCTCTCTCTCTGGGTGAACAGGCAAGATGGCGACCAGTATTTTGTTTTGACTTTGACTCAGTCTCTCCGTCTCTCTCTCTCTCTCTCTCTCTCTCTCTCTCTCTCTCTCTCTCTCTCTCTCTCTCTCTCTCTCTCTCTCTCTCTCTCTCTCTCTCTCTCTCTCTCTCTCTCTCTCTCTACAACTACATGTATCTGTATTTCAAACAGCACCCCACCTCCCAACTGATTTCCATTAAAATAATCCTTTCCTTTCCTTCCTTTAGTTCCTTGATCTCTGTGGTCGTTGGGGTGGACTGAAGGGCAGCAGCACCAGACAACATTCTCTAGTTCTGCCTCTGGTGGGCGGCCGGGATGCATTTCGGACCCCCTTTCTGCATCGCGCAGGCTCCGCAAGGGACGTCACTCCTATCGGCTAGCATGTTGAGTTGTGATGGATGTTCACACAACTTGTAAGCATTGCTGGGTTTTAGTTGCTCATGGCCAAGTTTTGTGTTAAAGATAAATGATATTGCTGTTTGAATCCTCGATTTCCCTCCTGAGGGAAACAGACAATATTTATCGAATGATCACGCCCATTTACTAATTTTAATAGTAGGCCGATCACTGAGACTAGTAGGCCTATCACTGAGACTAGTAGGCCTATCAAGCACTAGCGCGAAGTAGCCTAACAGACGAATTGCTACAAATAATCACACTATTTAGCATTTTAGCAAGCGTTCGTGTGTGCGTGTCACTGTGTGTGTGAGTGAGTGTGTGTGTGAGTGTGGATAATCGATTTTTTCCCTTCTACTTTATAATCAACACGCTATTTAGTAGATCTACTACCATCATGATATTGATAATTATTTAATATAAATTAAATACTACTTTCTTCACTGACTACTGTTGATTTCGAGATGTCACAACACATTTTGTTCTTTTGTGATTAAGAACCGACCTTTTAAGATCTACAGACTGTCTGTGTTTGGCTCGCAGTTGTTATTTCGACGACAATTTTTGGAACAGCAGATAGGCTAGACATTGAACTTTCCTCAGACGTCATTGTTGGCTAGCTAATATTGTTTCGAACTTGCGCGTAAAGCCCAGTGCACCTGCGCAATGCAGACCGGACCCAAAGCGAAATGCAGAAATGGGGTCCGAAAAAAAATATCGCGGCCGGGATCAGGTCATTCATGTTCATGTTGGTCCATTCTTTGATATTGTCGACCCAGTTCTTCTTTTGTCGGCCGCGACGGCGTCCCCCTTCCACGGTTCCCTGGAGAATGGTCTTCGACAAGGATTCGTGACGGTTGACGTGGCCAAACCAGATGACCTTGCGACGTTTAACTGTCGTCAAAAGGTGTTCTTGTGGCCCAACCAGCTCTGCGATCTTGTTGCGGACGTATTCATTTGTCTTGCGTTCTAGGTATGTAATGCCCAGCAGTTTTCTCAGGCATTTTGTTTCAAAAGCTTGATTGTTTCTCTCGGAGTCAGCCAGCAGAGTCCATGTTGCACACATGCTCCCTCCTATCTTTCAGACTTAGTTGTGCCATACACACCATAGATATCTCTCCGTTCCTCAGACGCTGGTCATTTGGCCATCCCGCGAGTTCGCCTGGAGACATATGGCAAGCGTTCTTTTTCTTTTGCTGGCCCTACTGTTTTTAATTCGTTACCTTTAGCCCTTCGTAATGCACAAACGTTTAACGCTTTTAAATCAGGCATGAAGACCTTCTTATTCCATACCTATTTTAACCATGATTAATCTGACTTGTATCAACCGTCAACCTGCTGATATGTCTTATCCCAAACGGTGTGTGTGTGATTGCGTGTGTGTAGGTGAGTGCGTGCGTGCGTGTGTGTGTGTGTGAGTGAGAAGGCGCGAGAGAGAGTGGAGGGTGTGTTTTGCTGCTGTTGTTTTTTAGGGGGGGAGACAGCGCGGAGTGAGGGAGGGGGGAGGGGAAGGGGGTGGTGAGAGAGTGGAGGGGCTGGGGGTATATGTTCCCCGCATGTATTAATTTTAATGTTTTCTAATGATATCTTGTTCTTACGATGTCAAAGTTCTTTTTTATGTTTTAATCTTGTATGTCTCCTTTCTCTTCTTTCTTAAACCTGTTGGTTTTTAATCTTTGTAATGGCGCCTGGAGCTTCGCGGGGGACAGGCGTCACATTTTAAAATGAATTAAATTATTATTATTATTATAAGATCCCCACTACCAGGGTCGATCCCGTGAGGCAACATATGACCCCCACTACCAGGGTCGATCCCGTTAGGCAACATAAGATCCCCGCTACCAGGGTCGATCCCGTGAGGCAACATAAGATCCCCGCTACCAGGGTCGATCCCGTGAGGCAACATAAGATCCCCACTACCAGGGTCGATCCCGTGAGGCAACATTAGATCCCCGCTACCAGGGTCGATCCCGTGAGGCAACATAAGATCCCCACTACCAGGGTCGATCCCGTTAGGCAACATATGACCCCCACTACCAGGGTCGATCCCGTGAGGCAACATAAGATCCCCGCTACCAGGGTCGATCCTGTGAGGCAACATAAGATCTCCACTACCAGGGTCGATCCCGTGAGGCAACATAAGATCCCCACTACCAGGGTCGATCCCGTGAGGCAACATAAGATCCTCGCTACCAGGGTCGATCCCGTGAGGCAACATAAGATCCCCGCTACCAGGGTCGATCCCGTGAGGCAACATATTAGATCCCCACTACCAGGGTCGATCCCGTGAGGCAACATAAGATCCTCGCTACCAGGGTCGATCCTGTGAGGCAACATATTAGATCCCCGCTACCATATATTATTTAAAAGTAGTGTTGCATTTACGAGGCTAAAATAGGTTTCTTAAATGTTACTGCTAAAATTTAATTTGTTTATGTGTATTTTATTGTTTTTTGGTTAAGCATTACAGCAAGGGTTTTAACCATATTAATATGAGCTCAAGATTTAAAATATATACAGGTAGTGTCATTATTATTATTATAAAATAATGTTTTAAGTGATGCTCCCGCGTGCTATCTGCATGCTTATCCGTAAATAACAGAATAATGGTATAAAAATAAGATTATGGACGACTGGGTGGCCTCCGCCGACTCCTGGGTGGTGGTGGGAGATTCCAATGCCTGGGAGCAGAATACGGCCCACCCTTCCGGGGGGGGGGGGGGGGGGAGGGGGGGGGTCATACACTTTTCTCTGACACACATCGACTTAACTTAGCCAGCCACCAACTTCTAACTGAATATTTGTTGCAGTGTTGACTTTTGAGGTACTGCATGAGGGTGATGTGGGTCCTATCTTCGAAGGAAAACAGTAGAGGGGACAGTTGAGGGACAGGAAGGGGAAGGGATCATTCATACGTTGAAATACGAGACGAGGTTGATGGTGTAAGTTGTACTCTTGAAGCCAATACGAAATACGAAATACGAACCTCTGCAAATAAATAAAGACAACAATATCACTGAAAGCTATTTACAGAAATACGAATAACGATTAACCAAATAACTGAAACAATAACTGCTAACAGCTGATACTGTTCACGAATGAAAAACACCATAATGCATTTCCCAATACATCTACAATAGTATTAATCAACTTGCCAAATGGATTTGAATTATATTCAAGTTACTATTTCAATATTTCAAGAGAACTCGCTTTATCAATATTGACTTTAACAACATCAATTCCAACTATAAAATTACTATTAAACACTAGAACAATAAGAAAACAATTCGCATCATTATCAAAACGACAATATGCTTGAAATAAAACATACATTTAGTTATCTAACAAACAAACAGTTTCCCTTACCTTGTCAGTGTGACTAGAGGCAAAATCAGTGAACGCCAAAAACAACTATAAACTAATAACAACAACTTGCACGTCTGGGTCCTCAACTAAACTTAGTAGCAGAGACAAAGCTTTTAAGCATACACAATCTGAGTAGTTTTAACTATATCAAAACGAGGCGAGCAAACTGCACGTGCTGTACAAATTGATTCAAGATAAGGGAGTCTTATCAATGAACAATGTAATCATATGTTACAAAAGGGTTACATTCCTAACACAATGTTTCCGTTCTAGTTTTCTCTCTCTCTCTCTCTCTCTCTCTCTCTCTCTCTCTCTCTCTCTCTCTCTCTCTCTCTCTCTCTCTCTCTCTCTCTCTCTCTCTCTCTCTCTCTCTCTCTCTCTCTCTCTCTCTCTCTCTCTCTCTCTCTCTCTCTCTCTCTCACACACACACACACACACACACACACACACACACACACACACACACACACACACACACACACACACACACACACACACACACACACACACACACACACACACACACACGCACACACATATACACACAATAACCGACTGTCACATTCACCCCTGCCAACAAAATGACGTCCTCGTCATTTCCAAGCACTAATAAGGTGAATGACAACATTAAGATAATTATTCGCGAACAAACAATTGCGTAATCATAACTTGAACAAAACAAATAAATCAATACAAAAGGGAGTTTATACAGTATAAGATATTTTGTAAGAGCAAAGACATAGAAAAACAAAAAAACCTCATTCGAGTGTTACTACTTCAGGCAAAAAGTATAATTAATCCACAGCTGAAATCCATGTCTACTTCGTAACAATGAATACTACTGTCAAGCAAACCTTAACCTTAAGCAAATATCAGTAACTACTAAGCATTTAATGTCTCAATAAAATCACTCGTGATTTGTCTATTGCTAGAACATTATGCCACTAGTATGAGTTAAGTGTCTAGAACCGATTTGAACGTACTGATCAAGTCAGAAAGTAATTTCTGTTTGACATTCAAGTGTCCCACTTGGTTAACACTCGAGGTACCAGCTTCATATCGATCAGGTGGTTTCCTGATCCTTTGACTCCGGCGAAGCGATTCTGCATTCTGCATTTCCTCTTGAATGTCCTGGTGCGGTGCGGCCTCATTTGGCACACCACTACTTCCGCTTGCCATTTCTCCATCAGCATCTTCAGTGGGAGGGCCCGGCTGACCATCCTCAGGTCGGCGGTCGTCACCGTGCTGACCGGCCTCCTCATCACCAGCAGGCTCCACGTGGCCGTCACCCCGAGGGCCTGGAGGTGGCGTGCTGATCTCCGTCTCTCCGTCAGGTGCCTGCCCCGCATCCGGCGGCACATTGTCTGTCTCCAGACCTGGCTGCACCATGACAGTCACGTTGTCTTCTTGACCTTCTTCAAAGCTGGCTTCAACGCTCTGCTCAGTACCTGTGCCTTCAGCACAGTTGACCTCAACAGGTGGATGTTGTGGCATGGGTGCTTTCAGAGCTTTCCTTCTTGGCGCAGGCTTTGGGGTTCCAGTGTCCTCTTTCCGTGTTGTGCTAGGAAGGGCTCCACTAATAGGCAGCAGATGGTTCCTATGCAGAGTTCTTCTTTGGGATTGATCCGTCTCTTTTCGAACGATGTACACTGGCACCTCAGGATTCGGCTGCGAAGTCACAGTGTACACGTCTTCTTCCCACCGGTTGGACAGTTTGTGTTTGCCTTCGAAAGCCAATATCTTGACCAGCACTCGATCGCCGATGTCAAGGGTAGCTCCTCTCGATTTTCGATCGTACAGGGTCTTCTGGCGACTTTGAGCATGATGAGAAGCTTCTGATGCCTTCTTGTACGCCTCTTGCAGATGCTGTCTCAGTTCCACCACGTAGGCTGAGTGGGACTTACTTTCTCTATTTCGGTCCAGGCCAAACACCACGTCCACTGGTAGCCGGGGGTGACGTCCGAACATCAGAAAGAATGGGGAAAGGCCTGTGCTGTCGTGCGATGTTGAATTGTAAGCGTGGACCATCGCAGGGACAAATTTATGCCAGCACGCCTTCTTTTCTGGTTCAAGTGTCCCTAGCATGCCTAACAGGGTACGATTAAACCGCTCAGTCATGCCATTGCCCATTGGATGATAGGCTGTTGTTCTTGACTTCTCAACACCAGCAATTTGGCACAGTTCTTTGATTAAATGACTCTCAAAGTTGGCTCCTTGGTCTGAATGGAGTCGTTTGGGAAAGCCGTAGTGGACGATGAACTGGTTCCACAACGCTTCTGCAGTCATTCTTGCTGTCTGGTTTCGGGTCGGGATGGCTTGGGCGTAGCGAGTGAAATGATCAGTGATGACCAGGATGTGCTGATAGCCACCCGAGGAGGACTCCAGAGACAGAAAGTCAATGCAGACCAGTTCCATGGGCTGACTGGAGGTGATGCTAACCAGCGGCGCTGTTTCACCTGTAACCTTTCTTCGTAAACATCTGGGGCAGTGACGTACCCAGTCCTCGACGTCCTTGGTCATGCCCGGCCACCCAAAGCGTTCTCTGACCAGTGTCTGAGTCCGGTCACGCCCTGGATGCCCGATGTCGTCGTGAAGACCTCTGAGTGCCTCCTGCACCATGGAGCCAGGCAGCACAAGCTGTGAGACTGTCTCTCCACTGATCACAACTTGGCGATACAGTGTCCCTCTTCAATTTGAGGTGCTCGAAGTGACGAAGGATGGTGGAGTCTTCAGGCCGGGTACATACACGGTGGTTTGGCTTCTTCCCACTTCTGAGGTAGGTCATCCACTTCCCTAGGACGGGGTCATTGTTTTGAGCTCGCCTGACGTCGTGGAGGCGATGAGGGGCGATGTCCTGGGTGTCCATGGCTTCAACAGCTTCGGTGGACATGCAGTGAGTCTCTACTACTGGGACATGCAGTGCACTGCAGATGGTATGGGCCGCCTCATTGGAAATTTCTTCCTCTTGTGCCTCCGTGAGTTCAGGGTTGTGGGCCAGGCGGGACAGTGTGTCAGCGTCCACGTTCTTAACTCCAGGCCTGTACTTCAAGCTGAAGTCGAATGCCGACAAGGCTGCCAGCCATCTATGTCCTGTGGCGTCGAGCTTGGCTGATGTCAGTACATTAGTCAAGGGATTATTGTCCGTATGAACAACGAATTTTGTACCATAAAGGTAGTCCTTGAACTTGTCAGTTACTGCCCATTTCAATGCCAGGAACTCTAGTTTGTGGGCGGGGTAGTTCCTTTCTGCCTTTCCAAGGCTCCTGCTGGCATACGCTATTACTTTCTTCAAGTCACCTTGTTGCTGGTACAGGATTGCACCCAGACCAAGGGCTGATGCATCAGTGTGCAGCGCAAAGGGTTGGCTAATGTCAGCATAGCTGAGCACAGGAGGATTGGACAAGGCTGCCTTCAAACTGTCGAAAGCATTCTGTTCTGCTTCTCCCCATGTCCATGGTCGCTGGTCACTTTCCTGCTTCTTTCTCCCTCTCTTTTTCTTGACTGGAGCTGGCATGAGTCCTGAGAGAGGTGCTGCCTTCTTTGAGAAATCCTTGACGAATTTCTGGTAGTAGCCCGCAAATCCCAGAAATCTACGGACGTCTTCTGGAGTTTTGGGGGTCGGCCCATCACGGATACAGGCTATTTTGTCAGGGTCAGGGGCAACACCGTCTTTGGATACTTGGTGGCCGACATACACCACTTTTTCATGAAAGAATTTGCACTTGCGAGGCCCTAGCTTCAATCCTGCTTCTCTTATTCTCTGGAAGACTTGCTGGAGGCGTTCAAGATGCTCCTCATACGAGCGGGCGAAGATGATAATATCATCTAGGGTGATGCGGCAAATCTTCATGTGTAGGTCGCCAAGGATGTCTTCCATCAAGCGCTGGTAAGTGGCAGGGATGTTGGTCAAACCAAAGGGCAGGCGATTGTATTCGTAAAAGCCTAAGGGTCCAACCGTAAAGGCTGTGCGGTCTTTGTGCTCTTCTTCAATCTCCACCTGGTAGTATCCACTCTTCATGTCCAGGACACTGAAGAACTCGGAGCCTGACAAGCAGTCCAAAATCTCTTCCACCCGAGGGAGTGCGTAAGAGTCTTTGATGGTTCGTTCGTTTAACTGGCGAAAGTCTGTACACAGACGAAGACGGCCATCTTTCCGCCAAGCTAGGACGATGTTGGAGCTCCATGGGCTGTGTGATCGCCTGATGATGCCAGCTGCCAGGAGCTGTTGAAGGCGAGAACGAACTTCGTCCAGCATGGATGGGGGAATCATTCGATGACGTTGCTTGAAGGGAGTTGGGTCATGTAGATTGATTTGATGCTTCACTCGGGAATAAAGGCCTTTGTCAGCCTCTGACCTAGCAAACAAATCTTCATAATCCAAAATGACTTGGATACCACGTTGTTGCTGTTCAGGTGTGAGCCTATTCGTTTCAATATTCACTTCTTCCAGCAATTTTCCTTGGACATCCTGTGGCATGTCCTCCAGACAAGTGATGTCAACAGGCTGTACCTCACACAGCAGCGCCTTTGGGTTCAGTGTCACAGTTCGTGTTGACAAATTTGAAAATGTGACGTCAACTGTTCCTGCGTTTTTGCCGTTGTAAGACACAAGAGCTGGAGTCAAATCAAGGTCTTCGTTCACCTTCTTTAGTGGTTGAAGCAGGGC
Organism: Phymorhynchus buccinoides; assembly: GCA_017654935.2. Classification (NCBI taxonomy): domain Eukaryota; kingdom Metazoa; phylum Mollusca; class Gastropoda; order Neogastropoda; family Raphitomidae; genus Phymorhynchus; species Phymorhynchus buccinoides. The sequence continues at coordinate 43,089,494 of CM065694.1, forward strand.
GCATGATGCATGATACGGCTGTGATTTGTCAATGAAACCTTTAACAGTGACTTTCATTTGGCATAATCGTTTTTCTTGCATTCTCAGCAGAACGGACAACAGCCACTCGATTGTGGTTCTTAGCCAGGTGCTTCTCACGCAGGGCGACGCAGCATAGCGCTAAAAACCATGCTGTCTGCGCTGAGATATGCTGCAGATACTGAGTGCCATGACGTTCCTGACAACTACCCGCAACCTTGGTCAGAAAGTTTGTTCCCAGCAGCAAAGGCGTTGAGCTGTTGTAGTTGGTGGTAGGCACCACCAGCAGAAGACAGGGATGAGGTTCTCTGGAATTGAGCCCAGCAACTGACAACTCTGCTTGAACGAAGCCAAGGTAGGGGAGAGGACTGCCATCAGCGCATTCAACTTTCAATAGTCCGTCTATATTGTGCACGTCCAGGTGACTGAGGCTTGACTTGTAAAAATCTTCACTTACTGTGGACACCGAAGAGCCAGTGTCCAAGAGAGCAGGCGTTTCAATGCCCTCAATCTTTACTGTTGTCTCATTAGAGTTTCCCACCAACTCATTTGTGTCTATTTTACTTTCAGCAGATTGTTCATTACAACAGGGCGGAGGGTAACTGCCTTGGTGATGCCCCACTCCCAAGACATGACCTAAAAATTTGGGGGGCGTCGCACATGGTCGATGTTGGTTCTGCAGCCAATTTTGATGTGCCCTTTCTCGCCACAGTGGTAACAGACGGCTTCTTCAGGTTGATAGCAGCGTTGCCGACTTCCTTGTCGACCATAGTCTTGTCTTTTTGATGCGCTGGTCTGCCCAGGAGCGTTGCCTGATGCCCGTTGAGGTGCAATGAGTTGGGGATGATGACTTTCCAACTGGGGTCGTTGGTACACAGGCTGCCCACTGCGCAGAGCTGACATTTCCTGTGTCATAGCCTTCATTTCAGTTGACAGTTGTTTAATCATGGCCTCCAGTCTTTCATCTCCATCCTTGTGTGGCTTATTCTGAGCAGCATTGCAAGGCGTCTTTTCAGCTTTCACTGTGGCAGGAGGGTGCTGCTTCTCAATGCGTCGAATTGCCATTCGAAGTTCATCAAAGGACTTAATGGTGTCGAACTGGTATGAAGACGCATCTTTGAGTTCTTGTCGCAGACCTGTCCAAAACATCTGCCTTAACGCCTCATCCGTGCCTCCATCATGGCCTGAGAGTCTGCGTACTCTGCTGAATAGGCCCTCGATCCTGCAACTCCAATCCGCCACAGTCTCCTTCAGGCCCTGGCGCGCAGCGTAGAATGAAGCCAATACCTCCGCTCTGTCATCCACTTGACCGTACACACTGTCCAGCTTGGCCAGGATGTCGTCCACCGTAGCCTCAGGACCAAGGTTGACCAGCAGGGAGCCTGCCTTGCCATGTAGTGAAGCACGGATGGCATCCGCGATGTCTCGTGGCTGGTGATCCTCACGACGAAGACTGACGAGTTGGTGTCGCCACAAGTCGTAGCCCTCTTCGCCACAGAACTTCGTGAGCCATGGCTTGCGACCAGCAATGACGATGGGCTGAACATAGGACCTCGTTGCTGCAGTACTGGAATCGTTCCTGCCATTTGATGTAGCCTCCTGCTGCTGCTGACCATTTCTGTCCTGGGACAATGGAGGGTGGGGCGCTTTCAGGGAGGACGAGGGGGTGTCTGAAGATGCACGAATTTCATAAAAACTTGCCATCCATTGCCTCAAAGATTATGGGGACTGAGTCTTTGGACGGGATCCTAGGATTTCAGAAATGCTTTTATAAGTCTCTAATTCTTTCTCCGACAGGGGCTTTTCTTCTTTTTCTTCACCACCAGAAGCCATCGTTGTCATAAAAGTCGAACGCTTAGTTCACCTTCTCTCCTCCAACTTGGAAGACTACGACGTCGGTGAACACTAAAACAGGAGTTGGGTGGGGAGAGGAGGGGGGGGGGGGGGGTAATGATGTGGGGAGTGGGAAAACGGAAGATGGCTGGTTGCGTCGCACGATGAGTGGTGGGGGTGTAAATGGAAACTGAAGCCCGGAATGTGTGTGTGTGTGGGGGGGGGGGGGGGGGACAACTGGACTACAGCTTGGATGGGGAAAGGAGTGAGGGGGTGAAGAAGGATATCCTTGTTTGTTCTTATTAAGTCGATGACGAAGCAATAAGACGGAGGAGGGAGGAGGGGAAGTTGCTAGTTCATCGTTCTTCCTTCGTGTCGAAGATGATCATTGGGCGCCATTGTTGCAGTGTTGACTTTTGAGGTACTGCATGAGGGTGATGTGGGTCCTATCTTCGAAGGAAAACAGTAGAGGGGACAGTTGAGGGGCAGGAAGGGGAAGGGGAAGGGGAAGGGGAAGGGATCATTCATACGTTGAAATACGAGACGAGGTTGATGGTGTAAGTTGTACTCTTGAAGCCAATACGAAATACGAAATACGAACCTCTGCAAATAAATAAAGACAACAATATCACTGAAAGCTATTTACAGAAATACGAATAACGATTAACCAAATAACTGACAAACAATAACTGCTAACAGCTGATACTGTTCACGAATGAAAAACACCATAATGCATTTCCCAATACATCTACAATAGTATTAATCAACTTGCCAAATGGATTTGAATTATATTCAAGTTACTATTTCAATATTTCAAGAGAACTCGCTTTATCAATATTGACTTTAACAACATCAATTCCAACTATAAAATTACTATTAAACACTAGAACAATAAGAAAACAATTCGCATCATTATCAAAACGACAATATGCTTGAAATAAAACATACATTTAGTTATCTAACAAACAAACAGTTTCCCTTACCTTGTCAGTGTGACTAGAGGCAAAATCAGTGAACGCCAAAAACAACTATAAACTAATAACAACAACTTGCACGTCTGGGTCCTCAACTAAACTTAGTAGCAGAGACAAAGCTTTTAAGCATACACAATCTGAGTAGTTTTAACTATATCAAAACGAGGCGAGCAAACTGCACGTGCTGTACAAATTGATTCAAGATAAGGGAGTCTTATCAATGAACAATGTAATCATATGTTACAAAAGGGTTACATTCCTAACACAATGTTTCCGTTCTAGTTTTCTCTCTCTCTCTCTCTCTCTCTCTCTCTCTCTCTCTCTCTCTCTCTCTCTCTCTCTCTCTCTCTCTCTCTCTCTCTCTCACACACACACACACACACACACACACACACACACACACACACACACACACACACACACACACACACACACACACACATATACACACAATAACCGACTCTGTCACATATTCATGCACCCCCCACGTAGACCCTAGGATCGGACCAAAAGCCCATCATTATTCCCCTCGCCGCAGAAATTGAACTTTCCAATCACCTCCCCCCACCCCAATACAACTACAATAAAGCCAACTGGCAGCAGTTCGGAAATCTCCTTAGTTCACACACACGATGACCTACATAACACTGACCTAGAAACCCACTGCGACAACATTAGAACAGCAATCACAGCCCGCAGCTGACATAACTAGTCCAAAAAACTCCCCCCCCCAAAACAAAAAAACCCCAACTTTCCAGCAAGAAATAAACCCCTGGTGGAACGATGAATGCGCAGAGGCGAGGCCGTTCAACAAAAACATTCCGCTTGCAATATGTTTAATAAACAACCTTCTTCCCCCCAACCATCAAAGCAAACGCAAAGCCGAAAAACAGAGTAAAAAGATGGTTGCCAAGGCAACACTTGAATTCTTTACTAATGGAAAAAGTATCTCTTATAGAGAGATATCGGCAACGCCTGGAAGCGACTGCGTAGGATTAAAGCAGGAGGCAAACCCAAAACTCGTCGATTCCTTAACCCTACAATAAACCAAACCACTCAATCTAATCTCGAAACAGCCAACGTCCTGGTCGGGACTTTTCGCCAGAGCACCCCACCCATTCATTCTCCGTCATTATAGGTATCCAAAGTAAATTTGTAATGCCCCACATGGCCGAAAAGGGTGTAGAACACTATTCTCGCGATTTGAAACATTTTGCGTTCGCTCTTAGAACAAGAAGCTGACAAAATAACAAGCGTGGTTGACGTCAAGATGGCTCATATCTTCGCAGGAAGACAAGGCCCAGACTGCGCAGGTACTCGAAGAGCCATGTGGCCTTTCTTAGGAAGGCAAGGCAAGGTAGCCCTTCCCAGGAAGACAAGGCAAGGTGGCCCTTCCCAGGAAGACAAAGCAATGTGGCCCTTCCCAGGAAGACAGGGCAAGGTGGCCCTTCCCAGGAAGACAAGGTCCAGACTGCGCAGATATTGATTGGAATATCCATGTGAGGATACTTCCTGCCCCTTCGGCTGCACGTCTCCTGCTATCCCCTGTGGAGCTGGAGACGTGTTGGGAGGAGAACTGCCTCCACCCTGAGCTTTCGGCCCAACGGCAGTATTACCCCCCTCCACCCCCTGGCTCCATGGGAGTAGGCTGCAATACCTCCGACACGAAATGTGGTTATATTCTTAGGTCCTTTGCAGGACCTCCCATATTCCAGAGGGATAGTTCCTAGGTAGCAACTAATATATATATGAAAATCATTGAAATGATTTAAAACTATGAATCGTAATTAATGTGATGGTTGATGATTAATAATATGGGCATAGTGATATCAATTTGTATGTTTAATACTTATTTGGTGCTTTGGCCATGTTACAACCCCCCAGTTGTGCATTAAAATCCAGCGATACCTGATTAAAAATTAAAAACTTTATTTTATTATTTTAAAAAACACATTTTGGCCCTTACGTAATTAATAAACGTATTTACAAATATTTGTGTAGTATTTACAGAGGTATTAACTTGTTGTTACTATTTACAAAAGATAAAAGAAATATGATTAATAACATTTTATTGTCCATCGAGGGGAAGTAACTTCTCTCCCCGGGAACTCCCCTGTCAATCACGACAAGGGGCAGTATTTACATCGTGGACCAACTATTAGATACATTTGTAAGGAGTAAAATGCAGCATTACAACTAAAGATGTCCCCCCCCCCCCTGCATTTCTCGGTTAATTCAATTTTTGCGTTTTTGCCTTTCTTACCAAACATAAAGCTGTATTTTATTAACGTTTTCAGCTAATTATCTTTTTGGAATAATAACCCTACCCCTCCCCCCTCCCCCCTATAAGACAGCAAAACGCAATGAACCACGACTGTGACAAATGCCACGGTGTACTGCAGTACATAGGGGGGGGGGGGGGGGGTCCTATTAGATAATGGCCTTTATCATGACTGCAATTAATTATTGAACAAAGATAATTATGTCATTCTTTTATTTCGTTTTTGGTTTTCTATTTTGTTCACTTTGTCTGTTAGTTTGTGAATAATGTTTCTAAATATTGAAAACACATTTCCTAATTGGTGAGAACACACCTTCCGTCATTTGAATCATGTGTAATGTATTGTGTACGGGTACGTTATAAGCTATATGCTTGTTGTTAGCCTGATACCTCATTATTGTTTATAATTTGAAATTGTTGAATAAAAAAACGTTTAAACCAATAGCTCAAAATGTTCATAAAATACAGCTTCATGTTTGGTAAGAAAGGCAAAAACGGAAAAATGGAATTAACCAAGAAATGCGGGGGGTGGGGGTGGGGGTGGCACATCTTGACCTATATATCACATTAATATAATTGATGTTATGTTACAGAGTGCAAAGACCCCTGGCAGACGATTTGAACGGCAACGGAAGATCGGATTAAATTTTAAAAAATGGATAGTAAAAGTTGCTGATAAAACTGGTATTGTGGTATGTATGTAAGTGTGTTATAAGGGCGGAATGTGAGGGACCAAATCCAAAGCAGCGCAACTACTTGTCTGCCCGCTCTGGCCGCACACATGTATCTCATAATAATTGAGATTAAAAATGGATGTCCTGTCGGTTGCGAAGAACCATATAATAATAATAATAATAATAATAATGAATATTTATATAGCGCCTATTCTCTGATTTAGGGCTCTAAGCGCTTTACATATTTAATACAAATACAACATAGAATATACATTATCTTATACAATAAGAACATGACGAACGTACATACATTTTTCATGAGTAGAATATAGAAAAGTACATATACAACTGATCAAAAACACATATCTCGAAAAAGGTACACAATTTACAGAAACACACACACACACACACACACACACACACACACACACACACACACACACACACACACACACACACGCGCGCGCGCGCGCGCGCGCGCGCACACACACACACACACACACACACATGCGGGCACGCCATGTGACAGCCACTTCATCATTTCACGGAACTGAGTACATGGGGGTGGAGAGGAGCGGATTGGTGGGGGAGGAATTGTGATCGTTGAAAAAACAAGCGCGAAATCGCAATAGTTTGTGGCACGCGGTCTATTTTTACCACTCCAATCATGAGTTACCTCACCTGGATTTTCAATAATTTTAATCTGTAAACCAGAATGTTATCTCTGCACCATTTCGTAACTTTTTATATCTTTTGGAAAACATTTAAAACTATGTATCCTACTTATACTCATCAAAAGAAGCACCGCATACTCGTCGTGTCTGTTGTAGTGTCTGTATTACATATGTTTATTATTTTGTACGCTTTTAAAATACATCTTTTTAAAGAGCGGCCAGAAGTGTAGCCTCGATTTGAAGTGCGATTTTGTCAAAATGTGCGACAATTTTGGAACGACAGACCGACAGACCGACCGACCGACAAAGTGAGTTATAGGTTTGTGGCTTGAGCCACAAACAAAAAGTTGGTCTTCACAGCAGGCTTGAAGGAAGAAGTTGAAGGTAAGTGTCTATAGGACAATTGTTTCGGTAGAATTATTAAGTGGAAACAAAAATGTATTGATATATGCTTATAGAAAAATGAGGACTTTGTATTTTTTTTATTGTTATTATATAATATTGATTATATAGTATTGATTTCATATATTTATGTAGTAAACTATTGTTGTGGCATGGAGAGCCCAGAAAACAGTTCAGTATCAGGAAAGTGTGGTGGGGGTGGTCAACGATTCTTTCCTGCACGGGACGAGGGGAGGAAGAGGACGAGAGGGAACCCCCCTCCCCCCAGGCAGGACAGGCGTCGCCTCAGAGAGTTTCATGTCTGCAAATAGTAGAGGTGGGGAGAAAAACCGGTTTGAACAAAAAACAACGGTGATAATCTTTCGCAGTTCGAAACACCGGTTCGAGTTGCTGTGAACCGGTTTTACAACTGTAAACTGAAAGTAAGTTTTTCTTAGAATAACGCATTCTTTTTTTTTAGAAGAACAACTCTGATTCTCAGCGCAGATTGGGTGTTTGTGAACCAAGAGTAGCTGTTTCTAGTTTGTGGTGGTGTATAGCTTTGACTTTGACTGAGTGTTGAGCTGAGTGTGTGTGTGTGTCATAAGTCACACGTTTCTTTATTGTGTGCGTGTGTGTGTGGATATTCTGACAAATAAATATTTGTTTGCATACTAGCCATAGGTGAATCTAGTGATGCTAGTACTGGCTAAAAAAAACCGGTTCGGTGAAACCGGTTCGAAGAGGGAAAATCGGTTAACAAACCGGTTCGGAATTTTGAACCGGTTCTCAACTCTAGCAAATAGTGCCGAGAGACTCAATGGACTAAGACCTCCCCGCCGGCAAGAGATACTGTCCCCACGCAACAACAAAAAAGGCTTACGAATGTCCAGGCCTGCTTGTTAAAATGACTATTTTAGTCCCGTTAAACCTTCGTCCAATCACCAAAGTTTATTGTCCCGTTAACTAACCTCCCTTACTTTGACCCTCTTCCATCCATTCTCCACAACCTTTTTATCATTCTTTTTTTTCTTCTTTTTTTTTCCTTTCTATTAATCTTCGATCACTTTTCTGTTTCTTCTTAGGTTCGTTCGATTTTTTTCTTCTCTTCCATATTTCTTGTTCTCCTTCTATTCTCCATCTCCCTTTTGTTCCGTGGCTGTCTTTTGTTTTCACGTTTTTCTTCTCACAAAGGGCGATGTATTCAGTAGCTAAAGAGGAGATAACGGATTCGTGTTAACAAAGTGTGTGTGTGTGTGTGTGTGTGTGTGTGTGTGTGTGTGTGTGTGTGTGTGTGTGTGTGTGTGTGTGTGTGTGTGTGTGTGTGTGTGTGTGTGTGTGTGTGTGTGTGTGTGTGTGTGTGTGTGTGTGTGTGTGTGTGTGTGTGTGTGTGTGTGTGTGTGTGTGTGTGTGTGTGTGTGTGTGTGTGTGTGTGTGTGTGTGTGTGTGTGTGTGTGTGTGTGTGTGTGTGTGTGTGTGTGTGTGTGAGACAGAGAGAGAGAGAGAAAGAGAGATATTTTAACAATGAAGTCATCATTCCTGGATTTTATCCTTTTAACTCGCCAGTGCTAAGAGCAAAAGAACACACACACGCGCGAAATTTCCTCTAACACATCAGAAAAAGTCTATACAGTTACTTATGTACATCAAACTATACAGTACAACACCGCCAAATCACCTGTAGAAGATATCTCCTCACCGTATCACTAACTTCCTAAATATTTACTTTGTACAAGGCTACTTCCCGGTACCCGAGTCAGACTGGCTCATAAACTTAAATAACAACGAGACATGGTTTATCGCAGGGGATTTCAACTCCCATAACCCAGCCTGGGATTCAGGCCCCCCCTCTTACGGGGGGGGGGGGGGGGGAGGTCATTTACTTTTAGAACAAATTAACTTATCCAACGTGGCTCTGCTAAACGATGGTACTATTACTAGATTCCCTGATAGTTTTAACCATTCCACGTCGGCCATAGATTTAACTCTAGTCAGCCCGGTTCTGCTAAAAGACTATAACTGGTACGTGCATGCAGATCCACTTGGCTCTGATCATTGTCCAATAATTACCCAATTAAACGCCTCAGTAGAGTTTGTCGAAGAAAACAAAACAAAACAATTTAACTATGATAAAGCCGATTGGCCCAAATTCCAGGAAATTCTATCAAAACATACTATAGAGGACTTACAAGACGAAAGTATAGATATTTACTACCAAAATATTAGACAGTCAATTCTAGAAAGCAGTAATCAGACTATTCCAACCTACAAGGCCAATCAAATCGTTAACACCAAAAATAAAGGATGGTGGAACGAAGCTTGTGCGGAAGCAGTGCAGGCTAAACATTCAGCCTGTACACAGTGTAAAAAGCACCCTGATAAAGAAAACTTAATTTGCAAAAAAAAGGCTAAAAAACATAGTGATAAAACCTGCGCAGCAGCTAAACTAGAATTCTTTAAAAAAATCAGCTAACATTATTAATTACAAAGATCTAGGTTCAGCCTGGAAAACATTAAAAAAAATCAAATCTAAAGGTAAAAGACCAGAAACGAAAATCTTAAATGGTAATCAGCTAACAAAAAACAATCAAGAAAAAGCTGACGTACTGGCCGAAATGTTTGCTCGTGCCAGTCAAACTAAGTATTTACCCAAAGCAGAACAAGAAAAGCGTAAACTAACGCCAGAACTACCTAAACCATCTAATAACTTTAGATCCATTAACGCAACCATTAAACGGGTAGAACTTACCTCTGCCATACGAAATATCAAAAATGTCAAAAAAGCTACTGGTGAAGACATTATTTCATATATTATGATTCAAAAGCTCCCCCCGTCATTCATAACGGTATTACATCACTTCTATAATTTCTGCTGGGAAAAAGGGGATATTCCTCAGGCTTGGAAAGAAGCCCAAGTTGTAGCGATTCTTAAAACCGGTAAGCCTGTCAGAGATCCTAAGAGTTACCGCCCTATTTCCCTAACCCCTCATCTAGGGAAAATTTACGAAAGAATTACCAAAAATCGTCTTGAAGACTTTTTACAAAAGCAAGATATCTTACCTAAGTACCAAGCAGGCTTTCGTAAACATCGCAGTTGCACCGAACACATAGTTAAATTAACCTCCCATGTAAGGAAGGCTCTGGCAAAAGGAAAAAGAACTCTGGCTACCTTTTTTGATATAAAAGCCGCCTACGACTCGGTCTGGCGGGGTAGATTATTACTCAAACTTAACAAAATAGGTATTCAAGGTAATATGTTAAATTTTATTCAATCCTTTTTAACCAATCGGACAATAAAGGTCAGGGTGGGTCAACACCTGTCATCTAAACATCAAATAGACATGGGAGTCCCCCAGGGGAGTATTATAGCCACTACCTTGTTCAATATAATACTACATGAAATACCTAAACTTCCTTTTAAGCACTGTAACATCTCCATGTACGCAGACGATATTGCAATTTGGACTAACCCTAAGAATGGAAAAACAAAAAACCAAATTAATAAAGCCTTAAAACAACATCAACATAATGTAGACGTAATAGCAGGTTTTCTGCAGATCCATGGTTTCTACCTCTCGCCAGAAAAATGCCATTTTATGGTGTTTGCAAAGACACAGCGTATGAATGAAGAGTATAATATTCTCATATATGACGAAGTCAAAAAACCCGTTCAACAAGTAAGGTTCCTAGGCGTAATCCTGTCCTCAAATCTAAGTTGGAATGCTCATGTTGATCACTTAATCACTAAAAGCACAAACGCTATACATTTTTTAAAGGTTATATCTCAAGAAAACTGGGCCAAAGATCCTAAATTTTTAACATACCTGGTTCAAGCCTTAGTCAGAAGTAGGCTAACTTATGGTATGGAGGCCTTTTACTCACTTCCCAAAATGCAACAAAAGAAATTAGCCTCCTTGGAACTCCGGGCCTTCAAATTAGCCCTGGGCATTCCCCATTTTGCTGTAGGTAAGCTAATATATAGGGATATTGATTGGGTTCCTATAGAACACCTAATCAAACTAAATTGTGCCAAGTTCATGGTTCGCCTTCAGGCAGCCGATGTCTTCGAGAAGGCAGAATTCTTTTCAACAATTAGTTTTGCTTCCCAACTAACCGAATCACAGGAACGACATATAAATCCTAAGTACCAACACATCTATGAATTCTCCAAAGATTTAATAGACAAATCCCATTTCCAACTAGAGGACGTTGTCCTACACCCTAAACATGGTGTTCCCACCTGGGAGTGGGAACCCCCAAACATAGATACCAGTCTAACTATATACTCTAAAGAGAATGACACTAATCAGCTAACGGTAGCAGCCAAAGAAAAGATTTACCACTCACGTCAATTACTTCAAATCTACACAGACGGTTCCAAACTTGCACCCACCAAAATAGGTTGCTCCTTCACTATTCCAGCTCTTAATGTTACTAAAGCCTTCAAACTAAACCCCAATTTATCTATATACAGTGCCGAGCTTTGGGCAATATTCAAGGCTCTTGATTATGTTAACGATCTCCCTCAACTTG
>CM065694.1:43105861-43109140 GCA_017654935.2 Phymorhynchus buccinoides
TAGGCTCAACCGTGCATTCGACCTTAGGCACAACTTTGAAATTCGACGTTGGGCTCAACTGTGCATTCGACCTTAGGCTCAAACGTAAAACTTACATGAAATTTTCGACATTAGGCACACTTGTCAGTCATGCCATTTTGTTTCGACCTTAGGCGCAACCGTACATTCGACGTTATTCCGGTCACCCATAAACTGTAGGTGGCAAGGCTGGCACGATCACAGTTATAATGGTGACAGGTTTTCAGAATACAGACAGTTCAAACTATATTTGTGAGGTTGTATTTTACATTGGGGGGCAGGGGGTGATATGAAAAGGTATGCAAAATGTGCATTGTCACAATTTTGGTTTGGGGTTTCGGATATTTTCAGTCATCGTGGTAGATATAAAGCATAATTATTTTGAACAGGGTCAAAACGTTCGTCTTATTGGTGGTGATAGGGAAAATGAAATCCATTTCTTGCTTTGTTGTCCACCTCTTTGTAACTTAAGAATTAAACTAATGAAACCTAAATACTACTTGAATCCCTGTATACTTAAGTTAAATATGTTACTGTCTTGCACAAATGAAACAACTGTAGTTAGTTTGGCTATTTATATGTACGAAGGATTAAACATAGTATGAACAATTATATCTTGATGTTGGTTTTGAATTTAGTTCAGTAGATTTTTAGCATATATGGTAAAACATGAAATGCATAACACTGTGGCCTTAAGTTGTAGTTGTAATTTCATATTGGATTTCAATATACAGTGCTCCCCGTTTATAGTAAACTCGGTTATAAGCAATTTCGGTTACAGTAAATGAAAGCACTGGTTCCCGGCCAAAGGTCTACTGTTTTATTACTAAATAGTCCTCGGATAGTAGCAACTCGGTTATAATTTTAAAAAAACTGCTATAGTAAAGTCACTTTTGGTTCCCCACAGGACTGGTTCCTGGGTTGCAATAAAAAAAAAGTTGTCCTCTCTGTGACCTTTGTAAATATGTCACCAATGTATGCATCACAGTTTCACCACTCCTCAACCCACCCATAGTAGCAAGTGGGTTATAATTATTATCCCCAAAAAACTCCTATAGTAAAGTCATTTGTGGTTCCTCCTCGGTTACAATAAATTAAAAAATTGTCCTCTTCATGACCTTTGTAAATACGTCATCAATGTATGAGTCACAGTCTCACTACTCCCTCTACCCACCTTCATCAACGAAATTGAAAGGCACTCAAAAACATGTTTCTTCACCCTCATTCTTGTTAGCAAGAATGAATTTATGCCGTTGTTAATGTGCCTATGGACTTTCTTCAAAAGAAAAGACGAAACTTATCACCAATTACAAGAGAAAATGGATGGCCATGGAGGAAGAAAAAGACAGGCGTTGTCTTTAAAAAGACAAATTCAACTCGTTGACGAGGTTGAAAATCATCCAACAAAGAAAAGATCTACTATAGCGGAAGAATTTCAGATTCAAAGCCATTCTGGAAGTTAGAGTTTGTACACTATATGCTTTTACAGCTAGTTTTGTTTTGTGCACAGGGAAATATACCATGTATAAACCCAATCACCTTTTTGGACCTCAAACCTTACGAGGAAGGGGTGGGATGGGTTTATATTCAGTATTTTACGTTAGCTTTGAATTTGAAAACACGTCCTCGGATAAGATAAAACAATTATCATCAAAACTTTACTATATCCGAACATCGTTTATAAGAAAAAACTGTTATAGTAAAGGAAAATCCTTGCTCCCCTGGACTTTACTATAAGCGGGGTGTACTGTAGCTTAGTAATGGTGTTTTGACTATGCACAACAATGGTAAAACATGAAATGTATTGCATCTTGACCTTAAATTCTAGTTTGGGATTTTGAAGTTTTGATTTTCACACATAAAAATTGTGACCCCTTCTGTTAGGGGCATTGGCCTACACTGAATAAACATTCGTATTGGTATTCGTACTCTCTCTCTCTCTCTCTCTCTCTCTCTCTCTCTCTCTCTCTCTCTCTCTCTCTCTCTCTCTCTCTCTTCTCTCTCTCTCTCTCTCTCTCTCTCTCTCTCTCTCCAATAAAATTTTATTTTATTTGTCTCAGTGCCTCGCTCCTCGATCTCCTTTCCGACATCCTCCTCGTTAACCATCTCTGCCAGAGCCCCTGCCAGCAGAGCGGCCACCAGAAGCAGTACAAGTAGTTTGCCCATGGCGTGGATCAGGTCTGCCTTCTGCAAGACAACAATCAGCACAGGCAGCTCAGAATTCCACCCCGAATGTTATATGCTGTTGGAAAGTTGTATGTGTGTGTGTGTGTGTGTGTGTGTGTGTGTGTGTGTGTGTGTGTGTGTGTGTGTGTGTGTGTGTGTGTAGACACTGTGTGTCTACGGCTGATTGTGCACTTCTTGTAGCACAATTTGCAAATGTGTTGAATTTTTCAATCATGGAAAACACATCGCCAAAACGCATACCCTGTAGTTCAGTTTTGCATTCACGAACGCGCAAAACATGCCATTGTTCAAGAAACCGACTGATGAAGATCCATATATGACACTGAGAGAAAGAAGCGCAAGGAGTGGCACTTCTTTGAGTACAATAGGAAAGACAATGCGTAGACATCTTCTAGAGAGAGAGTGCTCGCAACAAAATGGATTCCTTAGTGACAGACGTAAGACTCGATGCAATGCTTGTCCAACAGAGATCTCAGAAAGTTTGGGCCAAATGGACCCAAATGAATATGCCTTGTCTGATCACAGGGAACGAGACTTGGCAGAATTTCTGAATCATTTTAGACAAAAGCGCCAATGAGATGAAGAGTGCTCTTGACTGGGACAAACCCGTTGCACTGCAGTCAAAAAATTCCATGTTTCTAAGTGACGTGTTTGCAATTCTTTAATAACCCAATGGCCAGTCAGCAATGATATTATGACGAAGAAAACGACACTTATGGTAACCCATTTTGCTCAAGTGAATTTGTCAGACGTTACGAGATGAGTCTACCAGTGACGCACATCCATCGATACAACCAAGACTCTGGAATCTACTTTTGCATGGAAACGCTAGTGCCGATAAGTTCGCTGTGATCTTCCGAAAAGAGTAAGGCATAGAAAAGAGAGAAGGGGGTATGGTGGGGAGAGAAAAAGTGAGACAGAGAGAGAGAACGAACGAACGAACCATGTTAATGAATAGGCCGTTGCCCGTGTCATAAGGGACCAGAGGGGAAGGGGCGCAAGAAATAATGAAAACAATAATCTTTCACTAATACATTAAACTTTCAACAAACATAAGCAAAAACATATGTAATT
>CM065694.1:43112140-43127140 GCA_017654935.2 Phymorhynchus buccinoides
GTTGGGCCGAAGGCTCAGGGTGGAGGCAGTTCTCCTCCCAACACGTCTCCAGCTCCACAGGGGATAGCAGGAGACGTGCAGCCGAAGGGGCAGGAAGTATCCTCACATGGATATTCCAATCAATACCTGCGCAGTCTGGACCTTGTCTTCCTGGGAAGGGCCACCTTGCCCTGTCTTCCTGGGAAGGGCCACATTGCTTTGTCTTCCTGGGAAGGGCCACCTTGCCTTGTCTTCCTGGGAAGGGCTACCTTGCCTTGCCTTCTCTAAGAAAGGCCACATGGCTCTTCGAGTACCTGCGCAGTCTGGGCCTTGTCTTCCTGCGAAGATATGAGCCATCTTGACGTCAACCACGCTTGTTATTTGGTCAGTTTCTTGTTCTAAGAGCGAACGCAAAATGTTTCAAATCGTGATAATAGGGTTTTACGCCCTTTTCGGTCATGTGGGGCATTAAAACAATTACTTCGGATACTAAGGGAATGAGGTGGGGGTGCTCTGGTGAAAAGTCCCGGCCAGGACGTTGGCTGTTTCGAGCTAAGATTGAGTGGTTTGGTTTATTGTAGGGTTAAGGAATCGACGAGTTTTGCGTTTGCCTCCTGCTTTAATCCTATGCAGCCGCTTCCAGGCGTTGCCGATATGTCTCTATAAGTGATACTTTTTTCATTAATAAAGAATTCAAGTGTTGCCTTGGCGACCATCTTTGTACTCTGTTTTTCGGCTTTGCGTTTGTTTTGATGGTTGGGGGGAAGAAGGTTGTTTATTAAACATATTGCAAGCGGAATGTTTTTGTTGAACGGCCTCGCCTCTGCGCATTCATCGTTCCACCAGGGGTTTATTTCTTGTTTGAAAGTTGTTGTTTTTTGGGGGGGAGTTTTTTGGGGACTAGTTATTTCAGCTGTGGGCTGTGATTGCTGTTCTAATGTTGTCGCAGTGGGTTTCTAGGTCAGTGTTATGTAGGTCGTCGTGAGTGTGTGAACTAAGAAGATTTCCGAACTGCTGCCAGTTGGATTTATTGTAGTTGTATTGGGGTTGGGGGAGGTCATTGGAAAGTTCAATTTCTGCGGCGAGGGGAATAATGATGGGCTTTTGGTCGGATCCTAGGGTCTACGTGGGGGGTCCATGAATATTCAGTTAGAAGTTGGTGGCTGGCTAAGTTAAGTCGATGTGTGTCAGAGAAAAGTGTATGACCCCCCCCCCCCCCCCCCCCCTGGAAGGGTGGGCCGTATTCTGCTCCCAGGCATTGGAATCTCCCACCACCACCCAGGAGTCGGCGGAGGCCACCCAGTCTTCCATAATCTTATTTTTATACCATTAGTCTGTTATTTACGGATAAGCACGCAGATAGCACGCGGGAGCATATCACTTAAAACATTATTTTATAATAATAATAATGACACTACCTGTATATATTTAAAAGCTTGAGCTCATAATTAATATGGTTAAAACCCTTGCTGTAATGCTTAACTAAAAAACAATAAAATACACATAAACAAATTAAATTTTAGCAGTAACATTTAAGAAACCTATTTTAGCTTCGTAAATACAACACTACTTTTAAAAAATATATTAAAATCTCTTTAAAAGTGTGTTTTAATCACATAAGTAGAAAAGCTTAACTAAAACATATCTTAACAGTGTTCTAGTAACATTGTAAACAGAGTGTAATACTCTAAACATCTTGTTATAATTATGTTTTTAAAGTTAATCTTATAGCGATGTAATTTTCAGACGTACAATTTATTAAACTGAAAATACTTAAAATAAACTATTCATGACAAAAATGAAAAACCAAATTGAAAATGTACAAAGTCATGTATATATGAACTTAATCGTAATGTACGTATTTATGTACACAAACTTTTTTGATAGTTCTTTTAACCTAGGGCACTCCGTGATCAGTTGATCATGTTATGTCAGAGTAACCCTACAGCAGCCTCGTCCTGCTTTGTATTAAGTTAAAGGTTTTTAATAATAAACAGCTGTTTTTAAACATTAGGTCCTGTGACCCCTTTGGTCACCCAATTGTCAAATGGACCTAAGCCATTAACTTAATGTAAATACTGTATAAAATATAAGGGCCTTTGCTGTTAAAAAAATATTTTTTAAATAAAGCTTTTGAGCACAAAATATAAATTTTTAATTGTAGCCCTGGTTTTTTAAAAATCTTAGATTTCCTCTGTCTGCCAGATAAGTTGAAGCAAACTGCTGGTTTAAATGATTTTGTATTGACAAGCAAAACATATACACCAAATACAATGAACATGAATGACGGCAGCAACAAGCTTAAGGCTTATAGTGTGCCTACTCAAAATAAGTCATAGATGGCAATCTCAGACTGAAAAATCATACATTTAAGAAAAATAAACAAAGGTTAATTTTGAACAAACTGCTAAATATCTTTTAATAAACACCTCTTATCTCTAAATAGTCCAGACTTTTTATAAAGACTTTGCTTGTTCTTCAAGCTTTTTCTAGAAAACCTATGCAAACTAAAATATCTGTATCTCTACGAAAGTCTTCTTTCCCCCCAGTATCTTTATAATTTTAGATGCCTCAAGTAGCCCTTTGGCCCAGAAGGCGTTAAATCTCTAAATTTCTCTATGTCGTGGTCAAAGCTGCGATGTGTTCTTAGCAATAAACGCGCACGCATACACATGCATACTTACAGAGAGAGAGAGAGAGAGAGAGAGAGAGAGAGAGAGAGAGAGAGAGAGAGAGAGAGAGAGAGAGAGAGAGAGAGAGAGAGAGAGAGAGAGAGAGAGAGAGAGACACACACACACACACACACACACACACACACACACACACACACACACACACACACACACACACACACACACACACACACACACACACACACACACACACACACACACGTACTAGAGGCGAGGAAGGCTAAATGGTTGGCTTAACGTCGGCGATGGCTTGATTCACGTCCAGTTAGACGTTGCCTCTTAAGGACAATGTGTATGAACACTTGGTCTTCCTGAAGATGAAGATGATGGCGATGAGACAGCGACTAATTTATACTTACTAATCTAGCGAATTGTATTCGCTGCTTCAAAAATATCATGATGTTAATGTGAACTTAAACTGTACACTATGGAAGTTCGTTGGGATTAGCATTTAATTTGCACGATGGCTTGATTAACATGTATGCTTATATTTGTTATGTTGATAGGATGTTTCTGAAATTTTGTGTAGATTTCATCTTCCCATTCCGAGGGCTATGACCTAGCATAATTAAAATTTCACATCTCTCTCTCTCTCTCTCTCTCTCTCTCTCTCTCTCTCTCTCTCTCTCTCTCTCTCTCTCTCTCTCTCTCTCTCTCTCTCTCTCTCTCTCTCTCTCTCTCTCTCTCTCTCTCTCTCTCTCTCTCTCTCTCTCTCTCCCACTCTATCTCTCTCTCCTTCTTTCTCTATCTCCCCCCTTCGCTTTTTCCCCCAGGGCTGGGTGGAAAAAGCTTATCTCATGTTCACTGGTTAAATAAAATTTCGTTTTCTTTTTCTCTAGACAGAAAGTCGAACCAAGCAGCCTTTATTGCGTGGCGGTTGATCCTGGTCTTCTTCGTAGAAAGAACCGCCGTCGGGATCGACCCTGGTAGTGGGGATCTTATGTTGCCTCACGGGATCGACCCTGGTAGCGAGGATCTTATGTTGCCTCACGGGATCGACCCTGGTAGTGGGGATCTTATGTTGCCTCACGGGATCGACCCTGGTAGCGGGGATCTTATGTTGCCTCACGGGATCGACCCTGGTAGTGGGGATCTTATGTTGCCTCACGGGATCGACCCTGGTAGTGGGGATCTTATGTTGCTTAACGGGATCGTTGTTGCCTCACGGGGACCCTGGTAGTGGGGATCTTATGTTGCCTCACGGGATCGACCCTGGTAGTGGGGATCTTATGTTGCTTCACGGGATCGACCCTGGTAGTGGGGATCTTATGTTGCCTCACGGGATCGACCCTGGTAGTGGGGATCTTATGTTGCTTAACGGGATCGACCCTGGTAGTGGGGATCTTATGTTGCCTCACGGGATCGACCCTGGTAGTGGGGATCTTATGTTGCCTCACGGGATCGACCCTGGTAGTGGGGATCTTATGTTGCCTCACGGGATCGACCCTGGTAGTGGGGATCTTATGTTGCCTAACGGGATCGACCCTGGTAGTGGGGATCTTATGTTGCTTAACGGGATCGACCCTGGTAGTGGGGATCTTATGTTGCTTAACGGGATCGACCCTGGTAGTGGGGATCTTATGTTGCTTAACGGGATCGACCCTGGTAGTGGGGATCTTATGTTGCTTAACGGGATCGACCCTGGTAGTGGGGATCTTATGTTGCCTCACGGGATAGTGGGGACCCTGGTAGTGGGGATCTTATGTTGCCTAACGGGATCGACCCTGGTAGTGGGGATCTTATGTTGCCTCACGGGATCGACCCTGGTAGTGGGGATCTTATGTTGCCTCACGGGATCGACCCTGGTAGTGGGGATCTTATGTTGCCTCACGGGATCGACCCTGGTAGTGGGGATCTTATGTTGCATAACGGGATCGACCCTGGTAGTGGGGATCTTATGTTGCCTCACGGGATCGACCCTGGTAGTGGGGATCTTATGTTGCCTCACGGGATCGACCCTGGTAGTGGGGATCTTATGTTGCCTCACGGGATCGACCCTGGTAGTGGGGATCTTATGTTGCCTAACGGGATCGACCCTGGTAGCGGGGATCTTATGTTGCCTCACGGGATCGACCCTGGTAGTAGTGGGGATCTTATGTTGCCTCACGGGATCGACCCTGGTAGTGGGGATCTCATGTTGCCTAACGGGATCGACCCTAGTACTGGGGATCTTATGTTGCCTCACGGGATCGACCCTGGTACTGGGGATCTTATGTTGCATCACGGGATTGACCCTGGTAGTGGGGATCTTATGTTGCCTCAAGGGATCGACCCTGGTAGCGAGGATCTCATGTTGCCTAACGGGATCGACCCTGGTACTGGGGATCTTATGTTGCCTCACGGGATCGACCCTGGTAGCGAGGATCTCATGTTGCCTCACGGGATCGTGCTAAATAGTGTGATTATTTGTAGCAATTCGTCTGCTAGGCTACTTCGCGCTAGTGCTTGATAGGCTTACTAGTCTCAGTGATAGGCCTACTATTAAAATTAGTAAATGGGCGTGATCATTCGATAAATATTTTCTGTTTCCCTCAGGAGGGAAATCGAGGATTCAAACAGCAATATCATTTATCTTTAACACAAAACTTGGCCATGAGCAACTAAAACCCAGCAATGTTTACAAGTTGTGTGAACATCCATCACAACTCAACATGCTAGCCGATAGGAGTGACGTCCCTTGCGGAGCCTGCGCGATGCAGAAAGGGGGTCCGAAATGCATCCCGTCCGCCCACCAGAGGCAGAACTAGAGAATGTTGTCTGGTGCTGCTGCCCTTCAGTTCCCCCAACGACCACATAATATATCAAGGAACTAAAGGAAGGAAAGGAAAGGATTATTTTAATGGAAATCAGTTGGGAGGTGGGGTGCTGTTTAAAATACAGATACATGTAGTTGGAGATAGAGAGAGAGAGAGAGAGAGAGAGAGAGAGAGAGAGAGAGAGAGAGAGAGAGAGAGAGAGAGAGAGAGAGAGAGAGAGAGAGAGAGAGAGAGAGAGAGACAGAGAGACTGAGTCAAAGTCAAAGTCAAAACAAAATACTGGTCGCCATCTTGCCTGTTCACCAGAGAGAGAGAGAGAGAGAGAGAGAGAGAGAGAGAGAGAGAGAGAGAGAGAGAGAGAGAGAGAGAGAGAGAGAGAGAGAGAGAGAGAGAGAGAGAGAGAGAGAGAGAGAGAGAGAGAGAGAGAGAGAGATCGATATATAGAGAGAGGCGCAAACACACGCACACACACACCTACCCCCCCCCCCCCCCCCACACACACACACACACACACACACACACACACGACGACGAAAATGGTGCTTTACGTCCTCTTGGTCTGAATCAGACACGTATGGGACATTTGTAAATACAAATATGTTGGGAACAATACTGGAGGCAATGCCCGGAGGCAGTACGAAACCAGTAAAGTCCCGATTTTTTTTTATAAAACCACGCACACACACACACATACAATCAACACTTATACACGCATTCCATCACACACTGCATGCTAGTCTCTATCTGTGTCTCTGTCTATCTGTTTCTCTCTCTTTCTCTCTCTCTCTCTCTCTCTCTCTCTCTCTCTCTCTCTCTCTCTCTCTCTCTCTCTCTCTCTCTCTCTCTCTCTCTCTCTCTCTCTCTCTCTCTCTCTCTCTCTCTCTCTCTCTCTCTCTCTCTCTCTCTCTCTCTCTCTCTTTCGCTCTCTCTTTCAATCTGTTAATGCTGAAACAAGCTCTATGTAGCTGTTTTCTGAACCGTTCATTATTTTGCCATGTTCTCTAACCGCAATGTTCCCCCGTGAGAATATTGGGGGTCTTTTGTATAAATAGTCGATTATCCACACTCCTACACACACACTCACTCACAATACCCACCTTCTGGAAGTTCTGTGCTAGTAACTTACTCTAATCTGTCACTCTTGTGACGCTGGTAGCTTCCTCTCGTAATATGCCACACTCGCCAACTGCCTTTTCCCTTGGCTTTCTCTCATCTACTATCTTTCTGCCTTTCTGACCCATGCTCCTGCCTTTGTTCTAGAAACTCTTAGAATGATTTTCTTCAGCCAAAGACGGACGTACTGGCCTAACGGTTAGTAAGTAAGACACCTAACGGCAACATGACGCATCTGCGCTCATATGATAGGAAACTGAGACATCAACAAAGTAAAAACATCTGTCAACCACCAGCACAAACGACTTGAAAATTGATTTTCAGTTTACAGGGCCTACTATGCCAGCCTGCATAACAATTGTTAGCAACAGCTGTGTCGCT
Source organism: Phymorhynchus buccinoides (assembly GCA_017654935.2). Lineage (NCBI taxonomy): Eukaryota > Metazoa > Mollusca > Gastropoda > Neogastropoda > Raphitomidae > Phymorhynchus > Phymorhynchus buccinoides. The sequence goes on from CM065694.1 coordinate 43,119,063, forward strand.
TTCTGTTATGTGTGTATTAACCTGTCGTTTTCGACTACCCCCCCCCCCCCCCCCCACACACACACACACACACACTTACCAATAGGTGGCTAACTACTATTCTGAAAAGCAGGGCTAGATTTTGTTTTATCAAATGAGATGCCTCGACCATTAATTCTTCTTCTTCTTCTTCTTCTTCTTCTTCTTCTTCTTCTTCTTCTTCTTCTTCTTCTTCTTCTTCTTCTTCTTCTTCTTCTTCTTCTTCTTCTTCTTCTTCTTTTACTTCTTCTTCTTCTTTTTCTTCTTCTTCTTCTTTTCTTTTTCTTCTTCTTCTTCTTCTTCTTCTTCTTCTTCTTCTTTTCTTCTTCTTCTTTCTTTCTTTCTTCTTCTTCTTCTTCTTCTTCTTCTTCTTCTTCTTCTTCTTCTTCTTCTTCTTCTTCTTCTTCTTCTTCTTCTTCTTCTTCTTTGTTCCCGGCCATATCAGATGCTCAGTCTGGTTTGGCTGATGTAAATGAAGGTCGCGGTCAACAGCAGCGCCTCAGCAGGACCCACAGCTTGTCACGGAGTGCCACAGGCCAGGGCCAGATTTCACATCTCAGGGTGTCGGAGGTAGGGCAGTCCTGCAGAATGTGGTCTGGTGTCTGTAATCCTGTGCCACACGGACATTCATCCATTAATCATATCCTGTTCCTGATCCTGATCTTGATCCTGATCTTGATCCTCCTCTCAATTTCGTATCACGCACGTTACACGCGTGTGTAACTTAAATCGAACAGAAAAGATCCCCCAAAGCAGGGAATGGGTCGATTTTTACTTTCAGCGATAGTCACTGGATTAGTTTAAATTGATTACTCGTATTTGTAGTTTTTATGCGCAGAACGTTTGTTTCCCAAACAATTGTCAAAAGTGATGCTGTCAAAATTGACTGAATGGGTTATTTGCTTTTAAAACCAATATTTTCAATCTATTTTGAGCCCCGTTGGGATACTGGGGGTCTTTTGCATAAATAGTTCCCCCAGCTTCTGGAAGTTCTGAGCTTGTAACTTCCTCTCATCTGTCACTTTTTTTTTTAACTCTGCCCTTTTCCCTTTGCTCACTGTCATCTACTATCTTTCTGTCTAAGCGATCCATTCTTCTGCCTTTGTTCATGAAACAACTTTCAAAAAGCTTTCCTCCAGCCGACGTCGGACTTGCTGGGCCTAACTATTTCATAGTTAGGCGCATAGCAGCAGCATGACGCACCTGCGCTCATAATTGCCAGGAAACTGTCTGAGCGATCGAAGAAGAAGTAGAAGAAGAATCTATTTTGATAAATAAGTTAGCCTTCCTTTATCGAAAATTGACCCTCCAAAAATCCATTGAATTTTGGAGCGATCAAACATCAAACTCCGTTGACGCTCCGACCGTGCATGAGAACAAACGACCCCGTTCATTTTTTATTTATTTATTTATTTATTTATTTATTTTTTTTATGTTGCGCAATGTAGGAACAAAATAGAGAACAAAATAGAGAACAACACGAAACATAGAGAAAGCTTAGAAAGTATGGCAAGAGCTTGGGATAAGGGACAGGGTTGGGAGAGGTACGGGGGGGGGGTAGGATAGCAATTTAAAGCAGAAAAGAGGCTACCGAGTCTTGAGGCTGTAAGTGGTGGGTAAGCCTATATGGGTAGTGGTAGGGTCAGTAAGAACTAAGGATCGACGATGATCGGCGCGACGATCGGCCCTACACATTTTGACAATCAGCTCACTCCAGCACCCCCCCCCCCTCTCTCTCTCTCTCTCTCTCTCTCTCTCTCTCTCTCTCTCTCTCTCTCTCTCTCTCTCTCTCTCTCTCTCTCTCTCTCTCTCTCTTCTTTCTCTCCAACCCAGTCTCTCGAAAGAATACAATGTCTCTCTCTGTGCTTGTGTGTATGTGTGTTAATGTGTATCTGTTCGTGCGTGGGTGCGTTTCTCTTTTGCGTTTTATTTTGGCTCAGTACCAGACCACTAATCAATCAATCAATCATTCAATCATTCAGTCAATGAATTAATCATTCAATCATTCAATCAATCAGTTTATTAAGTCTTATAACAAAAGATAATTTTCTATGTTCTTGCGGCACGTCACACATGTACACAAAAGAAACAATGCCAATGTATAACAACAAAATAAACGCATGCATTAAAACATTTTACAAACCAATGAATGCGTAGTCTCTTGCATCTATTATCCTGGGTTATCCCCCCTTCAATTCCGCCCCCCCCCTCCCCTGTCCCCACCACTACAGTTCTCTAACACACACTCATATACTTTCTTACAACAAATACCAGTTTCATTCATAATGCTTACCAGAAATATTGAACAAAATATGTAGGGCCGATCGTCTCGCCGATCGTCTCGCCGATAGCGCCGACCCTTTGTTCTTACCGCCCCGGGCCGATCGTCGTGCCAAACATCGCCGATAGCTCCGATCGTTGTCCGATCATCGCCGATCCTTAGTTCTTACCGACCCGGGCCGATCGTCATGCCGATCGTTGCCGATAGCGCCGATCGTTGTCCGATCATCGCCGATCCTTAGTTCTTACCGACCCGGGCCGATCGTCATGCCGATCGTTGCCGATAGCGCCGATCGTTGTCCGATCATCGCCGATCCTTAATTCTTACCGACCCGGGCCGATAGTCGTGCCGATCGTTGCCGATAGCGCCGATCGTTGTCCGATCATCGCCGATCCTTAGTTCTTACCGACCCGGGCCGATCGTCGTGCCGATCGTTGCCGATAAGCGCCGATCGTTGTCCGATCATCGCCGATCCTTAGTTCTTAGCGACCCGTGGTGGTATTGAGGGTTTCGCTGATTTATTCCTTATTTGCGACTACAACAAAACACTTCATATTTCAATTTCCCTCCTCTGAAGTCGGAATGCGGCTACCCAAGTGGCGGGGTAATCAGAAACGGTCACACACGTAATGTTCTCATCCCTAGCTGGTGCATTTGTACCTAGTGTTTAAGTGCTTCGGCTGTTGGGATGCTCTCTGGAGTCTCTAAGCCAAAATACGACGACGACAACAACAACAACAACAACAACATATCCCGTTCGCTTACATGTAGACTTGAGGAATTCGTTCTGAGAGAAAAACATATTAATATGTATATTTTTTTGTATTTATGAGTGTATTTCAAAGAGAAAACAGCAACACGTTCAAGAATATTCAGAAGAAAAAACAGCCCTCGTAAAGAAACGGATTAAGAGCCCATGGAAATTGGAATAGTTCGGAAATAAATAAGGGGAGTAATTTCATGGTGTGTGGGAGTGATCTTGCCTAATTCAATCGGTCAAACAGGGGAACTTACTCCACCATCCGGTAGATCTCCAGCTCTCGCCTCGTGTGTGTTGAGTAGACATACATCATTTGAATACCATGCGTCATTCTAAAATTGATGTCATTTATATTTTGCAAGTTCTATCAGTTTGTGACTACTGGCCACCCCTAATTTTCTTTATAAAAAAAGTTTGCTCGTCGCTGACTCGCATCCTGCGGTTTCAAGCTTCGACGCCATAGTTGTAATGGTTTTGACAGACTAAGTCAAGGTAATCAATTCTAATTTTCACGAAGAGCTCTCCCTAGTTTTTGCTTGCTCTCGGAAAATCGGTTTTGGAATCATTTTGTATTTGGTAGGCCCTATTTGATACTTTATAGTCACAGAGGCGTATCTGTGAAATTCGGGTTGCTCCCACCTGGAGAGAGCATCACAGCACGCCAATTTCTTTGTATGCATGCGAATTGTGTGTGACTGATCAGGAAGGAAGAGAGGGGGGGTACATTTTTTCGTTGCCACTGGGCTTAACGTGTGCTAAGTGCATGGACACACGAGACCTCGGTTTATCGTCTCATCCGAAAGACTCCATGCTCAGACCGTGAGGCCTAGTGCAGAGTGAGACGAAAAATCCCCTGTGCCATCATCATAGTCCTTCATTGCAGTAAGTTTGAATAATGGTTGACTAAAGCGTTTCGACCAACGTAGGAACCTGAGACTTTCAACTTGAGATTCAGTCAGTCGTCCATTTTTTTGTTTGTTTGTGTGTTTGCTTTTCCTCTGTTGTTTAAAATATCTGGCTTGAATTATTATGTTCTCTCTCATCCCTCCGTGGGGGTACGGTGGGTCTTATGTATAAATAGCCCCTCCTCCTTCTGGAAGTTCTGTGCTTGTAACTTCCTCTAATCTGTCACTCTCTTTGACTCCGGATTTTCCTTGCGCTTGCTGTCATCTACTATCTGTCTGCCTTTCAGGTCCATTCTCCTGCCTCTTTTTCAAGAAACACTTTCAAAAAGATTTCCTTCAGCCTAAGTCGTACATGCTGAGCCTAATTATTTCTTACTTAGGCGTAAAAAGGCAGCATGTCGCATCTGCGCACATAATTGATCGAGGAAGAACAAGAAAAAATATGTTCTGACCCAACTAGAACTAGTAAAAGTGTTTTATAGAAAGGGAAGGTAATTTCATTGGATTCACGGAAAATTCATCAAAGAAAACATTCACAACCAGAAACGTGGCTAAGCAAAGAAAATACAACGAACATGTTTTGAATGGAAGGATAGGTAGGTCATTCTAATATTAAAGAATACATAAATCGTTCTTCAATTTACATTGGTTAAGGTGGATACAACAACAACAACAACAACAACAACAACAACATACAGTATTTATACGGCGCTGAATCTTGAGATAAATCAAATCAAAGCGCACACACAAGTTATCATTCATAACGCATTCAAACAAAAATGCAATACAAAGCGAACACACACGTATGACATAAATGGTAGACAGCAGAAAAAGACCTAAAGGCAAGAGAGAGAGAAGAGAGTGGAGCCTCAGTGACGGGGGAACATGTGGGGTTTTAGGTTATATTTGAAAGCAGAGAGGGTCGGTCGCTGACGGAGGGAAAGAGGAAGTTTGTTCCAAGATGTCGGTCCTGAGACAGCAAAAGAGCGCCGACCAACAGTTGAAAGCTTATACCTAGGGATCTAGAGAGAAAGAGGGTCAGAAGCTGAACGTAATGTGCGAGCTGGTGTGTAAATGGAAATATTATCGCAGAAGTAAGATGGAGCAGCTTTATGGATAGATTTATAGCAAAGGGTGTTTAATTTATACTCAATTCTGTCTGCGACAGGAAGCCAGTGCAAAGAACGGAGAAGAGGGCTAACATGGTCGAACGTTTTTTTCCTAAGGACAAGACGAGCAGCTGTGTTTTGAATACGCTGGAGACAAGATAGAGAAGAGACTGATAGGCCAGAAAGGAGAGCATTACAGTAGTCAAGACGAGACAGGATGAGGGAAGTAACAAGTTTTGCTGTGGCTTCATCTGAGAGATATTTACGAATATAACCAATGCGACGAATTTGATAGTAGCAGGACTGACAGGTCTGAGTCAGGAAACTCTGCATGGAAAGAGTATTGTCCAAAGTGACACCTAAGTTTTTGACAGAGTCTGAGAGGGGAATGATATTGCTACCCAGTTGTATTGACTCTATGGAAACAGAGGCTAGTTTGTTTTTGTTCCTACAAGCATTGCTTCGGTTCTTTCACCATTTAATTGAAGTTTATTTTGAACCATCCAATTTTGAATATCAATACAGCAGTTGCTACTTTCTGAAAGAATAGAATCAAGATCTTCAGGGGTTGTACTATTTTGGAGTTGTGAGTCATCTGCATAGAAGTTATGTTTCATGTCGTGCTGGTCGATGACATTGGCAAGAGGTGACGTATGCAAAGTAAACAAGACAGGACCAAGCACAGACCCCTGGGGCACTCCACAATAAAGCATAACCTGTTCAGACTGACGACCATTGACCAGAACTGATTGAAAACGATCAGAGAGGTAAGAGGAGAACCAAGAGCGGGGCCCTTAATTCCAAAAGTATGTTCAAGACGAGACAGAAGGATTGAGTGGTCTATGGTGTCAAAGGCAGCAGTTAGTTTTGATTCATCCCTCATTGCAACACAGTGATACTTTGGTAATGATACTTGTCGAGGTGTTGACGAAATCGTCCAAGGGTTCTGTATCACAGATGATTCATCGCAGCAAGATGTTACCAGTGATGTCTCAAAGTGGCAGCGCTGACGTATCGCTAAAAGTCTAAGGAAATAATCCAGAGGTCCTCTATAACAGATGACTCATCGCGGCAAGCAGTTAGCCGCGAGGGTTAAGTAAGGCAGTGCTGACGTGTCGCTAAAATCTGACGAAATCATTCAGAGGCCCGCTATAACAGATGACTCATCACAGCAAGCTGTTAGCGGTAAGGTCTCTGTAAGGTAATGCTGACGTGTCGCTAAAAAATCTGATGCAATTCGCCAGAGGTCCTCTATAAAAGATGGCTTGTCACAACTGAGTGTCATTCGCCTTCAAGACAACTACAACGCAGTCTACAATCTCTTCAACTGTTGCCTTTTGCTACCCTATCTTTGTGTGAGCCAATACCTTGTCGGTAATCTCTCTCTCTCTCTCTCTCTCTCTCTCTCTCTCTCTCTCTCTCTCTCTCTCTCTCTCTCTCTCTCTCTCTCTCTCTCTCTCTCTCTCTCTCTCTCTCTCTCTCTCTCTCTCTCTCTCTCTCTCTCTCTCTCTCTCTCTCTCTCTCCCCCCCTCTATTTTGAATGTACATTCCAAATTATGTTGCAGTTGATTTACAAACTCGCAGATACTATTTGATGCAAAATTACATATGTTTTGCTTATGCTTGTTGAAAGTTTAATGCATTAGTGAAAGATTATTGTTTTCATTATTTCTTGCGCCCCTTCCCCTCTGGTCCCTTATGACACGGGCAACGGCCTATTCATTAACATGGTTCGTTCGTTCGTTCTCTCTCTCTGTCTCACTTTTTCTCTCCCCACCATACCCCCTTCTCTCTTTTCTATGCCTTACTCTTTTCGGAAGATCACAGCGAACTTATCGGCACTAGCGTTTCCATGCAAAAGTAGATTCCAGAGTCTTGGTTGTATCGATGGATGTGCGTCACTGGTAGACTCATCTCGTAACGTCTGACAAATTCACTTGAGCAAAAATGGGTTACCATAAGTGTCGTTTTCTTCGTCATAATATCATTGCTGACTGGCCATTGGGTTATTAAAGAATTGCAAACACGTCACTTAGAAACATGGAATTTTTTGACTGCAGTGCAACGGGTTTGTCCCAGTCAAGAGCACTCTTCATCTCATTGGCGCTTTTGTCTAAAATGATTCAGAAATTCTGCCAAGTCTCGTTCCCTGTGATCAGACAAGGCATATTCATTTGGGTCCATTTGGCCCAGACTTTCTGAGATCTCTGTTGGACAAGCATTGCATCGAGTCTTACGTCTGTCACTAAGGAATCCATTTTGTTGCGAGCACTCTCTCTCTAGAAGATGTCTACGCATTGTCTTTCCTATTGTACTCAAAGAAGTGCCACTCCTTGCGCTTCTTTCTCTCAGTGTCATATATGGATCTTCATCAGTCGGTTTCTTGAACAATGGCATGTTTTGCGCGTTCGTGAATGCAAAACTGAACTACAGGGTATGCGTTTTGGCGATGTGTTTTCCATGATTGAAAAATTCAACACATTTGCAAATTGTGCTACAAGAAGTGCACAATCAGCCGTAGACACACAGTGTCTACACACACACACACACACACACACACACACACACACACACACACACACACACACACACACACACACACACACACACACACACACACACACACACACACACACACACACACACACACACACACACACACACACACACACACACACACACACACACACACACACACACACACACACATACAACTTTCCAACAGCATATAACATTCGGGGTGGAATTCTGAGCTGCCTGTGCTGATTGTTGTCTTGCAGAAGGCAGACCTGATCCACGCCATGGGCAAACTACTTGTACTGCTTCTGGTGGCCGCTCTGCTGGCAGGGGCTCTGGCAGAGATGGTTAACGAGGAGGATGTCGGAAAGGAGATCGAGGAGCGAGGCACTGAGACAAATAAAATAAAATTTTATTGGAGAGAGAGAGAGAGAGAGAGAGAGAGAGAGAGAGAGAGAGAGAGAGAGAGAGAGAGAGAGAGAGAGAGA